>CM053622.1:557902980-557949671 GCA_028646595.1 Phalanger gymnotis
GGGGGGGGGGGGGAATGGGGAGAAAATTTGTAATTCAAACGCCTGTGAAAATCAATGCTGAAAATCAAACATGTTAAAAATAAATTAAAATAAAAGCAAAAACAAAAACAAAGAATAGGCTCGGAAATGCTTTATGAGGAGCAGCCTTAGATAATTTGGGGAGAAGTTCATCACCATGTTGGTTGGTCACACTGCGATAATTTTTTTTTCAGCCAGGATAACTCTTCAATACTAAGGCTGAGTGAGGGGTTGCCATCTGCATCAGTGGAGGGTGTGTCTACAATAATAAAATCTCGTTGTGAACTGGGACTCAGTGGCCTTCAAATTAAGGCTCTGTCTCTTACAACTTGTGTAAACTTGGGCAAGTTCCTTAATCTCTCTGAGCCTCAGTTTCCTCATCTGCAGAATGAAGGAGTTGGACCAAATGACCTCTTTAGATCCTTTTTATATCTAAGATCTATGATACTCGAAGTCTGAAAACATTCAAGTTCAGGAGCTCAACCACTGTGTTACACACAGAACAGTCAATTGAATTCATGAGAATAGAAAATGATATCATCTATCCTATTCTAAAAATGTTCTCTTGGTGCTGTCAACAACTGAGATCAGACCTCCAAGTTCTGCATTTCTGGAATATTGGATTCAATTCAATTTAATTTGACAAGTATGGAATTCATCTAACTTCGCCAGACCATCCATGTTCACTTCACTTCCACTCTATTTTGATTCTCTAGACTTTTCCTCATCTTCTCATACTTGGGACACTTCCTTCCGCTACCATGGCCCTCTCCTCTGATTGATGAGTACTGGCCTGAACCACCATTTCATGACTAGCTCTACTCCTGACTCAATACTTTTCCATATCCTTTGCAGAATCCTAGTGGGTGCCCTTCTCTGCTTTCTAATCCTCTTTTTATGTGTTGTCTTCTCACATTAGAATGGAAGTTCCTTGAGGGTAGATGCTGTCTTTTTTGCTTGTATTTGTATTCTCAGTGCTTATTACAATGCCTAGTACACAGTAAGCACTTAATAAATGCTCTATCTGTCTGTCTACCAAGTGACAGACACTGTGCTAAGCTCTGGAGAAACAGATAATAACAAGACAAATCTCCATTCTAAAATAACTTACATTCTACTGGGGAAAACAAGTGTACAGGTAAGTAAACCAAATGCGCCCCAAATACCCCAAATAAATACAAAATAGCTTCAGGGAACAAGGCATTAATTAGGGCCATCAGGAAAGCCTTTTGTAGAAGGTAGGACCCGAGCTGAAGCTGAAATTTGAAAGGATCTGGGGGTTCAAAGATATGTAGGTTGAAGAGGGAAAGTATTCCAAGCATGATGGGAGTAGCCCTGACAAAGGCACACAAGGGAGAGAAGGAATGCCACGTAAAAGGAACTTACTGAGCTTATTCACAGCTCCTGGGTCAGCAGTAACCAAGTCAAACTAGGCCTTGGAACTAGGCCTGAAATGATTGGAAATTAAGTTTCAAGAACATGCAGCAGGCCTGCAGGTTTTCTATCACCTGCAGCACAGTCTTCCTCCCAGACTTTTAGTCTAATTAAGAGCCAAGACATCCACCTGGAAAGCTAAGTAATATTCTAAAGCAACAGAATTACATGGCGGTATAGGAAAAGGGGTTAAATGAATGGTACAGTCAGGAAATGCTTAAGAGGTGAGAGAAGGGAGAGATACTATGGGCCTGGGTGATGAGAGAAGGTTTCATGGAAGAGAAGCTGGGCTTTGAATGATGAGATGCCAAACTGAAGGTGGGGTGAAGGAAGTTCTTGCAGTAAATGGGAAACCTAGAAGTGATACCTAGACATGTAGCTGCCAAGACAAAGAGTAAAGGAATACTGAACACTCACTTTAACTATTACAGTTTTGCCAGAAGCTTGACTTGCTCGAGCACATATGTCCTTGGTTGAGCTTCAGTCCAGAGCCTCTGCAGTGAAATTGGAGACCCCCAAGTGGACAGAATGATCTCATCCTCTCATATGAATCTCATCTTACTCTAGAACATCTATGGATTCCTCTGGGTAGATCAAAGTCCTGTTGGGATAGCAACTTGAGGAAGTGCAAGAGTAGGTAGAAATCAATGAAATTCAATAAACTTAATGTAAACAGCATCGATGAAACTTTTTTTTGATACACGGAAGAGAATAGAAGGAAGTTCAGAAGGGAACACAGATAAGTGTGACAGTTTGGCTACTGTCATACGAAATGAAATATACCCTTAAAATACTATAAAACAGAAGTTCATTATTTCATATCCAATCCTTTTTTCTGGTTTTTTTGTGTATTGAAATATTTATGATTTGTTGATGATTGTTAAGTTTGTAATAAAAAAAATTCATTTTTTTAAATTATCATTTGTTTAAAAAAAGATATACGGGGAGTGTGAAATCACCTCTAAGCCTTAGGCCTTCATGAACCAAATCAGCTTCCTAGAGTATCAGATCTTCCTCAAACTGGCCCAAGGCTACTCTTTCATTTGATTAGAAGATCTTGATTTGCCACTACTTTCCAAACTTCTTCATGAATAGGATTCTAACTCAATACACAGAATTTACAGGATTTTTCTTTGGTCCCTGAGCATAGAGGTTTTCCATTCTTGACCCTATTTACCTTCCTTACCTTGTTTAGTCTGATAACCAGATATCTGGTTGCAGTGACCTTTTTCTCCTTTCTGTCTAGGTCTTGGTGGACCACAAGAAGGTACTTTTTACAGTTTCTTTACAGAGGAAGAGAATATATACATATAGTATCAGACTGTGCTAGAGTAACATTATCAGAGCTGGTCATTCTTACTTGCCCCAATGCTAATGTGGACCAGGCCACTCCTCTCAGCCACTCAGTCACTTCCCTCCAGCAGGTTTTTCCTTTCAAACTGAACCCAGCTGGAGAAAAAGGGAAGCATAATGGTACCTCCAATGCCAGTCCAGCACTTCAGGGTCCCATTTTCTCCTTCCCCCACTCTCCAGCTTGGCCAGACTGCCGGTTCATTCATTTCTTAGAAAAAAAAATCTAAGTATTAGTATTCTTTCTCTGCTCTGGGAAGTTGGAAAAAGATTAATCAATAACAATTTTTTTTTCTAGCTCTGAGCACCCAGCCAGAGCCACGTGGGCAAAATAACATTGTAAATCTATCTCTCTCAGCTCCCAGGTACTCTCTTATGAGTCCTCTGTACTACATTTGAATGACATACGTAGATTAGTAATGCAATGGTTAACCATGTTTATCAGACTAGCCCAACTTAAAAGACTAAGTAAACAGGAAGGCAAACCACATTTAAAAAACAGAGATAAGACTCCAGAAACTGTAACATGCCTTCTTGGGAGAAAAGGAGAAAGCAACATGGAGAAATCACATACGCTGCGTTATAAGATTCATCCATGCAGTTCTGGTCCTGAAGTCCAGTCCTGAGGATCTCATGGCTCTGTTGCTTGATATATAGCTAGAGCTAGAGCTAGATAGATATAGATAAAGATAAAGATATAGACATAGATATAGCTACAGATACAGACACAGACACAGACACAGATACAGATACAGATACAGATACAGATACAGATACAGATACAGATACAGATACAGATACAGATACAGATACAGATATAGACAGGAGTGAAAATCCTTACCCTTACATGTGAATAAGAAAAGTGAGATGGAAAATCCAATAGTCATAGATATATATATCTTATATACATAGATTTTCTCTCTCTCTCTCTCTCTCTATATATATATATATATATGTATATATATATATACATATATGTATATGTATATATATATGTGTGTGTGTGTATATATATATATACATAAAACATGTACACTTTATACAGATATAGATATATGTGTATATATACACACATATATACATCTATAGGTATATAGTGGTTGCCATGCCTCTTCCACTTCCATATGCTGGCCTGGTGCTGGCACTCTGTCTGCTCATGTGACTTAAGCAGTCCCCGATCCCTTAGGCTATGAAGGGGTAGCTTGTCAATCATCATCCAAACTGACAATCACAGGATCAAGGCAACTCCCCAAGGTAAAAGAGGAAGGATAGATGCTGGTGTGATTTCTGTCCAAACCAGCAGGAATCCATCTTCAGTATCCTGACCTTCTTGGCAATGCCAAGACAATTCTACATACAAATTCAGAAGTGAGGAAGTGCTCTCACTGGGTTAACTAGATTTACTAGTCCTTTTCCTTCTTCTATTTCCAAGTTACACTCTCATTTTCCACCTGAAGCATGTGTTCACTAGGGCAATCAAGGACCGTGAGAGAAAATGAAAAGTACAAGTAATAGTACTCACAGTTGGAAATTTTGTTAATTTGTTTTCATGCTCAACATAATGGAAAGTGCATCGGACATGGAATCAGGAAACACAGGTTCAAGTCCAGGCTATGACAATTAGAAGCAATGTAACTATTAAGTATTTATTCTCTCTCTACCTCAGTTCTATCATCTGTAAAATGGGGATATGAATGCTTTCACTAGCTATCTAATAAGGTTGTGAGGAGAGGGTTTTGTAAACTTTAAAGTGCTATATGAATATGAGTTATTATTGTTCACTCTGCTTCAAATAAGGAACAGTATCAAATGAGAAATTTGAATATAACTAAATCCTTATCTCTAATTTATGATATCTGGATGGGTGGTGATTTGCATTGACAGAAGAAATATGCCAAATAATCATGGGTTTTTCAAAGTAGCACCAATTATTGCTACACCACCTTCATTAAAGAGACTGTGGACTGGTTTTTCTCATCAAAGAACAATGTTTCTACTGTAACTTCATCTTATGGATTTATATTTATGATTTCTTCATGATTTGGAATATTGGCTTTTCCATCTCACTTTTCCCATTCACATGTAAAGGTGAGGACTTTCTCCATTACCCCAGTTAATGAAAACATGGAAGGCCTTTACACTGAATCAGTTGATCGATCAAAGGTGTAAACTATTTGTGAATAAATCTTTAATCAGTTTGGGAGGAGCAATACTTAAGATGAAAGCAGATATTTCCTAGCTAGTTGAAGGGTATGGATAAAAGAGCTAGCTAATCAGAGAATATGGTCATTCTGTTAGTGAAGCAATCAAGCTTTGGGAACTTCCAAGCTCAGGAGGCACCTAAGTGCCTAAGGGTTTTAGACTTTACCTCAGGGAAAATTCCCAAAGTCTTTTTGTGTTTGACCCTGAGCCTGACCCTTAAGGGATTGGGTAGGTAGAAGAAAAAAAAAGCCAAGCAAATGGAAGAGGAGAAGCAAAAGGACAGGAAAAATAATGTGATTAGACAGATGTTGGAGCTAGATCACAAAATAATAAATTTCAGATCTGGGAAAGACTGTCTAACCTCCCTCACTTAACAAATGAGGAAATTGAGGTCCAGTTAGGTGAAGTTACTGGCCCGTGGTCAATCAGCTAATAAATAGCAAAGTTAGAGATTTGAACAAAGATTTAAACCCCAGTCCTCTAATTCTATATCCCACTGCACCAAGCAGCAACCCAGCTTGAATCTAAATGCAGAGCTGTCCTCATGGATGGAGCTCATCACAGTCAGGCATCCTCCAAGGAATGGAGACAAGAGCTGAGGAGTCAGGAATAGAATCCTAGAACCAGCCAATGACCATCCAGTACAGATAAACAGGGTGGTGTGATTATGACTCTGTGATTTTCCTCTCTCTGCTTGTCTTTTCTTTTAGACACATATCCCCTTCAAGGTCAGGATCAAACAGAGTACTAGGAGTAGTTATCCCTCAGCTAAAGTCTGAAACCCCTTAGGGCTTAGAAACCACAAAGAAAAGAGGCTTGATCAGAAGGTATCTCTGCTCTTGCTCCATGTCCAAATCCATTTTGACAAAATCCCAAAAGGTGACTCAGCTAAACATCAAGTTTTTTTTTTCTACATCTCTAAGCATCCCATCCCATTCATCCTTGATTGTATTTGCTTTACACACTTTCCTACTCCCTTGAATTTAGCAGTTTTGGCTCCCTCCCTGGATCTCAGGCTGCCTCACTTGACCTCTCACTGAAATCACAGCATACAGTAGTTCACTAGAGGAACTCTTGCCCAGTCTCAGATATACCCAAAGTTACTGGCCGTTAATGCTTTACCATACATTATTAGCAGGTTTCTGAGAAGAACAAGGATCAGATAAATGAGCTGGTAAGAATCTAGATAGAAAAGAACCTGGAAGTTTGCAAGAAGGGCAGAATTAGGCAAGAAGTCCAAAATCCAGGGAGTCAAGAACCAGGATATCTGCAGAAGCCCAACAAGCAAGAACAAAAGTGATAGATAAAGAAGAGAAAGGATTGCCTCAATCATGGATTTTTTGTACTACTCCTGTTAGGAAAGTAACCAATCCCCAACCATGGCTCCTAGTGGGAGGGAAAAGGGAGAGGGCAGAAAAAGAGGGGGGAAAAACTGCTACTGGTGGGCAGCTCCTTTCACAAGCAGTGCCTGACACCTGGACTTTTCCAGACACTATAATTTACCGTTAAGCCAACTTTGGGACTGTTTAAGGGTGTAACTGAATAAGAGGTCTTGGGAGTGCCAATAGAGCTGTGATAGCACTGTGATTTGAAAAATGATTAATGAAGAAAGAGCTGTTCTTCAAGCGAAGTAGAATGGACTGAACAGACCATCTAGGGTTTATTGTTTTTGCTGAGAGCTGTCGACTAAATTTGAACAGGGTTGGAATGCCAAGGGAACTGGAACAAAATAAGCACTATAATTCACTTGATCTTATAGATGGAGAATAATCAAAGGAATGGAAATTCCCTGAGCTTAAATTCTTTCCATTCACAGCTTGGCTAGATCACCACCTGCTCAGGTTTCCAGTTTCATCAGAGACCAGATTAACCTGTCCTTATCCTTTGCTAAAGAACCCAGCACTGCTAAAATCCAATCTTGGAAAACATACAAGCTAGACGGTGTAATGGTGAGCCTCCCTGGTGCATTTATGTGTTAGTTTTTATAGACCTGTAACTATTTGACCAAAAGGCTGAAAGCAGAGAAATTGAAAGCTAAGGTATGAGGATCTGCTGGTTGTGGAAGAGATCAGACATAAAGATAAAAACACCTCTGAAAAAAAAAGAAGAAAAAAATTAAAAAATAAAAATTTCTAAACCACCTCTGGAATAGTAAGGAGATAGGGGAAATAGGATTACCTATTTTTTTTTATTTTAAGTTGATTGAGAGCAATTAAGTTGATTGAGAGCAACAAACGATCTATTATGTCAAGGGAGTCATTCTCAAATTCCAGTTCGATTCAATTAAACATGTATTTTGTATCTACTGTGTACAAAACTCAACTAGATAAATTTATATAAGACACAGTCCCATATTTAAAATCTGGTTGGAGGAATATTACATTTACATAAATGTCTGACCCTATAGCAATCCTGAAGATATATATATATATATATTTTTGGTTTTCAGTGTTGTAGTTAACAAGCATTCATTAATCACTTATTATAGGCAGGCTGCTGTGTCGGGTACTGGGAATACAAAGACGAAAATCAAAGTCCTTTGCCTCAAGGAGTACATATATTTCATATACGTATACATATGTAGTCACACACGTATATGTGTATATGTATGAAAGTTTACACAAATTATAAAAATAGGACCTGCAATTTAATTAGCATAAAATGAGGAAATTAAGTGAGAATAAGGAAACTTCTTCTACTAATGTATCCCAGCATATTCTCTGAGATTTGTAGTATTAGAGGACTAAAGGTGACAACTCAGGACCCTGAGCCCAAGAGCCTTGGGAACAGTAGTGTCCTCCCCTCCAAACCACCAAAGTCACTTCCAAACCAGGTTCCACAGCCAACATTGAGGGTTGAAATTATTGTGGAGGGGGAGGGGGGGGCCTGCTTTATTCATCACTACCAGCAAAAACTGCTGACCAACTGCCACTAGTAGTCAAACAGGAACAACACCCTGTAATAGGATTCTGGCCTTTGTCTGAATGGGACAGATAAAGTGGGATCTTTTTATCTTGGAGTATTTCTCAGCACTGAGACAATTGGGAGTCATTGATTTGTACATGAGTGATACTGAGGATGGGGAACTTTCCCACACCCAGCCTGGATGAGGTCAGAGCCCTCAGGGCTCTGAACAGGATATAATTGAGGACAGCCTGGCCTTTGACTTTTGGGCACACTCAGGGAAGGAGTGTTGAGGCTCTGAGCAAGCCATAACTGCCTCCCCCCCCCCCCCATCTTTGTAACCTATACCCATTGGTTCTTCTCTGGTAACTATGTATTGTGATTTGAATCAGACAAGGTCTATCAGTTGATGTTTGTAATTTCTGTTTCTATTTGCCTTGAAGTTCAGGGGGCTGATCTTTTCCCCCTGAACTGTGAAGGATACTTGTATGTTTGATTAAACTGAGATTGCTAACCCTTTAACATTGCTTTCCTTAGAAAAGCAGATCAAAGAACCTGTATTGGCAGCTTTCTGTGTGCTGGTTGTTGGTGGGTCTTACACCCCTACAGTAGCTGTTGGCAGATTGTTGCTACACACCCCTGGGAGCAGCAGCACCTCCCAGAAGCCCAGTCCTGCTTCCAGCCCAGCCCTCACAGCCATTATCTGAGGAGGCAACTCCTGTGGAGAAGCCACCAGCCATCTCTACCAACTGCCATACATAGGGCAAACAAGCCAGCCTAGCTGAAGCAGCAAAGCTCTGAGAGAGAGAGAGAGAGAGAGAGAGAGAGAGAGAGAGAGAGAGAGAGAGAGAGAGAGGCGCCATATCCCAGGCAAGTCAAACCCCCACCACTACCTTGACCACCATCTTACAACATACCTTGATGGAGATAGCCCAGGACTCTAAACCCAAGAGCTTTGGAGATAGCAATGCTTCCAGAACAGCGTCCTCAGCTATCACCTGAGAAGCAAACCTCGTAAAGATGCAGCCTGGCAACTGCTCCTGCAAGTGTGACAATCACAGTTACTATAGACCCAGAAAAAAGAATTCTTGTCGCCAAAGTCCTTGGCATTGTAAAATGATTCAACATCAGAAAATCATATCATCTTATCAATAGAAATGACATTAAAGAAGAGTTATCAATATCTGCTTTACTGCTGTGTTCTAAGGACCATGGGACTTTTCCATCTGACTTTCAGCTGAAACCTTCTATATGTTTTGTCTCTTCCATTTGAATGTGAACTCCTTGAGAGCTGTGACTGTCTCAATTTTCGATTTGTGTCCCCAGCACTTAGCACAGTCCTAAATGCTGGTGATAGTATATGCTTTGCACAGACCTTAATGGGTGCTTCATTCATTCATTCCTTAGAGAGTTGCCTAGAGCATAGAAAGTTTCAAAGACTTGACCAAATCACATAGTCACTATATACAGACATAGGATTAGAATCCAGATCTTGCTGCCAGCTCTCCACCATGCCATACTACCTCTGATATGCAGAATATCTGTAACTATATATAGACTGTTTGCTGCTATTAAGGATTTGAATTGTTTTTCTAGAAATAGAAAAGAGATTCCTGACATGGATAAGGTAATTGGGGGTAAGAGAAAGAGGTTCTAGTATCTGAGGAGAATCAGACAATAGAAGGTGGCATTTGAACTGAGTTTTGAAGGAAACTCAGGATTCTTTTTTTAATATTATATTTGTATCTTCTAATCACATGTAAAAATTTTTAACATTTTTTTAATTTTGAGTTCCAAATTTTCTCCCTCCTTTCCTCCCTTCCCCACCTCCCTGAGACAATAAGCAATTTGAGTCATGTTGTAGAAGAAAACACAGATCTACCCCCTAAAAAAAAATCAAGATAAATTTTTAAAAATTAATTAAATAAACAAAAAAATTAACATTTAACATTTTTTTTAAAAAAATCTGCTTTTAGACTCCATCCATTCTTTGTCTGGAGGTGGATAGCATTTTTCATCATAAGTCCTTCAGAATTGTCTTAGATCTGGAGTAGCTAGATGGTACAGTGAGTAGAGCACTGGTCCTGGAGTCAGGCGGACCAGAGTTCAAATTTGGCCTCAGACCCTTGAGTCATTTACTAGCTGTGTAACCTTGGACAAGTCACTTAATCCCAATTGCCTTGCCTTCCCCTCTCCAAAAAAAAAAAAAATGAGTTGTCTTAGATCACTATATTACTGAGAATGGCTGTCATTCCCAGTTGATCATCATATACTATTGCTGTTACTATGCACAATGTTCTCCTGGTTCTGCTCATTTCACTTTGCATCAGTTCAGCTAAGTCTTTCCAGATTTTTCTGAAAACATTCTGCTCATCATTTCTTATAGCACAATAATATTCCATCACAATCATATACCAGCCTGTGTTGGTAAGCAAAATGGGCTCTTAGCATTTAGTTCAAGCAAGTACCCTTGAAGAGTTTGGCTTTTGTTTCCTTTGAGTAATTCAGTGTATTTCATTGAGTCTTACTAGGTGCTAAGCCCCAGGCCCAAACTCCTATTAGGTGCTAAGCTGATATGGGCATGAAGCTCTCAGGGTCCTAAGGGGAGGGGCTAAAACCAGAGCCAATCATGGGAACCTAAGTTCTGGTCATTCAGATGATGTTTAATGACATCTGAAATGCTTTAAGAAGAGAAGACAGCATTTGCGCAGGGCTCTCACTCTCGGTGGGGTGCGGAGACTCCCAGGCAGCTGTAGGTAAGAAGCCCTCCAGTAAACCCAGGTATCAGGACTTTGTTAAACTCTGGTAACTATGTATTGGGATTTGAACCAGACAAGGTCTGTCTGTCAATGTTTGTACTTTGTATTTGCTACGAAGTTCAGGATGCTGGCTTTTTCCCCTGAACTAAGTGAATGGTATTTGTATGCTGAATTAAAATAAGCTTGTCAACCCCTTAATGTTGCTTTCCTTAGTAAAGCAGATCAAAAGAACCTGGGCTTTTGCAGCGCTTTGGCAGCATGCTTGTTGTTGGGCTTGTGTTGGTCTTTCACTCCTACAACAGCTACTAGCCGGATTGTTGAAACACAGCCATTCCTCAGTTGAGGAAACTAGGGATTCTAAGAGGCTGAGGCAAAAGACAGAACCTAAACTGACCCCAGGCTGATGTTATTTTTAGGACAACAGCTCCAGGCCCATGGCATTACAGTCACTGCTTCTTGTATCTGGACAATGACTAAGGAAGGCAATTTATGGAAAGGAAGTAAAGAAGAAAGAGGAAGAGGAAAAAGATGAAGCTCCATAATCTTGTATTTAAAACAAACAAAAAAAAGGACTTGAGCCACATATACATAGTTAGCCCATAAAGATCTCCTCCTCAAATAAAGCAAAAGTAATGGGACTGCCTTATCTCTACTTTAGTGATTTCTTGTTTCTTGAGAACAGATACTATTGTTTATTTTAACCTGATTCAATCTTCATTAAACCAAGAAGAAAGGGAATAAAGGAAAGAAGGTAATGGGACCAATAACACTTTAGAAATGGTCTGCAGATACCAAAGGGCATATTGCTCAGCTTTATGAATTCAGAAAGCTCTGGGTGCCACTCCTTTGAGAGTCTGAGGTCCCTTGAAGCAGCTAGGTGGCTCAGTAATGCTGGACCTAGAATCTGAAAGACCTGAGTTCAAATCTAGCCTCAGGCACTTACTAGGCAAATCATAGCTTCTGTCTGCTTCACTTTCCTCAGTTATAAAATGGGGTAGTAGTAGCAGCAGCACCTACTTTCCATGGTTGTTGTTAGGATCAAATGAGATAATATTTGTAAGGCTCTATATAAATGCTTACTATTATTAGCTTTCTGCCAGCATGCTTTTCTAGTGCTTTGAGTTAGGGTAGCATGTTTTCAGTCAACCCAGTCCCAGAACAGTGAATGATGATACTTTACCTGCTGAAGTTCAGAGCATGAGCCAGAGTTATAGAAGAGATCAGAACAGAACTGGTCATCTGGCTTTTTTGTTGGGACCACTGAGGGAAGACCCTTCCACTCAGATTCTCAAACCAGGGAGAAAGTATGCAGTTGCACTGTGTCTCACTAAACACCTCTTCAGGGATTTATGTCGGCATGTAGTTTAGATTGACAGATACCAGCGAAAAACACCATTTTCAGAGCTTCATCTTTCTCTTCCCCACCCATCCACAGACTCCTTTCCTGAATCCTATGATCTGAGGTCCTCGCTATTAGCTCTCTGATGGGTTGATGTACAGAAAAGCGCTATGCAATTGGAGAGTAACAGAGTTAGCCTCAGTGTAAGAAAAAAATCCTAACAATTAGAGCCAAGGGCTCCTACAAGTTTCAAACTTTACCTGGGAACAAAACTACCCAAAATTCTTTGTTTGACCCTGATGTTGAAGGTTGTGGATGGGTAGAAAAATAGCCACACAAGTGAAATGGGCCTCAGGAAATATGAATTCCCCATGACTGGGGGCCTTCAAGTAGAGTCACATTTAAGCAACATTATAGATGGGTTACCAATTCAGGTACCAAGTTGATTAGGATGATAAAAGACCACTGAGGTCTGTTCTATCTTTGCATTTCTGTGATTCTGAAGTGCCAGGTTAAGACATTAGTAAATAGGTAGGTGATTGAAATCTTACCCCTTCCAGGAGTTTTTACATTTTAATTGGGGATATTTAGAGAGGATGAAAAACTTTCAAGAACCAAAAGATTAAATCTGACCTCTAAAGTCTCTTCCAGTCTAAAAGTCTCCGGTCTATGATTTATATGCCATTTCAGACACTTTGGCACTGCAATAGAGAACAGACCATTTAGGGCAGCATGATTATTTATCAGAGATGACAGAGAAAGAATTCTGTCCTTAAGAAGATGGGTTAGTGAGATGATCTCTAAAGGCAAATCAAATCAAGTATTTATTAAGTATCTACTATATGCCAAGCACTGTGCTAAACAATGTGGATATAAGACAAAGGCAAAAGCAACCCCTGCCCTCAAGGAGGTCACAATCTAATGGGGACATAATATACGGGATAACTTGGAGGTGCTCTTAGAGGAAAGTCACTAGCGTTAAGGGGGCCAGGAAAGACTTTTTGCAGAAGATGAGATTTTAGCAAACACTAGACAGAAGCCAGGGAAGCCTAACTTTCTGAGTTCTCTGTAGTCCAATGAAGACAAGAGGCTCCAGTTACTATGCCTACCACATGAAGCCATTCCTGTATGGACTGCAAATCCTACACACAGCTCCTGGCTCCTTGCAGACATTGCCACCTAATTCAGTTGATTCTTTAGAGAGGACTATGTGCCCAAATTTGGTTGCTGATTTTGCCAAACGTGGCAGCAAGGTACAGGATTATCCCTAGCGATTGTAGCACAAATGCACCTCTCCTTGGGAGACTGTGCTGCAATGAGAATTACATATTTGGAGCCAGTGAACTTGGGTTCAGATCCCAGCTCTGACACTTACCATCTGCTGGACCTTGGGCAAATCATTTAACCTAAATGGAATTAAGTTTCCTCAACCGTAAGATGAGGGGGTTGCCTTAGATAACCTGTAAGGCTCCTACCATCTCTAAATTTGTTATCAAGTGAGTCTGCAACATTATTAGGCAGGTGAAATCCCTTTAAAATTAATATTAAGGGCATCCTTGAAGGGGGGATTTTATCAAGAAAGGTCAATGTTCTGACTGAGAGTTAATGTGCAAGGAGTGAGGGGGTGTGGTTGCCAGGCAACCAGTCCTAATCTCTCCTTCTGTCAATCAACAAACATTCTTTAAGTCTTGATGATAGCATATCTAAGTTTCAAATCTGTTTTTTGAGTACTACCTCCTTCTCCTCACTCTGACTTCATACACGCAGCAGGGCAAGAACTCAAAATACTTCTATCTATGGGAAGATAAGGTTCCTGCCTCCAAAGAGGTCACATTTTAGTTTAGAACATATGTATGTTCAGTGGTTACCTATTATCTACTGGATAAAGTCCAAACTACCCAACCCAGTGTTTGAGGCCTTCCATGAGATGGCCTCAGAACATCTTTCTAGCCTTATCTTCTCTCTCCAGCCCACAGTGACAGGAGCCTGGACATTCATTTCTATCTACCACACATTCCGTGCTTATTCCCTAATTTATTCCTTTGTTTGCACCATCCCCCTCCCCAAGCTAGAATGACCTTGTTACTCACCTTCATCCGTCTAAATCCAACCCATCCTTCAGGACTAAACTCTTTGTATCTTCAGTGCCTTGAACAGTGCTTGTGAATATAGTAGGTGCTTAATAAATGTTTACCATAGTTGAATCTGACTTCTTTGAAGCTCCTCTGGCCATTTCCCACCTATAAAGTGAAAGAATTGAACTAAATGGCTCCTGAGTTCCTTCCAGCCCAGGATCTATGATCCTATCATCTTTCTCTTGTCTGAACGCAGTGGTGCTTATACATAATCTATTCCTCAATTCCATTGTTTTCTAGTTATTTCACGACTGTATTTTTTCCCTGACTAAATCATAAAATCATTGAAAGCAAAGACTAGGTTTTCTCTTTTGTGTCTTCCATGGTATTTAGCACCTAGAAAATGCTCTATAAAGACCTCCTGAAAGAATTGTTGGGTTTTCAGGTAACCTGAGGGGACTGAACTATCTCTTCTCTCTGCCATTCACTCCCATGCCCACTGGTTATGTTCTCTCCATTTGTGAGGGGTCTGTGATTAGCACCCTAGGTCCATTTAACCACTTAACGTTATTTGGCTTTCCCCAACACCTTGGAAGAGTAAATTTCCCTCTACCACCTTTGTCTCAGGGAGAGTGAAAATTAGGCTTAAACTTTAGGTGGTTCCTACATAACATTGGTCCCAACACATTGATGTCCAGATGAAACATGACAGCTAGGTAAGCCTGTGATTCAGCTACTCCTGGATTGGGTTCCTGGAGGTAATTCCCAAAATTTGCTCCTTCCATCTCAAGGCATCAATGCTGCAATAGCTGAAAATTTGAATTCCAGAAAGATGGGACCCCTCTGGATGGAGGGCCCTCCTGGATAACTCAAACTCACAAAGTCATAGGTTCTACTTCCGCCTCAAAATTCCCCCAAGAGCAATGAGGAAAAAAAATTACCAGAAGCTGACTAGACTTTTTAAATAATTTTACAACCAATCAAAGAGTCTCTCTTTCAATCTATGATTGGCAGAACAGAACCATTTATTGCATGTCTATGAATGTTCTGCAGTCTGTCTCTTCAAAGTTCTTCCCTTACGAATCATCATGATTATCCCAGAAACAGCTCTCTAGCATCTTCCATGTGAAGATGCCATCTTAGCAAGCTGATTGGCTCTGTAAATGCACCAGACCCAGTACAATAGTATTGAAGTTACAATCTGACTCAGAAATTTCAAGACTTGAGAGAAAGAGAAGCGGGATCCCCATGGGATGATTTGAAAAAGCTTGAAGGTACTCCTTGCCCAAGAGTATCTCTATTTTTGTCTCTGTCTGTCAAAGGCAGTTAGTATAGACTAGATAAAATACTGGACTTGGAGTCAGGAAGACCTGAGTTCAAATCTGACCTCAGATATTTATTAGCTGTGTTACCTTGGGCAAGTCACTTAACCGCTACCTCAGCTTCCTCAACAGTGAAATGGAGATAGTAATAGCATTTACTTGTCAGAGTTTTAAGAATCAAATAAGATATTTGCAAAGCACTTAGCACAGTGTCTGGCACATAGTAGATGCTTGGTAAACATGTGTTCCTTCCCCCTCCCTCCTATTAAAAGTATACTTATGTCCTCTGGAAGAAGTAACATTTTAGGTACCTTTTAATTTCATTTGTGACACAGTGTTTTGAGAAGGACACTAACAAAGTGGAGACCATGCAGGAAAAGATGACCAGAATGATAATGGGACAGGAAACCATGCCATAGGAGGATAAGGTGAAAGCATTTAGAATTCTTAGCCTAAAGAAGGGAAAATTTAGGGGTGACAGGATTGCCTTCAAGTAGTAAATGAGCAGTTAGGTAGAAGAGGGTTAGGCTTGTTCTTTTTAGCTCCATTGAACCAAACTAGTAATATGGAGTAGAAATTTCAAGGAGCTAGATTTTGGCTCCACATGAAGAAAAACTTCTAATGATCAGAGTTGTTCCAAAGTAAAATGGACTGCACTGTTAGATAATGAGTTCCCCATCACTAGATCTATTCTCCACATCTTCGAGAGGAAGCTAGTTGATGACTTGTCAAGGAAGGGTTGTCAGGATTGGACTTCTGCCAAGATCAGACTAGAAGTCCATCCTTGAGATTTTATGATCATAGTATCTGGCTATTGGATGACGAAGAGCAAGGCCCTAAGATCACAGTGTACGTGGGTGTGTTGATTTTGATAGAGGAAAGAGAGGAGAAGCCCCAGGGCATGGGAAGGTGGGCTGAAAGGGTGATGAGAAAGCAGAGGACATTATGAGAAAACTGAATAAGGGGGCACTGAAAACAAAATAGGGGTATTACAGAGATAGATTTCACCAGGTCTCCCAGTTTTGCTAAGATCGGGTGCCCAAAAGGGCCCCTAGAGAAATCCAGGAGAATACAAGAAGCATAGATGGTATCAACTCCATCACTAGTACTATAGGACTAAGGCATGATGTTGGAGAACCAGCTGGCATGGCTCTTTCTTGGGTAGCCCCAAACTCAGAGTGAACTGACACTGTTCTCCCATGTGAGCTGCATGAACTGCCCTGATACACATTTTTCAAAGTTTTTCCCTTAGTGGGAGCCTAGTCACAAGATGTCTACAAGAGCCAGGAATGCTAGGGTTTTTAAGTTTTTCTGGGATTTTTCTTCCCTCCCCCTCAGCTTTTTGGCTTAGCCTTCTCTTTTTCTTGGCCTTACTCTGCCGGGGAAAAAATGCAGTGGCAATTGGGATCCATTTGGGATACATCTGCAGACAGTGGCTTGGATACAGTTTGAATGGGAGGGAGGAGGGAAAGAGAAATTCTTGCCTCTGTTCTCCAAATTTGAAGCAGTCTCTTCTGCTTTCCAGTCAGAACCATGTCTCTTTTCACTGATCAGCCAGCAATAGACAAGGATAAGAAGCAGCCTGAGTAAGAAAACAGCCTCACTGAGGACTCACTCACTGGGATTTTTGGTTGCTATATGTTTGTGTGTGTATATCTGTGTGTGTGTATGAAGTGGGCAGCAAAGGAAGAGAAAGAGGAAGGGAATTAGAGAGGAAGAGAAAGAAAAAGAGAAAGTGTGCATGTATCTGTGAATATGGATGTAGGTGAATACATATATATTATGTAATTACATAAATGCATGTGTGAACAGAGATATGCCTAACACAGAATAATTAGGACTTTGCCTAGGATGCCCAGCATCCAAAGTACATACCTCTTCCCAATATCAGTCTTCCAGCCCACTACCCCTATGCCTTCCATCCTTCACTTGTCTTGTTCTCTACAGAGCCATAACAAGAGTTGTGTTCTTCTCTTGGTTCCTGCCTTTTACCATGAGTTGTTGTTGCTCAGTCATTCAGTCATGTCTGACTCTTCATGACTCCGGGTACTACAGCCCTTCTATCCCCCCCCTTATCTCTCAAAGTGTGTCCAAGTTCATGTTCATTGTTTCCATGACACTATCTATCCATCCCATCTTCTATCATTCCCTCTTCCTTTTGCCTTCCATCTTTCCCAACATCAGGGTCTTTTCCAATAAGTTCCATCTTCTCATTATGTGGCCAAAGTATTTCAGCTTCAGCTTCAGTATTTGGCCTTTCAGTGAATAGTCTAAATTAATTTCTTTAAGTATTTGATGGCTTTGATCTCCTTGCTGTCCAAGGGAGTCTCAAAAGTCTTCTCCAGCACCACAATTTGAAAGCGTCAGTTCTGCAGTACTCAGCTTTCCATATAGTCCAACTCTTACAGCCATTCACTGCTACTGGAAAAACCATAGCTTTGACTATATACACCTTTATTGGCAAAGTCATGTCTCTGCTTTTTAGTATGCTGACCAGATTTGCTATAGCATTCCTTCCAGGGCACAAGTGCCTTTTAACTTCATGGCTGTAGTCACTGTCTGCAGTGATCTTTAAGCCCAAAATATAAAACCTTTCACTGCTTCCATTTCTTCTTCTTCTCTTTGCCATGAAGTGATGAGGCCAGTTGCCAAGATCTGAGTATTTTTGATGTTAAGCTTCAAGCCAGCTTTTACATCTTTCATCTTTCACCCCCATTAAGAGGCTTCTTAATTCTTCCTCACTTTCTACCATCAGAGTGGTATCATCTGCATATCTGAGATTGTTGATTTTTCTCCTGGCAGCCTTAATTCTAGCTGCTGATTCATCCAGCCTGGCATTTGGGATGATGTACTCTGCAAATACGTTAAATAAATAAGGTGACAATATGCAGCTTTGTTGTACTCTTTTTCCAATCTTAAACCAATCCATTGTTCTGTGTTTAGTTCTAACTGTTGCTTTTGACCCACATACAGGTTCCTCAAGTGACAAGGAAGATCATCTGGCACTCCCATCTCTTTGAAGACTTGCTACATTTTGCTGTGATCCACACAGTCAAAGGTTTTAGTGTAGTCAATGAAACAAAAGTAGATGTTTTTCTGGAACTCCCTTGCTTTCTCCATAATCCAGTAAATGTTGGAAATTTGGTCTCTAGTTCCTCTGCCTCTTTGAATACCAGCCTACTGTTCTGGTAATTCTTGGTTCACATTTTGAGGAAGCCTAGCTTCCAGGAACTTAAGCGTAATCTTACTGGCATGGGAAATGAGCACAGTTGTTTGGTAATTTGAACATTCCTTGGCACTGCCCTTCTTTAGGATAATCTTACTGGCATGGGAAATGAGCACAGTTGTTTGGTAATTTGAACATTCCTTGGCACTGCCCTTCTTTAGGATTAGGTACCTTAAATTTATCTTCTGCAACACAATGGCCACTGTTGAGTTTTCCAAATTTGCTGACATATTAAGTGCCACACTTTGAAAGCATCATCTTAGGATTTTAAATAGCTCAGCTGGAATTCTATCACATCTGCTAGCTTTATTGTTAGCAATGCTTTCTAAGGCCCACTTCACTTCATTCTCCAGGATGTCTGGTTCTAGATCATTGACCACATCATCATGGTTATCGGTGATGTTAAGAGCTTTCTTGTATAGCCCATTTATGTATTCTTGCCACCTCTTCTTATTCCCTTCTGCTTCTGTTAAGTCCCTACAATCTTTGTCATTTATCATACCTATTTTTGCATGAAATTTTTCCTTGATATCTCTAATTTTCTTGAGGAGCTCTTTTCTTTCTCATTCTGTTGTTTTCTTCCATTTCTTTGAATTGTTCATTTAAGAAAAACTATTTATCTCTCCTTAATATTCTCTGGAATTCTGCATTCATTTGGGTATCTTTCCCTTTCTCCTTTACCTTTCATTTGCCTTCTTTCCTCAGCTATTTGTAAAACCTCATCAAACCACCATTTTGCTTTCTTGCTCTTCTTTTCCTTTAGAATGTTTTTTGTTGCTGCCTCTCATACAATATTGCAAACCTCTGTCCACAGTTCTTCAGGCACTCTATTTACCAAAAGGGACCCACTATATCCAACCCACCAAAAGTGTACCTTCCTACCCGTCCCCTCTGTCTCTCCTAATCTCCTTTACCCCTTTGCTTCTAAGCTGCCCAGAGAAATTGCACCAGACCTGGATATCATCTTCCCTTCATCCCTCACACTCAATTAGACCATGGCACTAGATTTTTTTAGTTGTAGTTCTGTGTGTGTTTACATGTGTGACTATAAATTAGGTAAGGTATTCTCATAACATTGTGTATATTTTTCTTTCCTCAAACCACTTTCTGCCTCAATTTCTCAATATTTTCTCTCTTCCAAGTTCTTATTAAGATTTTTATGGTCTACCCCAGAAGTTCTTAACCTGGGGTCTATGGACTCCTACAGATTCATTTCAAGGATTCTATAAACTTGGATGGGAAAAAATTGCATGCTTATTCTCCTTAGTCTCTAAGTAAAATTTAGCATTTTCTTTTATTATGAATGTGGGCAACAAAACATTATTCTGAGCTAAGGTCTATAGGCTTCACCATACTGACAAAGGAATCTATCACACACACACACAGAAATGGTCAAGAATCCATGACCTATGCTTTCTTCTGCTACCAGCTGGCCAAAATCATTGTATATACCTCATTTTTAGGGCACAGTGCTCTGAGAAGAGTAAGTGCTGAGTAAATATTTTATAAAAATGGTCTCACCTCATCGAGGAAGTTTTCTCTGACCATTCTAGGTCTATAGAGAATATTAGACTGAAAAACTTCTCAAGTTTTTCTAGCTATGAATCCATGATCCTATGTTCCTTTGCCTCTCTAAATTCCCACAATTCCTATAACGAAGGGTATGCTGGTAAATGTTTAATAACTAGCTGCTCAGGGAAGAATGAAGGAAATGTGTATAATACACTTCTAAGTTAATATGTATTATTAATGTTTTCTCTATCACCTTCTTAAGTCAGGCAAGCAACCACAAAAAAATTGGGAAGGAAGTATAAATGATCTCACCAAAAATTTAACAATCGGCTCTTGTGAACTGATTCAAACTGGCTTGAGTCTATCATAGAGACTGGCTAATACTCTCTATCACACGATCCATTCCTTGATTCTCTGTCGCCTGATATCTGAGGCAAGAATACTCATCTAGGAACCTGAACCCTGCTAAAATAGGTTTCATGTTATCTGGAAATTAACAACCCTGGGAAGATCAATGCTGAAAATGGAAGAGGTAGAGACATGAGGAAGTTCAAGTGAAAAAAATTCAAGAAGTGCCTTAAGGTTTGCAAAGCTCTTTAAAATTGTTGTATCATTTGACGAGAACACTGGGAAGGAAGAGCAAGGGAACTAAAGGTTGGCAATGGACAAAGAAAGATTAAGCAAAGACATCAAAGACAAACTTGACCACCTTAACATTTAGACTCAAAGCCATCTCGGACCCAAGATTAAATTCAATTGATTCGACAAACGTTAAGTGCCCGCTGTGTGCCAGGCACTGAGCTAAGCATGACTCCATTTTGGGTTCTCTTGGCAAACATACTCTCCAGCTCATTTTGCAGATGAGAAAACTGAGGCAAATAGGGTTAAGTGATTTGTCCAGGATCACCTAGCCAGTAAGTGTCTGAAGCCAGATTTAAACTCAGGTCTTCCCAGCATTCTATCCACTACACCACCTAGCTGTCCATAGCACCAGGGATACAAATAAGGAAAAAAAAAGACAGTCCTTACCCTCAAGAAGCTTATTATCTAATGGGAGAAGACAAGACATAAAAAGAAGCTGGAGAAGTGGGGAAGCCAGAGGGTACCTGGCATCTTATTCTGTGGACTTCAGACAAAGCAGATTTGCAGATAAAAAGTGGATAGTGAACTGGAAAAAGGCCTCCTACCCTCCAATCAGAGGAGAGAGGAGGCTGAGGGAATTAGAAAAGGCGTTGAGTATCCAAGACTAAGTTAAACAACATAATGAGGAATTTTCAGGTGATCACTTCATCCAATGATGCTGAGAAAAATTAGTGCCAATTTTTCAGTCCCAAACTTCCTAAGTTTTAAAGAGAAGAAAAATAATTTGTCAAATCTCCTCACTTTGGTCTAATCCAGGGGTGGGGAACCAGTGATCTTGAGGACACATGTGGTCCTCTAAGTCCTCAAGTGCAACCCTTTGACTGAATCCAAACTTCACAGAACAAATCCCAGGTCCCTAAGTGCACTGGAACATTTGGCAGCACTGCACCTTTTGGGAAAGCCATGACTCTCACTGTAGTGGTACTATGAAAACAGTAGAATTGAGCGGAAAGAGCCCTGGCCTAAAGAGGTCAGAATATTTGAGTTCTGGTCCTGGCTTTGCTGTGGAGTATTTCTATTACCTTTAGCCAATTCCCTTCCTCTCTTTGGTGCTTTCAGCTTTAAAGTGCTTTCAGGTTTAAAATTCTATGATTCTGCATCAGAATTCTGACATAAAATTCTACTAGTAGAACATAAGCTCCCTGAAGGTGGAGACTTTTTTTTAATTTTTATCTTTATATCTTCAGTGACTCCCACCCCCAAAAAGACAAGTACCTTCAACAACTAGCACAGTAGCCCCAGATAGCAAGCACTGAATAATGATTCAACAAGCACTTTAAAAAATAGGCACTTATTAAGCATCTACTATGTGCCAGTTATTGAAAACAATTATGTTTAAAATAAAAATAAGCCAAACCACAATAATAAAATAGAAAAAAATAAATACTTTGACAAATAATACTTTTAGTAAAGTATCAGGATGCAAAATACAACCACAAGAATCATCAGCATCTCTAAATAACAACAACAAATTCAGGAGAAATAATAGAAAGGAAATCTTATTCAAATTAACTGCAAAATGCAAAATATCTTGTAATCAATCTTCAAGACTTCCATCAATATAATTACAAAATAATCTTTAAAGAAACAAAGGATAAATTAAATATTTGGAAGGATATTCACAGTTAGTGATTGGGCTACACCCATATAATTAAAAAGGCAATAGAATCTAAATTAATCTAGTATTATACCAATCAAACTATTAATGAGATATTTTATGGAACTAGACAAAATAGTAACAAAATTCATTTAGAAGAACAAAGTTTCTAGAATCTAACGTCATAAAAAAAAGTAAGAAGGAAAGAATAGCACTACCAGACCTTAAGCAATATTTCAAAATAGTAATCACCAAGACTAGTTGGTGATATATTTGCTCTAAAAATAGGAAAATAGGTCAGTGGAATGAACAACATTAGCGAGGATCAGAAACAAAATATTCAATAACCTGCTGTTGTTTGGTCATTTTTCAATCACGTCCAAATCTTCATGACCCCATTTGGGGTTTTCTTGGCAGAGATATTGGAGTAGTTTGCCATTTCCCTCTCTAACTCATTTTACAGATGAGGAAACTGAGGTAAACAGGGTTAAGCGACTTGCCATGACCACATAGCTAGTAAGTGGCTGAGGCTAGATTTGAGCTTAGGAAGATGAGTCTTCCTCACTTCAGGATTGGCACCGTATCCGTTGCACCACCTAGTTGTCCAACTCAATAACCTAGTATTCAATAAACTGGAAAACATATGCTGTGTGGGGAAGAGCTCCTGATTTGACAAGAACTCCTGTAGAAACTAGAAATCAGTTTGGCTAAAGATCAAAAAAAGCGAGTTTACACCATGTGCCAAAATAACTTCAAAATGGACAATCAACTTAAAGGGGAAGAAATGGAAGGAGTCAAAGGGGGTGGGGGTGGGAGGGTGATCCTTAATGAAACAAATGTTAGGGGAGATAGTGTGGCACGGGAGAAAGAATGCTGGATTATAGTCAGAGGATCTGTCTGGGTCTGAATCTTGACTCTGCCACTTACTGCTGCTGCTACCTTAGGCAAATCAATTGATCTCTTTGAGCTTCAATTTTCTCATCTGCATAATAAGAGGGTCTCTTCTAGTTCTAATTCAATAATTCAAATATATGAAATTGAAACACTTTTAGAAGAACAAAATCATTGTATCTAGGAAAAGACAAACTTTTAACTGAGGAGAAATCTTCTTATCAAATATTTCTGATAAAATCTGTTGTCCAAGGTTGTAAGGGTATTGTTGGGGACTCGCTTACCCCACAAAGACCTGATCTCGCGGGCAATGAAGGGACAGGAGCCAAGAATGGTGAGCAACTCCGTTTAATTAAGTCAGTGAACAGATTTTTGTAGCCTTTATTACGTAGCACTAGGACTGCCTTGATCCGCCTACTCTCCACCTACTCCCCACCTACTCTCTGCCTATTCTTCTCCTGTTCTCCTCCTATTCTCCTCCCCTTTCTTTCCCGCGCTCTCCTCATGATTCACCTGTTCACAGGTGAACCCGGAAAAGAACCCTGCACCACGTTGCCAACAAGGGCGAGACCCTTCCTCCAAACTCCATCTTGTTCCTCCCATACCTCAGAGCCCTGAGGTTATCTCAGCTGGTTCTGGGCGCGGAGGTCCAACGATGCT
Organism: Phalanger gymnotis; assembly: GCA_028646595.1. Taxonomy (NCBI): domain Eukaryota; kingdom Metazoa; phylum Chordata; class Mammalia; order Diprotodontia; family Phalangeridae; genus Phalanger; species Phalanger gymnotis. Next base: position 557,926,912 of record CM053622.1, read on the forward strand.
TTGGGGTTGGCTATAACTCGTCCCGTTACACAAGGTATGTAAGGAATAAATACAAAAAAATATATAGAACCTGGACAGCTGGGTGGCCCCCAGTAGTTAGAGAGTCAGGAAGACCTGAGTTTAAATCTGGTCTCAGACATTTACTAGCTATGTGACCCTGGGCAAATCACTTAACCCTGTTTGCCTCAGTTTCCTCATCTGTAAATTGAGCTGGAGAAGAAAATGGCAAACCACTCCAGTACCTTTGCCAAGAAAACACCAAATGGGGTCATGAAGAGTCAGACACAACTGAAAACAACTAAACAACAATGGACAAGTACTCAAAGGACACAAGCAAACAATTCTCAAAAGAAAAACTGTAATCTAACAATAACCGTATGAAAGATTGCTCTAAATCACTAATAATAAGGGAAATACAAATTAAAACAACTCTGAGTTTTGATCTCTTGTTCACCAAATAGGCAAAGGTGAGAAAAGATGGAAATAGTCAATGTCGGAGAGACTGAGGTAAGACAGATACACTCATAAACTGGTAGTACGGTTCTGAAGTAGTCCAACCGTCGTTTGGAATTACACTTTTTAAAAATTCGACTAAAATGCCCACATCGTTCGATGCAGAGATTCCTCTGCAATGTATATAGCCTAGAGGGGTCAAAGACAGAAAGAGAGGTCTCATACATATAAAAAAGCTCATTGAAGCACTTTCTGTAATAGGAAAGAACTAAAAACAAAGTAGGTGTTCACCAATTAAGACGTTATTAAACAAATTGTGGTACATGAATGCAATGAAATATCACTGTAGTACAAGAAATGCTGAAGCTGAATATGAAAAATTAAGAGAGATACGAAAAGACTTTTGTGAACTGGATAGAGTGAAGTAACGAAAACCAGGAAAATGACCAGTCACTACAATGATGTAAATAGAAAGAACACACACACACACACACACACACACACACGCACACACGCACACACACACAACTACCCAAAATAAAATGCTAGGCAATTAATAGTGATCAAGCTTGAACTGGGAAAAAATTAAGAATATGTACCCCACCCCTTTCCTTCATTTCAGAGGTAGGAGACTATGGGTATGGAATCATAGAAATGCACAGAGTATGGGTCTTGAGGTCCAGGCGGGTCAGCACACACAGGCTGTGTTCTATGCACAGCTCTATGTGGAATATTGTATATACCAAAGACATGGCCACAGTGTTGGCTGGTTAACTGAACTGTGAGGTTTTTTTCATTTTTAAAAAAAGATTCTTATAAAAAGGAGCTGGGGCAGGGAGAAGGATATATGAATACGATCTAAAAACGAAATTCATCATAATGAAAACTTTATAAAGAAATTAAAAAGAAAAACATTCTGCCTCTGCCCAACAATGTACAGATATGTGGCCAAAGAAGGAGTTCTCCCATATGAATTGGCACCTACGCTTGTGCTATTTTGAGATACAAATGTGATTATAGTGCATTTGTAAGGCAAGAAGAGGGGTTGTAAGAGGTTCCTGCTTTTAGAAGAAGGGAAATTAATGAGCCAAATGTGTGGTGACAGGTGCATGTCAATTTGTGTGTTGGGGAAAGAAAGAGGAGGAAAATGCCTTCAGGAAAGCAGCAATTTAGCAATGTCACTTGGGGTAGGGGAGGAAATTTGTGTACAGGAAGCTTAGACTCTATTGCTTTGTCTCCACATCTCTTTGAGATGTTTCTGCTTTCCTAAATCCTTTATCTAGAAAGAACAGTGGAGCGAAAAGAGTACTGAACTTGTATTTGGAAAGACCTAATTTCTAGTCTGGTCTCTACCACTTGCTAGCCATGTGTCCCTGAGCCAGCTGCTGAATTTCATGTAAGGTGAATGTCTATAGAGTTTCATTTCCCTCACTGTTTAGAGCTGGGAAAAGATCATTCAGAGGTTCTGTGTGTGTGTGTGTGTGTGTGTGTGTGTGTTTGTGTGTGTGTGTGTGTGTGAGAGAGAGAGAGAGAGAGAGAGAGAGAGAGAGAGAGAGACAGAGACAGAGAGACAGAGACAGAGAGAGATAGAGAGACAGAGAGAGAGAGAGAGAGAGACCCCACAGCCTTATGACATTTTCAGGTGAGGACTCTACTCAGCCAGAAGCCCCTACAATGAAAGATGTTTGCACAGCAAGGCTAATTAGAGAAAAAAGCACTGCCTGGGAAAACAGAACACATGTTGTATGTCCATGCATGATATCATGGCTAGAAACTGATAATTGCAGAACCACCAGAGGAGAGAAGCTTCAGCATTTGCCAGTAGCCTGAAATACCAGCTACTTTCCTGATTTAACTGGCCTCTAAGAGTCCTGAGAGACACTCAAAGAAGTATATAGCACTGCATTCTAAATAATGGAACTCTGGGACTGTGAGTTCTGAAGTCACTTTGTTGGAGACATAGAGAAATTGAAGGGAATTAGACTATGACTCCCATAGAGATATAAACCTTGCACTTCTTTCAGCATGGATACAAAGAAGATGTTTTACTACTAGATTCCTTCCTTTGCTATTAATGCTGCTTCATGCCTTAATTAAATGTTTGTGCAAATGGATTTATGTGTCTCTGGTAAGAATAACAAAAATGATAGTAGTTAGCATTTATATTATATATTAAGGTTTTCAAAGTGCTTTATAAATATCTCATTTTATCCTCACAATAACTCCTAGGTGCTGTTATTATCCCCATTTTACAGATGAAGAAACTGAGGCAAACAGATTTTAAGTGACTTGACCAGCTAGTAAGTGTCTGAGTCAGAATTTGAACTCAGATCTTCCTTATCCCAAATCCCGTGATCTATTTGTTTTTCTACCTAGCTGCCTACCTCTGGTGTGGTTTCATAATAGAGGGGTATATCCGTGGATATCTGGGTTATGGATTGACTACTTAATATCCCCCCAAAACAAGCATGCTGAAGGAAAAATAATTAAGAGGGGGTGATATTATCTTTTTTTCCTCAGCTATAAAATGGGGGTCATAATATCTGTACCACCTACTTCACAGGCCTGTTGCAATAAGAAAATTCTATACAAACAAAATATATCATCATAATTCAGCATACAAAATCCAACCCAGACCAGTCTTAAGAACAGAGAGTAGGCAACTGCCTTTATACTGTTATTTGAGGGGTATAAAACTCTGCCTGTTAAAAATATCTTCTACACTGTCTGTCTCAGAACCTGAAATCTCAACTTTCAAGATTCATTCCTTTGGAGTTTAGAGTACTAACATCCAAAGACAATGAAATCAGAATCCAGCAGCAAATGGGGATTGGAAGCCTATGGCAGAAAAGGAAAGCTAGTTCCCTTCCTACCTGTCTAATAAGACAGTTTGCTTTGTTAGCTACTCATCTAGGTCAGACTTACTAGTCATGGGTCTTCCAAGGCTCTGGCCTGAGCCCTCTTCTCTTCTTTCTCAACACCGTAACACAGTGATTTCATCAGCTTCCATGGAGTCAAGTATCACCTTAGATGATTCTCAGATCTATTTATCCAGCTCTGACCTCTCTGCTGACCTCCAGTCTTGTATCTCCAACTACCTAATGGATATCTCAAAACAGATGTCCCATAGACATCTTCAACTTTACATGTCCAATACTGAACTCATTGTTTCCCTCCAATTACTACTCTCCCTTTCCAACTTTCCTATTATTGTTGAGGGTACCACCATCTTCCTAGTCACATCTGGACTATTGCCACCGCCTACTAATTGGTTTCCCTGCCTCAAGTCTCTTCCCACTCCAGTCCTTCCTCTTCCATTCAGCTTTTAAATTTTCTTGTTTCAGTCATTTCATTCATGTATGACTCTTTGTGACCTCATTTGGGTTTTACTTGGCAAAAATACTGCAGTGGTTTGCCATTTCCTTCTCCAGTTCATTTTACTGATAAGGAAACTGAGGCAAACAGGGTTAAGTGACTTGCCCAGGGTCACACAGCTAGTAAGTATCTGAAGCCAGGTTTGAATTCTAGAAGAAAGTCTTCCTGATTCCAAGCCCAGTGCTCTATCTACTGCACTGCCTAGCTGCCCTTCAATGACCCTGGCTTCCTAATAATTCCTCACACAAGACCTTTCCTTCTCTAGCTCCCAACTCTTCATTGATGGTTTTCCATACCTGGAATGTTTTCTCTCCATTCTCTCCATTTCTCCACCTCCTTGCTTCCCTAGATTTTTTCAAGTTCCTGCTCAAATCTTGTCTTTTTGAGAAGGCTTTCCTGGTTCGCCCCAATGCTAATGCCTTCCCTCTGAGATCACTTCCAATTTACCCTGTTTGTGTCTTATAAATACACATATGATGAGGTCAGGAACATTCACTAGGGACCTGCTTTGGGAAAATCATGGAAAAGAGGACCACGTGAGGACATTCTGGGTTATCCTACTATGTGTTGGAGAGCAGTCTTTTTTCCATTAGCTCTTTAATTATCAGATCAACGCAGCAAAAGCCATGCCCATTACTAAGTCAGGCTGTTTTAGAAATTTTGACAGCTCCAACGGGACAGCGCATAGATAAAAACTGCTCCTAACCATGTGGTAGGCCAATGCAGTATGTCCCTGCCTGCTTCTGTCCTCCACAATTCCCTCAAGAACAGGTGATGCCTATTGTCTTTAACATTGATGATGCCATCTTAGCAAATTGATGGTGTCTGCACGTATACCTGACTCCTGTTGCATATGTTTATAGTTGTTTTAATGTTATCTCCCCCATTAGAATGTGAGTTTCTTCCCGGCAGGGACTATTTTTGCTTTTTTTTTTTATTCCCAGCTTAGCACATAGTAAGCATTTGATAAATGCTTGTTGATTTGCCTTGACTTTCTGACCTATATCCTAATGTAGAGAGAACCAGTCTGTTCCCAGCTCCTCCCTGAGGCATGGCTTTCTAGTCATTGTCCTCAGTTCCACCCCATGTAGGAAAAGTTTTCCTCAAACTTGCCTTGACCAGGGGCAGGGGGGGCGAGGCAGGGGGTAGAACTAGGGAAGAAGAAGGGAAATGTCCAAGGACACTAAGGCAATTGCCCGAAGAAAATTACTCCAGGTCCCTACTAAAGCCTTTTTTTCCTATGAAACTGTTGACCCATTTTTCCTTACCAAGGGAATCCACAAATGATGCAGATTCATTCTTGATCTTTGCTTTGGGGAAGTTATAATATTTATTATAATTCTTATCAATAATAGCTCTTTAGTTCTAGCTGAAAAATACACCAATGATATGGAAAGACAATTTCCTTCTGTGTGTGGGTGTCTGTGTGGGTGGGTGTGTGGGGGTGGGTGGGTGTGGGGGTGTGGGCGTGGGTGTGTGTGGGTGGGTGCGTGTCCCAGAGCAGCTGCAGCCTGTCGATCTGTTGCTTCTTTTATTCCCCACAAGGACACACCCTCACAAGGAAAATGATGTCTTAACCAGTTTCTTTCTGAGCACATTTGGCCAATACAAAAATCAAACAGACTGTTTAAAAGAAATAAGGAATGGGAAGTAGGCTCAGTATGGGAGCCAGAACAAAGTAAGACATGGTGGAGGTGAGGTGGAGGAGGAGCTTATCATTGTGCAGCCAACAGGGAACAGCTATAGTCTTCCTTTCACTATGCACTCTTGCAAAAGCACAGTCATGGCATTGCATGCTGCTGCTGTGAGGGATCCAACTCTTTGGTCCTCACTCCCTCCCAGTCTATGTGTATCACTTGAGCTATAAGTCTCATCCTATCAGGAAGTGCCTTGGTCTCCTTTACCTCTCATAACATCCCAGTTTCCTCCTTCCTTTCAGATGAGAGGAGACAAAAATTTTCTTTTCAAATACGTTCATAGGCTCATGATGGCTGGAAGTCGGGTAGGGGAGACGCTGAAATTCTCTGTCTCCCTGTGGGTAGTGACCTGCTACAACAGAATTTTAGAAAGTTAGATCTAGAAAGTAATTTAGGGATTTAGAAATTATTTTTACTAATAATGAAACAGGGCCCACTCCCTTTTCAATCAATCAACCAGTCAGCTCTGATATATAATGTTTCTGTGTTTATTGAGTACACTGGTATCCAGTGCCTGGTTATTCTTCTCTCTTGGCTTCCATAGCACTACTCTCTCCTAGTTCTACCACCTCTCTGACCACTCCTCAATCTCCTTTGCTGAAACATCATCCATCTTCCATCTTCAAAGAACATGTATTCTCCAAGGCTCTGTCCTAAGCCCTCCTATTTTAGGGGTTTTCTCTTTCTACAATTTTTTTTCTCCTTGTCATCTCCTAAGTGCCAGTGGTTTGAATTATCTCTGTGGAGATGACTCCAAAATCTATATATGCTACTTTATTTTTTCTCCTGAATTCTCCCTCAATGTCATCTGTCTGCTGGGCACGTCCACCGCGAACATCCCATCGGCACTTCAAACTCATTATGGTCAAAAATAAATTAACCATCTTCTCTCCTGAACCTGGCCCCCTTCCAAACTTCCCTGTTATTTTTGTGGAAGGTAGCACCATCATCATTCTGGTTACCCATGTTGACAACCTTAGCTTCATCCTTGGCTGGTCCCCCTCCCTCGCCTTCCATAGCCAATCAGTTGCCAAGTTGTCAACGGTCTCTCCACAAAACCTCTTCATCTAGCTCCTTCTTTGCATTCAGATTGTCACTACTATTGTTCAGACTCTCATCACCATCTCATGTAGGCCATCACAATAGGTTCCTAATTAATCTCCCTTCTTCTGCTCTCTCTTTTCCCTAACCCATACTCCACACAACTGCCAAAGTAAACATCCTAATGCAGAAGCTTGGTCACGCTATAATTCTTTTAAAAAATATCCAGGAGATCCATATTACCTCAGAGATAAAATACATGTACCAAGCAGAAATGATAACCTATAGGCAGCTAAGTGGCACAATGGATAGAAAACTGGGCCTAGAGACTAGGAGCCTCAATTTCAAATCCAACCTCAGAGACTTACTAGGTGTGTGACCCTGGGAAGGTCACTCGACCTCTGCCTGCCTTGATTTCTTCCACTGCAAATGGAAATCACAACAGCACCTCCCTCCCAGGGTTGTTGTAAGGATCAAATGAGATAATATCTGTAAAGAGCTTAGCACACTGCCTGACACATAGTAGGCACTTAACAAATGGTCATCTCTTTTCCCCCACAGCAATTAGCTAAGCCTTTCTTCTTTTTCTTTTCTTCCCTTCCCTCTGGGAGCAGTGAGAGGAAGAAGCAGGACACTGCAAACATTAATAGGAAGTAAATTCATGTCTACTTCTCTCCTCTGTGTTGTTTTCAATCTTATAAATGTCAGAGGTGGGATTTTAATCTAGGTCCTACACCACCCCCCTGCCCCTGACCCCTCGCCTGAAAATATAAGGTCCTTGGGGGCCTAGGAATCCTGTTTCTGAAGAATCATGATGGTGTATAATTAAAGTGGCTTGGAGAGACTTCGGAGCATGCATAGACATTCTGTAACCAATCCACCTACTGTGTGATGAACAGCGTTCTTTTTGACTGGCTGAATAGCTGGAAGTGAAAGTGTATCCAGAAAACACTAGCTGACCAGGGCCTCAGGTCTTCTCTTCCACTGACTTTTCCCTGACAGGTAGCATTCTAAAGAGAGAAGAACAACAAAGCTGTAAATGGAGAGGCCTTGGGCCAAAACTGAGATGTGACCCATGAATATGGGCCTTGGTTCTTTGCCTTTAGTGTTTATCCTTTCATTTTAGGTGAAGGAGTTTGGATATGATTACAACCTTGTGAACTTTGAGGGGTCAGGAGAGCAGGCTATCAGAAGTCCAAGAGTCAAGTTTACGCTGGATTTTGAATCCAGCCTAGCTTTAAGGCCCCATGGAGCCACCTGACCTTCAGGACCCGGTCTAGTAGAAGCTGAGACATGAACTCATCCAACACCGGTACAGGATTTGTACATGAACTTGGTGGGACCAATGCAATTAGAAGCTGTGTTAAATCTGAGTCTACTCTGAGACTGAGGCAAAACAGGGAGATTATGCCCCTCAAAGTATTGTGGGAAATGGTTGTACTTCTGTTCTTGCTAAATCATGAAAGTAAATATGCCGCTGTAAAAGCTAATTGATGTTAATGGGTTAAGTGGAACGAGGGTACTAAGAACTGATAACCAATAGTAGGAGAATCACACCAGAACAGGGCTCAGGTTGATTGTACTAGAGAGATACCACCAAACCCTAGAACCTTGAGAAAAAGGTATAGCCAGCCTCACTTGAGAAGAGTAAGAACAGAATTTGTGTTATAATGAGATTCAGCCTCCTGTCTCCATGCCTCTGCTCAGGCTGTTCCCCATGCCTGGAATGTCCTTACCTCAGGCTCTTAGACTGCCTGGCTCCCTTCAAAGCTTAGACCAAATGCTACCTACCACATGAGTCTTTTCCTAATATACCCAGCTACTAATACCACTCCCAAAATTCCTTTTTATTAATTTTGCATATACTTTGTATTTATTTGTAGGTGAATGAGTTGTTTCTCCAGATACAAAGAAAGCTCTTTGAAGGCAGGAATTATTTCCTTTTTGGTTTTGTATCCCAGCATAATGCCAGGCACATAATAAGAGCTTATCAAATGAATGTTGATTATTATCCTTTAATTTATATTGTTAAAGAGTTGCCAAGGGCATTGAGAAGTTAAGACTCATGTCCAGGCTCACACAGCCCGTATGGAAGGTGGGCCTTTCTGGCTCTCTCTGTACTTTATCATGCTGCCTGGCACACAATGATTACTTAAAAGAAGAGAAGCTCCTTTTGAGTAAGGATTATTTCATATATTATATTTTTATCCACAGAGCCTAGTTCATAGTGGGTACTTAACCAATGCTTGGAGATGAATTAATAAGTGCTTGTTGAATTGAACTGAATCAGTGTATGCTCATAGATACTGAGGAAGTAAATATGGACTCTGAGAAGTAACACCAGGGTAGGAAACTTATACTTTTTTTTTTATCCTGATCACTCCATCAGCCTTAAAACTTAAATCTCTTGGACTTCCTGGCAGTCTGAACATCCCCACTGAAAGCAGCGATTCACACAGACTTGAGCTGGAAGAGAGTGGTTTTTAAAATACTTAGGGACTATAATTAGCTGCCGATCTAACTCAAAGAAAAAAAATGGATAAATGCCATCTTTGGCAAGACTTTGGTCCTCCTGAAACTCCTACAGGGCTGTTTTCAAACAGTGAATACAGTGGGCTCTTAGAGACTCCCCTGGCTTTGGCTCCCTCTGGAAAGGGAGCAGAGGGAAAATGAGGAGAGAGTTAGCCCCATGAGGAACTTGGTTGGGAAGGCCTAATTTCAAGTCTGACCTCAAATAGGTCTCTGGTACTGCTGATGAGTAACTACTCAGGAGAGTGTAGAGGTGTTACGTGCAGAGCTTTAGGCCTGTAGCCCATCTCCTATGCTAGTCAACAGAGGGGAGTTTACGGTGACCTAATTTGCCAGAACTGACCCTTAACAAATTCAGAAGATGACTTCTATTCCTTCCCTCCCAGACTCCAGCCCTGCTGTGGTTCCCAGGCATTTTAGGCTATTTCCCAATTTTCCCCTGAGAACCAACCTTGAATGAAGCTGTCACTACTGACTCCTTCCTACAGGACCTAAATGCATTGTTACTCTAGATTCGAGGGCCGGTTCAAGTGAGCTGGGTTTTTTTTTAATCTAATTTAATTTTTTCAATTTACAAAGTATTTTCTCTCATTCCTACTTACTTCTCCCACTTAAAAAAAAAGAAAAGAAAAAACCCTTATAACAAATATACATAATCAAGCAAAACAAATTCCTACATTGGCCATGTTCCAAAACTGTGCTGATTGGATCCACTATTAACTTATGGTACATAATCTTAACTGGGCCCTCACCATGACAAGGCAATCCTTCTGTACTTCTCTAATTAATTCACTATCATCATAGCACCTTTTCTAAACCTTTTCATCCTTTCTCAAGTCTCCAATGGCTTCCCCTCATTTAGCTAAGAACTTTGCCTCATATTTCACTGAAAAAAATTGAGGCCATTCACCAAGACATCCCTCTTTTCTCCTCGTCCTACTCATCTCACATCACCCAGTTGCCTTCTGCCACTATATTCTCTTTCAACCCATTTTACGTGAAGAGATGGCCCTTCCCCTTGCCAACACAAACCTCTCTACATGCACAAGCTATCTTATTCCTTCCTTTTTTCTATAGCAGATTGCCTTCCCTCCATCATCCCTACTCTCTCACTTATCCTCAGTCTCTCCTTCTCTACTAGCTGCTTCCCTGATGCCTACAAACATGCCCATTTCTCCCTCATCCTCAAAAAAATTTTCATTTGATTCATCCATCCGCTGTAGCTATTGCCTCATATCCCTTCTCCCTTTTGTAGCTGCTCGCAATTCCTTTCATCTCATTCTTTTTTTTAACTCTACAATCTAGCTTCTGACCTCATCACTCAACCGAAACTGCACTCTCCAAAGTTACCAATGATTTCTTCATTGCCAAATCTAGTAGCCTTCTCTCAATCTTCATTCTTCTTGACCTTTTCTGCATCCTTTGACATTGTCAATTACCCTCTTCTCTCTAGGTTTCTATGATTCTACTCTATCCTGGTTCTCTTCTAACCTGTCTGACCGCTCCTCAGTGTCTTTCGCTAGTTCTTCATGTGTGTCCCCAAGCTCTTCTCTTCTTCTTCTATACTACTTCACTTAGTGATCTTATTAGTTCCCATGCTTTCAATTTTTTATCTCTATGCTGATGATTCTAAGACCTACTTATTCAGCCCTAACCTCTCTGTTGACCTCCAATCTCACCTCCCCAGTTGCCTATTAGATATCTTGAACTGGATGTCGTTTAGACATCTTAAACTTAACATGTCTAAAACTGAACTCATTTTTCACCCCAAATCTTCCCCATTCCCTTCCCTTCCCTTCCTTTCCTTTCCTTTCCTTCCCATTCCTTTCCTTTTCCTTCCATTCCTTTCCCTTCCCTTATTACATCTAAAATACTGGCAATAAAAATAATAATAATAAAAATGAGGTAAAAACAGTCACTGCCCTCAAGGAGCTTACTTTCTAATGAAGAAGACAACATGTAAATAGCTAAGTACATAAAATGTGTAGAGAAATTAAATGGGATGCAATGTGAGAGGGAACTGCATTAGCAGCTGGGGCAACTGGGATAAGCCTCTTGTTGAAGCTGAGATTTGAGGTAAGACTTGAAGGGAGCCAGGGGAACTCATAGGTGGAGATGAGGGGGGATGAGCATTCCAGACATAGGGCTACCATATACAATGCCCTCAAATACTAAGGAAGATACAGGGATAAGTAAGACACAGTGATCGTCATTGAGGGATTTTAGGTAACAGTCTCTATTATCTGATCTCATAGCGCTTAGTATCCTTCTTATGCACTTATCATCTTCTTATTTTTATTAGGTTTGTATATTTTTTCTGCCCTTGCATCACTCTTTTTTAAAGTAGGGATAATAATAGTAGTCCTGCCTACTTCACAGAGATGTTTTGAGGTCATTCTGAGACAGCAGATATTAATGATGCACCTAAGAATATATATGTACCAAAAGTAAGAATAACAGATAGGTGGATGGAAAGATAGATGGACAGATAGACAGAGACAGACAGACACACACACAGACAGATAGACAGACAGACAGATAGATAAATGATATATTAAGTGATTACTATGTGTCAGATACTGTGCTAAGAGCAGGGGATACAAATACAAGGAAGCAAAACAGTCCCTGTCTTCAAGGAGTTTACATTCTAATGGAGGAAAATAGCACATAACGGGAAGATGGAAAATGAGAAGGGAGGACAAGGAAACTTGCTGAAACTTGAGTAGTTTGGAACTGGTAGCCAGAAAGTGAAGGAGAAATCTAGTTCTGGGAAACTTAAGATGAAAGCTCACCTTTCAGGGCTGAGTGTGGTTCCAGGGCTGTAGTACAAGGTTCCTGTGAGGAGAAGGTGGGAATGATGGCAGAAGTGAAGGTGGTATGGTTTGGAGTTGAATGGAAAATTAATGAAAAGAGGAGATAAGAAAACTGTAAAGTCCCTGAACTGGCAGCATGGAACCACTGTCCCTCTGCCATCGACTCCAATGAACAGTATGTCCCCTACAGGCACTCATTCATTTCTATTCATTATTAATTTATAAAACACTCATTCAGTTAATAATCATTTATTAAATGATTCCCTTCTTTTCCCTAGTTTGTAAAGGACTGGCATGTAAGGTATTGCTTGTAGAAATTGTTGGCTTACTTGGTAGTAAGAAAAGGAATTACAAATATGTATACTATATAAATTGAATAATAGTGGGTAGGCTGAATAGCACTGGGAAATTACCCAGTGCCTTCTATGATCTCAAGCTGTATTCTGCTGGAAAAGCTCATCTTTTTAACATTAATATTCTCCCAATGATATTCTATGGATGCAAACCATGGAACTTCATTATCCCAGAAGAATCAAAGTTGCAAGTGATTCAAAGGGTTATGGAAAGATGCATGATGGGTATAAGTAGGCTATAACAAGTTACCCACAGAGATATGGCAAAAAATACTTAATCAAGTACATGTCTTTCAATTCAGCATGCATTTATTAAGGGCCCGCTATACACAAGGCACTTATGCTACATACTACATATACAAAAATAAATGGATGTGTGTGAGTGAAAAAGAAGGGAAAGGAGCAAGCATTTGTTAAATAGCTAATAGGTACCAGGCAATGTGCTGAACACTTTACAAATATTGCCTTGTTTGGCCCTCATAAGAATCCTGTGAAGTAGGTGCTATTAATATTATTCCAACTTTACAGTTAAGGAAACCAAGACAACTGGTAGCCAGAAAGTGAAGGGGAGTGACTTGCCCACGGTCACACGGCTGGTAAGCATGTGAGGCTAGATTTCAGCTCAGGTCTTCTTGACTCCAGCCCAGTGCTCAATCCACTGTGCCACCTAGCACCATATCAGGACATAACAGATGAAAGCCACAAAACAGAGAAACAACCAGACGTCTTCCATCATACTGGGCAGATATTCTTTGGAGAATTGACAGAATCCCCTGATCTAACCCTGCCATTTTCTTTTTTTATTATTATTTAAATTTATTTTTAGCTTACAACATTCAGTTCCACAAGTTTTTGAGCTCCAAATTTTCTTCCCCTCCCTCTCTTCCCCTCTCCCCACCCAAGAGGCATGTAATCTGATATAGGTTCTACATATACTTTCACATTAAATATATTTGTAAAGAAGAATTATAACCAATGGAATGAACCACAAGGAGAAAGAAACAAGAGAGAGAGAGAATAGTTTGTTTCAATCTGCATTCAGACTCCATAGTTCTTTCCCTGGATATGAATTGCTTTTTCCATCATGAGTCTTTTGGAGTTGTCTTAGAACCTTGCATTGTTGAGAAGAGCCAAGTCTATCAAAGTTAGTCATCACAGACACAACGTGTCTGTAATTGTGTACAGTGTTCTGGTTCTGCTCCCCTCACTCAGCATCAGTCCATGTAAGTCTTTCCAGGTTATTATGAAGTCCATCTGCTCCTCATTTCTTATAGCACAATAGTATTCCATTACATTCATATACCACAACTTGTTTAGTCATTCCCCAATTGATGGGCATCTCCTTGATTTCCAATTCTTTGTCACCACAAAAAGAACTGCTATGAATATTTTTGTGTACGTGGGTCCCTTTCCCACTTGTATGATCTCTTTGGGATACAACCCTAGAAGTAGTCATGCTGTGTCAGAGGGTATGCACATTTTTATAACCTTTTGAGTATAGTTCCAAATTGTTTTGCGGAATGGTGGGGTTAGTTCACAACTCTACCAACAATGCATTACTGTTCCAATTTTCCCGTATCTTCTCCAGCATTTATAATTTTCTTGTTTTGTCATGTTAATCAATCTGACAGGTGAAAATGTGGTACTTAAGAGTTGTTTTGATTTGCATTTCTTTAATCAATAGTGATTTAGAGCATTTTTCATATGACTCTAGATATCTAATTTCTTCCTCTGAAAACTGCCTGTTCATATCCTTTGACCATTTGCCAACTGAAACTCTGTCATTTTCCTTCCAATAAACTCAGTGTCTCTCTTTTGCCTCTAGCACCAATTCTGTTTGGTATTTAAAGCCCTTCACAACCTGATTCCAACATCTATTTCCTAGATTACTAAACATTATTCCCCTTAACATATTCTACAATCAAGTTGGTCTTCTCACTGTTCTTCACACACCGAACTCTATTTCTCATCTCCATGCCTTTGCATAGGTTGTCTCAAATTCCTTCTTACCTTCAGTGTTTAGAATCCCTTAGCTTCCTTACTAGAAGAACCAGGCATATCAATTGACATAAAAATCATATTATACTTTTATTTTGAAATAAAACTTTCATCTTGTCTCTATTTTCTCTACCTTATGGATAAAAATGGCACTTTGTCCTCTCAAGTATTCTTAAATCCCAGTCTTTCTTAAAGCCCAGCTCAAATACTTCCTACCTGAGGCCTTTCCTGAATCCCACAGATACAAGTAGGAAAGGGACTACATCTGTTATTTCATTGGTAGAGGGAACCCCCAGAGGAAATTTCCCTTTACCTGTATAGGTTGGCACCTCCTCAGCAGCATATAATCTTAAAGAGCTGGCTTTCTCTAATCATACAGAGATTTCGTGATTTGACCAGGCTCATATAGCTAATATGTATCAGAGGTGGGATTTGAACACAAGTCTTCCTGGCTCTACCATTTTCCCACCTCCACACATTCATTCACATTATTCTTTGTGTTTGGAATGTCCTCCTTTTCCCTCTTCATCTTTTGAATTCTTACTCATCCTATTAATCCCAATTTACATGCCACATTTAGCAGGAAACCTTTCTTAATATACTAAATTGGTAACAACTTCCCATCTTAGACTTCAGAGAATGCTTTGTTTTATGCTTCTTTATAGTAATTCATTTTTTAGATGAGTGTATTGTTTGTTTTTCTCTCACATCAATGTCACTTTAACGCTTACAGAAACTCTTTCTCCAAAACACCCTTTTGAAGTAGGCAGCACAAAAATCACTGTATTATCCTTGTTCCAGAGATAATGAAATTGGGGGTCATAAATGTTAAATGACTTCCCTGTGGTCACTGAGCCTCTGATCAGAGGCAAGATTCAAGCCCAGGACTTCAGAGTCCAAATACAGCATTCTTTGCACTATACCATGAGGCTGGTTTGGAAGTGGTTTGCTTGCATCTTCTAGCCAGTATTCTGATACTAGATTTTTGGGTTAAATTGCTTCCCATCATTAGCACTCCAAGTCCCCAGTGCTAAGATGCAATGTCTTAAAAACCCCTGTGCTGGAAGCTGGCCTCAATTATGAAAATGCACCAGCTGCTGCCAAACAGTCACTTTGGCACTGGAGGAGGATTAACTGTTTATAGCCGTGTAAAACATTTCCCAGAACCTCGAAAGATATGGATAAGCAGACTTCCTGCTTTTCTAGAGAAGCCAAGTGAAACCATTTAACTCATCTTAGAGTGGGGGAAGGGAGCAAAGAAAGAAAAGGCAAAAAAGAAAAAGAAGGAAAGGAAAAGAGGTCTGTAGAAGACAGATTCAATAGGAAATCTTTATCTATCTCAAACCAATGAGAATTTGGCATAATGTCTAAACAAATGAATGCCTATGAAGTACCTACTATGCTTGTTGTTTGTCTGTTTTCAAAGAGGACCATGGCATCAGGTAAATGATGACATGACTTGCAGTTTGATTTGAGTGAGGGAGGGCTGTGCAAGGTCACCCGCCTCACTTTCTCCTCCAGAGCTATCTGTGTCCAGTGACCAAATATTCATCAGAATGACTGGAGATGGCCCAGGATGCAATGGGAGACCCTGGCCCCTTTAGGCTAAGGCCTTTTCAAGTACTCACTTAGAGTGAGGTAATGCCCATTCAATGAGTAGGCCTCTTCCAGAAGTGAGTTAAGGGATGGCCCTTTTAATTAGAAAAAAAAAAAATCAAGCTGGGAGGGGAAGACCCTCGGGGTTGAGATAACAGCGACAAAAAAAAAAAAATGGAACTCCCCTCAGGAAAATGAAATTCAACTAGTGACCAAAAGGACAGATTCAGAGAAATCTGGGAAGATTTATATTAACTGATGGCAGAGCAAAGTGAGTAGAATTAGGAGTACAATTTGTACAATGACTACAACATTGTAAAGGAAAACAACTATGAAAGACTTACAAACACTGATCAATTCAACGAACAATTATGACTCCAGAAGACTAATGAGGAGTCGAGCTGCCCACCTCTTCACAAAATGGTTTATGGACTAAAGGTGCAGAATGAGACAAACTTTTTGGACACAGCCAGTGTGTGGGTTTGACTTGCTTTACTATACTTATTTGTTATAAAATAAAGATTGCTTTATTTTCTTTGGTGGGGAGAAAAGTTATAAAGGTTGTGGGGTGAGTGATAGTGACATGAAAAAGAAGAAAATAAAGAAAAGAGTATTGATGAAACATTTTTAAAATATCCAGAATGGTGAAGGAGAGTCAGAAGGGGAAGCAGACAAGCAAGGGAAATGCTGTGTTGAAATTACCAGGTTAAATTGAAAATATGTTGTTCAATCATGTCCAACTCTGAGACCCTGTTTTGGGTTTTCTTGGCAAAAATACTGGAATAGTTTGTCATTTCCCTCTCCAGCTCATTTTACAGATGAGGAAACTGAGGCAAACAGGGTTAAGTGACTTGCCCAGGGTCACACAGCTAACAAGTATCTGAGGCCAGCTTTGAACTCGGGAAAAGGAGTCTTCCTGACCCCAAGCCCAGCATTCTATCCACTGTGCCACCTAGCTGCCCTAAACAAGTATGCTTTTTCTTTTTAACAAGTTGTCCAAAATAGATATTCGTGAGGTTGTATATGATCTTTTTTCTGTTCATTGTGTAAGGAAAAGTTCGTGTTTGCTGATTTGTCAATTTAGTCATATTTTTAAAAAGAAATTTAAAAATATTGAAGGCTGCAAAGTCATAATAATCAAATTTAGCCCCAAAGAAGAGAAGGCCTCTCTCCTCACTTTTTTGGAGAGATGGAAGGACTTTGGCTGTGGTACCCTAATATAATATCAGACTTTTGGGTAGTATGCTCATTACTTTTGCTAAACTGTCTTTTTCTTCTTTTTTTTTCTTCTTTATTATAAGGAATACCTCTTCAGGAAGAAGAGATTGATGAGAAATACATTTAATAATGGAGGTGATGAAAAAAATCCACAAAAATTCATTTTTCTAAACCCATCATATGATCCACATTGCCCCCCCTTCCCCCCCACCCTTTCCTCTCTTTAGCCTTAGAGGGCAAAGTTAAGCTTGATGTCAGGGAAAACTTTCTAACAATTGGAACCATTCATTCACTAAGTATTTATTAAATGCCAACTGGAGGCAGCTAGATGACTCAGTGGATAGAGATTGGGCCTGGCATCAGGAAGATCTGAGTTCAAATCTGGCCTCATTTTCTAGTTGTGTGACCCTGGGCAAGTTATTTAACCTTTGTTTGCCTTAATCCATTGAAGGAGGAAATAGCAAACCACTCCAGTATCTTTGCCAAGAAAACCCCAAGGACAGCATTGGTGTGCTATGGTCCATGGGGTCACAAAGAGTCGGATAAGACTGAATAACCAAACAATGACAAAATGCCAACTATGTTCAAGATACTGGTATACAAATATGAAAATGTCCAGTTCCTGCCTTCAAGGAGCTCACATTTTATGAGGTAGGATGGAGTGGTAAAGGAGCAGGGAGAACAGTACAAACAAAAAAGTAAATGCAAAATAGATACCAAATCATTTGAGGGAAGAGGGCATTAGCTATTGTAGTTATTTCAGAAAAGCCCTCATGTAATAGCTGGCTCTTGAATTGAGCCTGGAAGGAACTTGGGATCCTACAAGGCAGAGGAGGGACAACTAGGTGGCACAGTGGATAGAGCACTGGGGCCTGGAGTCAGGAGGACATGAGTTCAAACCTGGCCCCAGACACTTACTAGCTGTGTGACCCTGGGCAAGTCACTGAACCCTGTTGCTTCAGTTTCCTCCTCTATAAAATGAGCTAGAGAAAGAAGTGGTAAACCACTCCAGTATCTTTGCCAAGAAAACCCCAAATGGGGTTATGAAATGTCAGACACAGTGCGAAACCAACAGCAACAATACGAAACAGAGATGAAGAAAATATACATTACAGACATAGAGGACAGCTCGTGAAAAAAGCCTGGCCTGCACCCGCCTTTCTGGGAAGAAGAAAAATGCCATTCCATCATGCTCCTTCCTTAAGCCTCCTGGTCTACCCTGGCTACAAGGTAAAGAAAGAAGCACCAGACTATCCACTCACCTCATTGGTCCCCTCAATTGAGCTGAATAACACCCTAAGAGAACTCCACTTGAAGGCCAAACTCCTCAGGATTATGATAACCTTCCTGAACTCATTCCTTAGTGATTTACACACACACACACACACACACAGCCATACTTTCTCCATCTCAGTGACTCTGAACTCCAGGATGTCATTACTCAGACCCCATTCTCCATCCCACAATGCCCACTTCCTCCTTCCCAACACCTCAATGTCCTACTCTAAAGCTACTCATCCTTTCCATTGTGTTCTCTGGAACCCCTGCTCCATGGATAACAAGTGTACTTCCATCTTAGACCTTTTCCTTTACCACTACTTCTATCTTCTTGCTTTCACTGAGAACTGTCTCCCTTCAGATGACACAATCTTGATCGCCACCCTTTCCTGCCCTGGTTGAACTTTTACTCCCTGGATGGATTTGGGTTGAGGTGAAAGAATTAGAACATTCCTTGCTCCCAATGCCACTTTCAAACTTTCCCTCTACCACCACCTCTCCTCCTTTGAGGTTCATTCAATCCAAATTTATCACCCATTAAAATTCTGGAAATTTATCTACAGATTCCAGGAAACTACCTTTCTTTCCTCAAGGAGCTCAGTGCTGTCCCACAGTCTTTCTCTGTTCCCTAGCTACTGCCCCTCCTTTGTCCAGTTTCACATGAAGACATGGCTCTCCTCTATGCCAAGGCAAATACCTCCACATACAGACTGCCCCTTCTACTATCCTTGTCTCATTTATCTTGTCTCTCTGTCTGCTGGCAGCTTCAAGCTCTCCTTTGATCTGTCTATTTACTGACATCTGTCATGGACTAGCCATATCATCTCACTAGCTGTCATCCCCTCTCCTCCTTTTGTGCCTAAATCCCTTGAGAAGGCCTCCCACAAATCATGTCTCCATGTCCTTTCCTCCCACTCTTTTCTTAACTCTCTATCATCTGGCCTCCAATCTCATCAGTCAATGAAAACTGCTCTCACCAAAGTTACCAGTGATCTCTTAAATGCCAAATGTAACAGATTTTTCCCAATCTTCATCCTTCCCAACCTCACTGTGGCCTTTAATGCTGTCAATCACCCTTGGGGATGAACAGGGAGTGGACAGAGATGATTTTAAAGGGTTAAATAGGCAACAGAATCCTGAGATCAGGAAAAAAATATATAACCTCAGAGCATCACAGTATTTAGAGTAAGAAAAGACCTTAGAGACCTAGAACATCACTTCAACTCTAAAATTCAAAACCCAGAAGTACCCTCTGACCCTACAGCCCTCACTCTAATTAGATGTCTCAGAACCTCCATAGAAGGAGGGCATTCAGGCCAGCTGTGTCTTCATTTCTTGCCAGGCTGTACCCTAGACTCCTCTAAATATATCTGTACCCTGCTCCCTTTTCAATTTTTTTTTTTTTTTTTGGTGTATTGTCTTCCTCCATTAGAACGTAAACTTCTTGAGGACAGGAGCTGTATTTCTTTTTGCTCACATTTGTATTTCCTATACTTAGCACAGTGCCTGGCACATAGCAGGCAGTTAAATAAATGTTTGTTGACTGACTAACTTAACACACATGACCTGAGCAACACCAGAAGAGTAGCCCTGAGCAATCCATATAAAACCATTGTGTAAGTTGAGAGGGAGAAGACAGACCAAAATTACTGTGACCAGCCTCAGGCATATTCTTCCTTGAGGCAGTTTGTACTGACAGAGGACAAATCCATAAGTCCTTGGAGACCTAAAAAAGGTGAGATAGAAATACATCATGAACTCAACATCAGTTTCTGATACTATCCCTGGCCTCTCTTTCAATGTACACATTCATGGGCACATCACAAACAGAGTGGCCAGGTTTCCTAGTTCCTGAGGTATTATAACAGGCAAATCAATGCCAGAAATGATAGATCGGCAGACTTTGCTTTTAAGCAAACCCAGTCTGTGAAAAGCCAGATTTAGAACAGCTAAATGGGGAAATTGTTTGACTTAGAACATAATTCTTCGCTTTACAAAAAAGGCTTACCACAGAGTTTAAGTAATAGACTCCTCTACTGTATTTACTATATGGTTTGATTTTAAGAAGCTTTATTTACTTTTCATGAACATATCTGTTTTTTAAACTGAATTGAACCTGTACTAAAATAAAAAGAGAATGGCTGGAAGGACAGAATCATAAATAACTTACATTTCTATCTTGTTTTATGGGCACAAAAAACTTTATATAAATTTGATCCTCATCAACACTCTGTGGGATAAGTTATGGCAAGTATCACTATCTTTATCAATAGTTGAGGAAACTAGAAGTGAGTCACTTTTCCAAAGCTTACTTTGGAAAGTCACTTAGTAAGTGGCAAGATCAAGATTCAAACCCAGTTGTTTACACGTAATTGAGAAAAAAAATAAAATAAAAAAATCAATCAACTAAACAAAAGACTTAAGTCCAGGTCTTCTGACCCAAAAATACCATGCTGCCTCTCTCAACACCTTGCTGACTTCTCTTCTCCAGGGAAGATCTGGTGACCTCCTACTGTCATCCAAGCATTTTATATGACAAAGGACTACAGACTGAAACAACACTCTCATGATTTTTTTCTTTTCTTCTTTTTTATTTTTCCTTTCTTTTTTTCTTCTTTTTTCTTCTTTCCATTCTGCTTTTCTCGCCTCTCCCTTTCCATTCTTAACCTCACGGTGGAAATAGTGCTGGGTTTGGTGTCAGGAAAGACTGGGGTTCAAATCATACCTCTGATGCTTACTAGTTGAGTGACCAGGGGCAAGTCATTTAACCTTTCCAAGTCTCAGTTTCCTCATCTGTAAAATGGGGAAAATAATAGTACCTACAACTGAGATAATGTATATAAAATTCTGTATACAATCAACTATTATTTCTCCTCTCCTCTAAAACTCATTTAGACAGGCAGACAGGCTAGAAGCTGCTATTAAGCATTTACTTGGTGTTAGGAACTGTGGTGAGAACTTGGTATACAAGTAAAATCAAAATGAAAGACAGCTCCTGCCCTCAAAAAGCTTACCTTCTAATGGGGAAAGACAACATAGAGCTGAAAAGGGAGGAAGAAAGTGACAAAATCTGAAGAATCAGAAGCATAGCCAGGAGGGGCATGAAGTATGGCCAGCCTGAGTCCATCCCCAAAATGGAAACAAATTAACACGACTGAATCAAAATTCTGGAATGTTCGAGAAGAGGTGGGTATTTATACTCTAGGTAGAAAAAAAAAGTATTTTACTAAACAAATGAATAGTGTTAAGTAAACTTGGGAGAAAATGTTTACTCAACTTCAGAAAACAAATTTTTCAAGAATATTAGCAGTTACCATTGGCATACAAACCATTAAGATAACAATAATGATCCTTATGCATTCATTACTGAAGGGGAGTGGAGAGACTCCTACTTAGCAAGACTCCATTAGTCATAGCCTTGTATCATTTAATCATTACATTAAAAAACACATATCAACTTCCTATTACACTATAAGTACAATGAAAGATGCCAGGCTGGAGATACAGAGATGAAATTACAATCCCTACTCTCAAGCATCTTATAATGTATTAGAAGGAATAAAACACAAAAAGCCAAGTACAGAGAAGAATATGTGCATAGGAAGAGTTCAAGCAGAGTGGATTAAGAGATTTCTAACAATGATAAAAATTGCATTTCTCCTAAGAGAATCAACAGGTCAGATTTGGGGGGTGGAGCAAAGATGGCAGCTGGAAAGCATGGACTAGCATGAGCTCCCTACCAAGTCCCTCCAAAAACCTATAAAAAATGGCTCTGAACCAATTCTAGACCTGCAGTACCCACGAAACAGCAGAGGGAATCAGGGCTCCAGCCCAGGACAGCCTGGATGGTTGCTGGGTGAGGTCTTTCACCCAGAGCTGAGAGCAGACCAGAGCCCAGCATGGGCTACAGACCAACCAGACCAGGAGCCAGGAAGAGCATGCCCTAGCGCCCTGAATCAGTGAGTTGTGGCAGTTGCCAGACTTTTCAACCCACAAACACCAAAGACAACAGAGAAGGTTAGTGGGAAAAGCTGCTGGGGACAGGGTGATAGAGTTCTCGGTTCAGCCACTGCCCCTGGGGCAGCACAGGTGGGGCAGCTACAGAAGTACAGCTGCAGTTGCTTCTGGCCCCAGGCCCACCTGGTGGGAGGAATGAAGTGGCAGATAAGAGCAGGAGTGAAGAGCCTGCTGAAGATCTAAGTCCATTCCAGGTTGGGGGTTCTTGGGGAAGGAGCAGTGCTGGTGTGGCAGAGCTGGCACATCCCCCCAAGCTTGGAACATAGTACTCTAGACTATACAAGCAGTCATACTCCGCTGAAAAACTCAAGGGTCAAGTAAGTTGGCTGGGAACATGGCCAGGCAGCGAAAATGCACCCAGATTCAGTCTTAGACTTTGGAATCTTTCGTTG
>CM053622.1:557950171-557982936 GCA_028646595.1 Phalanger gymnotis
CCCCCCGCTCCATGTTTTCCTAAACCTGTACACCCTGGAACCTCATCTTATCATGTGCATCTTTGTGTGCCCTGAACCAAGGCTCAGAAATCAGGATCAACCAGTCTAGAGCAGACACAGATGAGAGGCTCTTGTCTCCCTGTCTCCTCCCTTCTTCCCTCTCCCCTAGCCTCCTCCTCCCCTTCATTACCTGTTCATGAACTTCAATAATAAATGCCAACATATGACCCTGAAAAAAAAAAACTTGTAGAATAGCTCAAAAAAGAGCTTTAAAAAAATTATATAAGAGAATTTACCTCTCTTATTTTGTTGGTAAGCAAAATGGCCTTTGTTTTCTTTGAGTAACTCAGTATATTTCATTAAGCCTTACTAGGTGCTAAGCCCCAGGCCCAAAGCCCTATTAGGTACTGAACCTATGTGGGTGTGGATTGATGACTGAGATGGGGCCCAAGGTGGGGCTGGCTAAGGGGAGGTGTTAACTCCTGAGCCATGCCCTATTAGGTGTTAACCCAATATGTGGATGTGAACCTCCCAGGGTCCTAAGGGGAGGGGCCAATTCAAGAACCAATAAGCTCTGGTCACTCAGATGACGCTTGATGACGCCAAAAACTCTATAAGGGGAGAGAAGACAGCTCGAAGATTGATTTTCTGTTGGAGCCAGAGACAGCTACAGCCGAAGCCAAAGCCGAAGCAGGAGCTGCGGAAGCAGAGCTGACCCGTGTGTGGACCGAGGAGTGCTTAGCAAGGACTTGAGGCCAGTGGGTAATCTTCTTACCGGAGAGGGGAAGCATGAGTATGATTTGGTTTGATACCATCATGTTTTCCTTTGGCCTCCTGGTTACTCTTGTGAGGTGGACTTATTGGGCCTGGAAGCTTTTGATCAAAATATCAAAATGGGGACGCTGGTTAGTGGGTCTGTTACTTTGGAGCTTGAATAAATGCTTTAATTCTTCTGCCTTCTACTTAGAAAATTCCTTATATCCTGCGGTTCTGAACCATTCAGACATACATATGATTCTCTATGAAATCATAAATTCTGCCTTTGTAATACATCTATATGATTTTTTAAGCAAAATTGGAAAAAGAAATGAGTGATGCAAGAGAATTATGAAAAAAAAGTCAACAGCTTGGAAAAAGAAAATAACTGCTTAAAAAGTAGAATTGGCCGAATGGAAAAAAGACATATAAAAATGCACTGAAGAAAACAACTCCTTAAAAAGTACAATTAGCCAAATAGAAAAGAAAGTACAAAAGCTAATTGAAGAAAACAAGTCCTTAAAAGTTGGAATTGGGCAAGTGGAAGTTAATTACTCTACAAGGCATTAAAAATCAACTAAACAAATTCAAAAGGATAAAAAAAAAAAGAAAATGTAAAATACCTTATAGAGAAACCAACCAGCCTGAAAAATAGATCCAAGAGAGATGTCAGAATCATTGGACTAGCTGAAAGCCATAATCAAAAGGAGGACCTAGACAGCCTCTTTCAAGAAATTATCAAGGAAAACTGCCCTGATGTCCTGGAACCAGAGGGCAAAATCAGCATTGAAAGAATCCACTGATCACCTCAAGAAAGAGATCCCAAAATAAAAACTCCAAGAAGCGTTATAGCCAAAATTCAGAACTATCAAGTCAAGGAAAAAATACTGCAAGTGGCCAGAAAGAAACAATTCAAATATCAGGGAGACACAATCAAGATTGCATAGGACTTAGCAGCTGCAAGATTAAAAGATCTGCAGTCATAGAACATGATATTCTGGAAGGCAAAGGAGCTAGGACTACGACCAAGAATCATCTACCCAGCAAAATTAAGCATACTGTTTCAAGGGAATAAAATGGTCATTCAATGAAATAGAAGGATTTCAAGTTTTCATAAGGAGAAGACCAAAACTAAACCAAAAATCTGGTCTCCAATATCAAGACCCGAGAGAAGCATAAACAGGTAAAAAAGGGAAAAGAAAACATAAGGGATTCAATAGAGCTAAACTGTTTATAACCCTACATGGGAAGAGGACACTTTTAATTCTTCAAAATTAGATCATTAATAATACATTTAGAAGGACTATACAGAGACAAAGGGTATGGGTATAAGGTAAATCTGAGGGAATGACATAAAAAATTATTAAAGGATGAGAAAAAGGAGTATACTGGGTGCAAAAGGAAGGGACGGGTAGAATGGCATAAATTGTTTCACATGAAGAGGTGTGAAAAACTTATCACAAAGGAGGGAGAAATGGGAAAGTGGGTGATGGGCATCACTTGAACCTTACTCTCATCAGTGTTGGCTCAAAGAGGGAATAATACACATAATCAGTTGAATATAGAAATCCATCTTACCTGACAGAGAAGTAGGAGGGAAGGAGATTAAGTAAAGGGAGGTGGAGCCTAGGGGGACTGACAAAGGAGGGCAGATCAGAGAAGGTAGACAGAAGCAAAACATTGGTGAGGAGGGAAAGGGTAAGAGGAGTGAGCGGACAAACAGAGGGATGGAGGATGGAGAGAAATACATAGGTAGTAATCATAATTATGAATATGAATGGGATGAACTCTCCCATAAAACAGAAGCAGATAGCAAAGTAGATAAAAAACCAGAATCCTACAATATGTTGTTTACAAGATTCACACTTGAAGCAGAAACTCACATACAGAGTAAAGGTAAAGGGTTGAAGCAGAATCTATTATGCTTCAGCTGAAGTAAAAAAAAAAAAAAAAAAGCAGGGGTAGCAATCCTGATCTCAGACAAAATAAAAGCAAAAATAGACCTAATTAAAAGAGATAAGGAAGGAAACTACATTTTGCTCAAAGGTATCATAGACAATGAAGCAGTATCAATACTAAATATATATGCAACAAGTGGTATAATATTCAGATTATTAAAGGAGAAGTTGAGTGAGTTATAGGAAGAAATAGAGAGCAAAACTATATTAGTAGGGGACCTCTTAGAACTCAATAAATCCAACCAAAAAATAAACAAGAAAGAAACTAAGGACCTAAATAAAATACTAGAAAAGTTATATAGCACAGGCCTTTATAGAAAACTGAATGGGAACAGAAAGGAATATACTTTTGTCTCAGCAGCATATGGCACCTACACACAAAAAAAATTGACCATATATTAGGGCATAAAAACCTCAAAATCAAATGTAGAAAGGCAGAAATCTTAAATATATTTTTTTAGGGTCATAATGCAATAAAAATTGCATTCAATAAAGGGCTGTGAAAAATAGATTAAAACTCAATTGGAAATTGATCTAATCCTAAAGAACAAGTGGCTCAAAGAACAAATCACTGAAACAATTAATAATTACATGAAAGAGGACAATAATGAGACAACATACAAAATTTATAGGATGCAGCTAAAGCAGTACTTAAAGAGAAATTTATTTCTCTAAATTCTTTTATCAATCAAATAGAAAAAGAACCAATTAATGAATTGGGTATATACCTAAAAAAAAAAAACTAGAAAAAATAAATTAAATATCACCAATTGATCACCAAATTGGAAATCCTTAAAATCAAAGGTGATATTAATAAGATTGAAAGTTTAAAAAAAAAACTATTGAGCTAATAAAGAACTCTAGGAGCTGATTTTATGAAAGATGGCTTCTGATAGTTTTGAGTATTTGGTATGTTCTTCTTTGTTTAATATAGATTTCTAGTTGCGCAGCACAATTATGTGATAAAAATTTTCCCTAATTTCCTAGAATCTGAGCCACTGAGATGCTGCCTACTTCTGAATTTTTTCTTTGCTCAGTTCACAAGGTAGGGCCAGTTTCCACTTCCTACCCAGAACTGCCACCCATGAGGGTAAGGCCCCTCTTCAGTCCACACTGGATCTATGATTCAGAACTGGGCGGGAGATGGAAAAGCTGCCATTTGGTGCATGTTGCTGCAATATGTATGAGGTCCAGTTTCCCAAGTATTGGTCTGGAACCTTGCACAGTCTTTGTCTTGTTTCAGTCTCTGTACTCCAGAATGTACCACAAACCTGTGCTCCTGACTTGACCCCACCTCCAGTATCCCCAGAAATCTCAATGTATCTCCTTATGACAATCTGAGGCTGGGAAAATATCAAACTGGCTTTTTCTTAGATTTTCCCATCAGGATTCAATCTCATGCATTTCCTACATCTGCTTGGAGAACTTTTATGGGCAATAGTTATCTATCTATAACCAAATGAAAAGAATAATCAGAATATATTATGCATACATATGCTAACAATACTGAGAATACAAAAGAAATAGAGGAATGTCTTGAAACATACCAAATATTCAAAACTATCAGAAGACCAGGTAAAGATCTTAAATAACCTGCTCTCAGAAAAGGAAACTGAGCAACCTGGAAAGGAACTACCAAAGGGAAAAAAAATAAACCTAGACCTAATGGATTAACCAAGAGGATTCTATCAAACTGGTAAAGAATAATTAGAACCCATGCTTCTCAACTTATTCTCAAAAACAAATGAGAAAGAACACTACCAGAAGCCTTTTATGAGATATAATTCTAATACCTAAACCAGGTAAATACAAAACACAGAAAGATAACTATAGGCCAATATCATTACTGAATATTAACTCAAAAACTTTAAGCAATATGTTATGAAACAGACTAAAGTGATTTATCCAAAAAAATCATTCATAATGATCAAATGGGATTTATACCAGGGATGCAAGGATAGTTAAACATTAGGAAAACAAGCAACATAATTAATCATATTAAAAACCAAGCCATTCAAAACTAAATGATCTTCTCCATACATGCAGAAAAAGCCTTTGACAAAGTATAATACTTTTGTAGTGAAAACCCTATAAAGTATAGGCATAACAGGACCTTTTTTAATATAAAAATATGTATCTAAAAAAATCAAAAGCAGGCATCATGTACAACGAGGATAGAGTAGAACCTTTTTCCAATAAATAGGGTAATGAATCAAAGATGCCCACTGTCCTCACCATTATTTGTTATGGTTCCGGAAATGCTAGTAATAACAATAAGAGAAGAGAAAAAACAAAGGAATAAAGAAATATAAAGAAGAAATAAAACTATCTCTGTTAGCTGATGATATGATGGTTTGTTTGGAAAGCCCCGGGGAATTAGCAAAATGCTAATTGAAACTGTTACTAGCTTCAAGAATGTTGTAGGCTACAAAATGAATCCTCAAAAATCTAACAGCATTTCTATATAATAAAAACAAAACAAAAGAAACAATAATAGAAAGGAAAATTCCATTCTAAATAACTACAAAACACATCAACTACCCTAAAGCATATAAAAGACTTATAAAGATTCAATAACAAGTCACTCCTTAAAGATTTAAAAAACAACATACATAGCTAGAGGAATGTTTAGTGCTCATGGCTAGGTCATGCCAATATAATAAAAATAACAATACTACCAAAATTAATTCATACTTTTAATACTATTACAATCAAATTACCAATGGGATATTTTACAGAACTTTACAAAATAATAACAAAATTCATTAGGAAAAAAGATCTAGGACATCAAGGGAATTGGTGAAAAGAAATAAAGATGAAGGGGGAAATAGCACTTTCAGACCTCAAACTATGTTATAAAGTAGCAGTCATCAAAATCATTTGGCATTGTTTTAAAAATAGAGAGATGAATCAATGGAACAGGTCAGACAAGGGAGATTCAGAAAAAATAGAACTCAACAATCCAATGTTTAATAAAGTGGAAAATGTGAATTATGTAGGGGAAAATGCCATATTTGAATTTTTTAAAACTGCCGGAAAAACTGGAAAGCAGTCTGGCAGAAATTAGGCTTAGAACAACATCTTACAGCACACTCCGCAATACATTGTAAATGGATATGTTTCCTTAATATTAAATATCATACTGTTTTTTTACTGTTTTGGGGTTGTTTTTTGCAAGGTAATTGGGGTTAAGTGACTTGCCCAGGGTCACACAGCTAGTAAGTGTCAAGTGTCTGAGGTCAAATTTGAACTCAGATCCTCTTGACTCCAGGGCTAGTGATCTATCCACTGTACCACCAAGCTGCCCCAATACTATTTTTAAAAATAGAAGAGAAATAGATCATATTCTTCTCACAGCTATGGGCAAGAGATACATTCTGAACAAACAAGTTATAGATGCAGTTACAAAAGACAAAACAAGATAAGTCAGCTTTGATTACTTGAAACTGAAAAGCTGCACAGACAACATTGTTGCATCTAGGAGAAGAAGAGAAATGTTCAAATGGGAGAAAATCTTTGTATCAAATTTTTCTGACAAGAGTTTGATATGCAGTCCATGTAACTATACACATATATGTATATATAGTATGACTAATAGATCAATGGTCAAAGGATGATCTAACAGTTCTTCAAAGAATTGTAAAGTATTCACAATCATGTGTAACAGCAAGCAAATTGCCACTTTTTGTTGTCTTTTGTTTTGGAGTGCTTCTCAGCACTAAGGCAAGCAAGTGCCTTTGATTGAGTCTTGCCTATGTTTGCAGAAAGGCCCACACCATTATGCTAATTAGGTCACATGAGGTGTGAAGAGCTCTGACCCTGAAGAAGTATATATATACTCTGAGGTTAGCATTTGTTTGAGGCTCACTCACTGGAAGAGTGGTGGTTATGTATACTCTGGGCAGCCATTAAGGAACTCCCAGGCTTTGAAAACCAAGATTTTGGTATGTCTCTCTCAGGTAACTATGTACTTATAGCTTTGGTCAGACAGCTAGAAGCCTGTCTGTTGATTTGTGTTATTTGCTCTGTTTATATTTTCTCTGTTTATAATTTGTGTTTGTATTTGCTCTGAAGTTCAGGGTGCTGACTTTTTCCTCTGAACTAAGTGAATGATATATGCATGTTCAATTAAAGTGAGATTGTAAACCCCTTAAAGTTGCTTTCCTTAGAAAAGCAGATCAAAGAACCTGTGCTAGCATCCCTTATGTGTGCTGCACCTCCACAGCAGCTGCTAGCAGCATTGCTGTTATACCATGTGAAAAAAAATGGTCCAAATCTCAAATAATAAGGGAAATGCTTATCAAATCTTTCACCTAACATCTTGTAAATTGGCACACACATACACATACACACACACACACACACACACATATGCCCTCCAAATGGCAGCAGTCAATGTTAAAGAGGTTGTGGGAAAACAGGCAGATGTTAGTGGAGCTGTGAAATGGTACACTCATTTTGGAAAGCTATTTGGAATAATGCCAATAAAGTGATTAAAATGTCCATGTATGAATCAGACTCCATTACTAGTCATCTACCCCAAAGAAGCCATTGTTAGGGAGAAAAAGTTCCTCTATCTTCCAAAATATTTATAGCAGTGCTTTTTGTGATAGCTAAGAATTGAAAACAAATTAGATGCTAAAAATATTTAAGTAGATGTTAAGATAGAAAAGAAGCGGAGACAATTCATCAGTTAGTGAATGGCTAAACAAACTATGGTACATGTAATGAAACACTGTTGCACTATAAGAAATAACGATTTGATGAATATAGAGAACCATGGGAAGATCTACATGAACTGATGTAAAGTGAAGTAAACAGAATCAAGAAAACCATATGTACAACAACTACAACAATGGAAATGGAAATAGCACACCAAAATAAATAAATAAATATTATATTTATTTATATATTATATAAAATATAAGTAAATAAATATTATATAAAATATAAATAAAATAAATAAATAAATAAAATATAAAAAATATATTATATAAAAATTATAACGATCAAGTGAGAATCAGATGAAGAGATATCCATCTCTATAGGCAGCCACAAGTGTCATACATTTGCTGGCTTTTTCTTTCCTCTCTTAAAAAAATATTACTTACTACATGGACGTCTCTCAGAGAATACTATGGTGATATAAGAAGCAGTAAATATCAATTAGAAGAATTTTTTTAGTATCCCAGTTAATCAGCAGAACAAGCTAGGTACAAATTATAAAGAAGCACCTAAGCACCATGGCCTAATGTTTGATAAACACAAAGATCCCAGCTATTGGGGTAGGAACTTATTATCAGACCAAAAACAAACAAACCAACCACTGGAATAACTAGAAAGGAGTCTGGTAGAAACTAGACCAACATATCACAACATACACCAAGACGAGCTCCAAACGTCAGCATGACTTGCTTGATTATGACTATTTGTTATAAGGACTTGTTTTCCTCTTTCTTTTTGAACAGGGGTAGGGGGAAGGGAGTAAAAGTGGATTTTTGTTCACTGAAAAAGTAAATTAAGCTTAACAAAAATAAATAAATAAGAATTAATAAAATGTAATATGTCAGCCAGCCAGGTGGCTAAAGAGGTAACTAGAAGACTCAGTGGATACAGCACTAGCCCTGGAGTCAGGAAGAGCTGAGTTCAAATCCAGCCTCAGACACTTACTAGGTGTGAGACCCTGTGCAAGTCGCTTCACCTCTATTTGCCTTAATCTACTGTAGAAGGAAATGGCAAACTACTCCAGTATCCTTGCCAAGAAAACCCCATGGACAGTATGGACCAAGTGGGCACAAAGAGTTGGACATGGCTGAACAATAACAATATAAGCCAACTTACATACATATAGACAAGAGAATTAGCTCAAAGATCTTTCCAATGTTTTAAATAAAAATTAACATTAATTAACAATTAATTAACATTAATTATTAACATTAATTAACATTATCTTTCACAACAGAGGTAATGCAGGAAGCCGCTGGAGTTTATTGAGACAGACCTGATCTTTAGGAAAATCATGGGAAGTCCATCACATAAGCGAGTATTCACCAAGCTCCCAAAGGACATGACCGTATAGGTGTGATACTTGTTTTAGACAGTATAGATGTGATACTGTACTCAGATGAAATTGATTCTGTTTTTCACATAGTTGGACATGTCAAATCTTAGACCCAAGAGTGTCAAAATTTGTAAAGGTTTTTATTGCTCGTGGCTTTAATAGACAGGAAATGGTGAGGGCGGGAGAGGGGGAAGAGGGAGAATGATATCAAGGACAGTGACTTCTGCTTAAAACTTTATAAGTCTATATGGTTCTAATATGCAGAAAAGAAGGGACGAGGCAGAGGGAAAATGACCTGAATAGAACATAAGAAGAAGAGGACCATTAGAGAAGACACTTTAGTTAGCAAGAACCCAGAATCAAAGGGAAAACTGGATTTGGGGAAGCCAGAGGAAAATATAGCATGGCATAATGGCAAACACACTGTCTTTATACCTATGTTTGAATTTTATTGTTAGCACTGTACACTATACAGGACTCAGTTTCTTCAACTATAATTACTGGGGTGCCATCGGTTGGAGAATGGTTAAATAAGTTATGGTACATGAATATAATGGAATGTTATTGTAGAATGTTACAGGAACAAAACAAATATGAAAAATTCAGAGAAACTCAAACTTAAATGAACAGTAAGTAGAACCAGGAAAACAGCAAACTCAATGACTACAATAATGTAAATGGGAAAAAAAAACCCAGTGATACGAAACTGAACATCATACAATTATAATGACCAAGTTTGGTCCATCAGATGAATTGAGAAAATGCAGCCCTTTCCATTTTTTTTTTAACAGAAGTGGGGGACTCCAGGAGGGAAGTATTTCCTATATTGCTGCATGTGGTCAGTAAGTTGGCAATTGTTTGCTGAACTGCCCTTTTTATTACCTCTTTCTTTTTAAATTTCTATTTCAAATGGTCACACACTGGGTGAGGAGGAGAGGGGGATATATTCTGAAATGAATGTAATGTAAAGATAAAAGGCATCAATAAAAATAAAATGAGGGGGTTAGACTGGGTAATATCTAAGGTCCTTGCCAGCTCTGACATTCTGTGATCTTATAAACTCGGATTAAATAAGAAAACAGTAAAGATCAGCTTTGAATCTAATTTGCGCATGGATGTTTGCCTGATTTGTAATTTGTCTACACCCTTAGAATCTTCACTGTCTGTAGAAAAACTGTCACTGATGCCCTCAGGAGGATTGGTTGGCACAGTAAGTCCCTACAAGGAAGGGGACAACAATAGAGAGAAGCTCTGTTCCAAATTCATTGCTAACATACGGAATCTCCAAGAACCCTTGGGCATATTAAAGGACATGTAAAAGATATGGTACTGTTGAGGTTTAGAGGTCAAGGAACCATATGCTGAGGGTTTCAGGGATTATGGGGTGCTCGGGACCCCAAAATACCAACACACCTGGTCCTGCTGAATGAATTCAACCCAAGCCTTCTCACGGCCAAAGAAAAAGACAAAGTTTATTAAAGATTTGCCATATTATTGGGGCAACTAGGTGCCACAGTGAGTAGAGCACTGGCCCTGGAGTCAGGAAGACCTGAGTTCAAATGTGACCTCAGATACTTAACACACTTACTAGCTGTGTGACCTTGGGCAAGTAACTTAACCCCAATTGCCCTGCCTTCCCCCTTCAAAAAAAAAAAGATTCCCCATATTGGGTAGAGCTTAAGAAATCTCACCATTTTGTGACGCTTGCATTGACAAGGGAGGCCGGAACAATCTGAACCGAGCTAGATTAAATCTGAGCACCTTCATGGAGGGAAGATGGATCTAATATACAGAAAGGTTGTGGGAGGGATCTAGGAGTGGTTCTGGGGTGATGGGAGGAGAGATTTAGAGAGGGTCTTGAGGAGGAGTCTTAGGAGGATCTTGATGGGACTGGGGTGACTAGAGGCCAGACTCCAGGGATCAAGAACCTGGGATTTTGATGGGATCAAGGGTGGGAGGTGGACGGAGGCAATCCAGAGGTAACTGACGATGGAGGGCTAGGCTAGTTTAAGGGTAACAGATTTGGTCCTAGCCATAATGAATGGCTTATGGCCTCAGGCAAACGCCTCATCAAGTGGGAAGATTTCAGGAGAGTTGGAGGGGGCTCCCAGAGCCTATACTCCATCAGTACTTCCTATTTCATACATATGCCTCACTCCTCCTACACCATTCGACTTCCTTGGAAACAGAACTAAAAGTAAAAGAGGATTGAAAGGGGTAGAAGAAAAAAATGGAAGATATTCCTATGCAGTTGTCTAGTATAATGGAAATCGTCATGGCCTCGGAGGCAGAGGAGCTGGGTTCAGAGTCAGATTTTGCCAGTTTTGGGGCAAGTCCCTTAACCTCTCTTTGCCTCGGTTTCTTCCTTTATAAAAGCATGATATTAGACTCCCTACATGATTCCTAAAGTCCCTTCAAGCTCCAATTCCTATAAAAGTTCGGTTTTTTTTTTTCATTGAATAGGCAAGTAGTTCTAATGCTATGTATAATATGCCAACTCATGGATTTTGTTCACCATATTTACCAGCTCCTGAGTTAGGAAGCTGAAAATAAGTAGACGTTATTTTCTGCCTGACCTTCACACAGAGGGTCAAGAATTGCTAACCAGGACCCATTTAAATAGACAGCCTGCCACAGAGAGCTGGCTAAAGGTTTCTATTGTGTTGGGAGGTTTTTTAATCACAGTTGTTTCATAGTCTTTACAACCTGTGAAGAAGCTCTTTTGAGCAATTACTATCTTTAATACAAACCAAACCAGCTTTCAAGGAAGGAACTACAGGAGTTCCCAGGCTGGGAGGCCAGGGCCCAGGCACGCTGCTTTACTCTGATTGGCCTCCAAATTTAAGTTTGCTAGAAGAGGGAATTGATTTCCCCCCTCTTTCTCCTACTCCCTATCAAAAATCACCCGTCCTAGAACCAAAAAACTACAGGTAAAAAGCAACTTTTGATTGTGAAAGCCAAAGAAGATAGAAGCACAATGTGACAAACCACCAAGGTTCCCTCCCTTCCTGCAAGCTGTATTTAGTCTTATCTCTCACTTCCACCTAAGGCCATAATAGAGAGTTTTCCTATTGAGACTTCTTTGGACCTTTTTTGTTTATTTGGTTTTGGGAGGCCTTGGCAGGGTGGGGTTTAGACTGGACCTTGATTTTATTAGCATAGGGAAAAACAAATGAAGAAATTCCCTCCGCTAAGGCAGAGCAAGCCACGCTCTATAATTTGTCTTAGAGTTGCCTGGGGTTAGAAGGTTTTTTCTTAAAGAGGTTGCAACTTGAGTATGGCCGGATTGTTCCAGAGGCAGCATCTAAACTCCGATTTTCCTGACTGATTTCAGCTTTATTATCCACCCTCTCCACTAGGCCACATTGTCTCCCTCTGAAGAAGACACCTAAATTCTTTCTACCTTAAGCGCCTCTAATTCTCATCAGCCCCTGACTTCCAAGGACAGCCTTCGGAGGCATTATACTTTTTTTTAAAAAAATGCTTTCTAGTGTGTGCTTTTCTATGCAATGAATTTGACTATATGATTCTATGGCTCCTTCCCACTCTAAATGCTATTGTCTTATGAATCTGGAATACAACCACAGGCAAGTAGACTGCCCAGTTACTGAATGCAGTCTTGCCCATTTTAACAGTGAAGCTGTAGTTAGGGATTTCTACTCTAGATTGTCTTTGTCAAACTTAACCCTTAATGCTCTCTTTTTAACAAGCTGGGGAAGGAGGTATAACTTATATCTTCTTTGTCTCTTTCTTGGTTCTTTTTTTAACCACTTTGTTTTATTCATATTTTACCCCACTCCCACCCTCTTGTCTCGTCATCTTCTAGCCTTTCTGTTAACCTCACTATGGTATCATCTACAAACACTACCCATTCTCTCTCTCTCTCTGTTTCTCTCTCTCTCTCTCTCTCTCTCTCTCTCTCTCTCTCTCTCTCTCTCTCTCTCTCTCTCTTCTTCTCCATTTCTTCTCCTTCCCTCTCCCTCTCCCTTTCTTTCTGCTTCTCCTCCTCTGTCACTCTGTCACTACATCTTTCTCTCTCACAGCTTTCTCTTCTCAGTCCTTTTCTGACTTGTCACAAGTCAATACTTAAAAGAACTCTCATTCATGTGTAACATATTTAACATGGTTTGCGGGGGATGGCAACGGAAGGGCACCTGATACTAGGGAGAGAGCAATGCACTGCGGAGGCACAGTGAGAACTCTCTAAAACATCTCGGGAGCAGCCTCCTTTGAAGGCTAAAGTAGATTTAAAATGAATCTCAGCATCTTCCTGTACAAAGGTGGTGCTCCTTCCCCAGGTCCCTTATTTTCATTTATTCACTCAAGAATGGGGCTGAACTGTATTGATCCAAACACACACACTCACACGCGCACATACCTTCTTCTAACTTGCTCTTCCTCAGGAACAGCACACATTTACTGGACCACATATACACCCTCATCTGACCTGCTCAGCCTCAGGAACAGCACACATTTACTGGGGCCCCAGGGTGCCTCTTGAAGCTGTGAAACAGAATAAAGGCAGCTGAGACACTGGCCTCATTAGCCCCAGTTTCCAACCAGCTCAGCTACCACACTATTTGGAGGTTAGGCATAAGAAAACATGGTACAGAGGAATGTACTGCACCATTAGGCCCTTGACTAGAGACTTAAAAACTCACCTCTCAGGTGGAGACAAACAGTCCATGTGAAAACCTGGCAATGGGGTTTTTGCTGTCTATTAATTCAAAGATAGGAAGCAGGAGAGACAAAAATCAAGGCCATTAGGAAATAAAATAAAAACATATCACCATTTCCCGCCCCATTTCTTTCTTTCTTCATTTTTATATTTCTGTGCTTTTTCATCGGGCATCAGGTCCCTCTGTCTTTATTGAGTGTTTAAAAAAACATTATTTTGCTTATGTAGTTATAAGGGGTGGTCATGCATCACACTCCTAGATAGGCACCAAAGGGGCAGTGAGCAGAGCTTCAACAGAACACTTTGGAAATAAGAAGAACTTTTGGAAATAAGAAGATGTCCCAGTTTATTAACAAATACCCAAAGGGAGTGGAGGAGGAATGAGCTTCACCACCTCTGACAGCAGATGATGCAATCTCTTTGTCATTTGGCAGTAAACTAATGAAGGTGGGATCATTTACAAACCAGAATCGCTAGGGTTAGAGAATCATTAAACTTAGAGTCAGAAGGAAACTTAGAAACCATTTTGTTCAACACTTTCATTTTACAGCTGGCAAAACTGAGGCCCAGAGAGGGGAAGTGACTTACCCAAATTAGCAGCAGAGGCAAAACAATCCAGTTCTCCTGACTCCTATTCTCTTGACACTGTAGATATTGTCCCCCTCCCTTAGAACATAAGCTCCCTGAGGCCAAGGACTGTTTCATTTTTGTGTCTGTATTACCAACACCTAACACAGTGTGTGACACATAGCAGGCACTTAATAAATGTTTTATTAATTAAGCCACACAACTTCCTAGAGTTTAGCTGTGTTAATCCTCCTCACACAAAGAGCAATGCCAGCTGTAACCAATACCCCTTCTGCATAAGAAGCTAATCAATTCTCAAACATAATCATTGTATCCCTATAAACCTATAAGATTAAGTCAAGGTCATCCTAATCTATTCTCACTATCCTTATTCGAGCTTTTCTCCTTATTGTCCACACACTTCTAGTAGAAGGAAAACTCTTTGAGGGCAAGGACTATTTCATTTTTCTTCCCTCTCCTCCCCTCCCTGCCCATCTGTGCCTAGTACATCTGATCATATAGGTCTTCAATAGAAGACTGTTGATTAGTTGTTGGTTAATTCTGGTCTGGTCACTGTCCCACAGAATATCTCTGAATCTGAGAGTTTGTCGATCTCTCTCTACCTGTCAGTACAACCCATCCTTCAAAATGTAAATCAAATGCTACCTCTTCTTCCATGAAGCCTTCCCTGATTACTCTAATCCACAAAAACCACTCTCTCCTTTGGACTCCTATACTACTCCTTAAAAAACATAGTGAAGTCTATTATTTTTACATTATCTAGATCTCTCTCTATCCCTCTCACTCCTTCTTTCCAGAGAGTCATATCATAAAACAAAGAATTTTTGGAATGCTTCTTAAGTAAATTCCTCATTTGCCTATTTTATATTGATTTGTATTGTTAACTGTTCACCTTTTTCCAACTAGATTCTAAGCTCCTTCAGGTAGGAGCCCTGTGTTATATTTCTCCTGCATCCCTCATAGAATTTAGTATAATGCTAAGCTCTTAATAAACGTTTCTTGATTAGTTCCTATTTTGAACTGATTTGGAAATAGCATTGGATCATTACCACAGTGTCTGGGCCTCAGTCTGTTCTTTGGGAAAGTGTGCCCCACCATGAAGGGACATTCAAAGACAGAAGAAGGATTATTGACTACGATGGAAGTCAGGGAGATAAACCATCAGACTTCACCTACTAAACCCACCTAGCTGTTTTGGTGTGTGAGTGTGTGTGTGTGTGTGTGTGTGTGTGTGTGTGTGTGTGTGTGTGTGTGTGTGTGTGTGTGTGTCTATGTATGTAGGCATCCTAGGAATTCCAAGATATTAAAGGGTATGAAGGATGATATGGGGGTGTTTCTATCAGAAAGGAATTTCTCCAGTCCATTAGCCCCCTCCCAACCCTCAACCCTCCAAGTACAGAGAGACCCACCCTCTACTTAGACACTAATCAGGAAGAAGGAGCATGTTTCTAACCTTCCTGACATGAATATGTTTTCTCAGGCTTATCCATAGCTATAAGAATCTCTGTGAAAAGGAGCATAAGAATGTGAATGCTCCACTTCTACAAAACCCACATCACAACAAGAAAG
Organism: Phalanger gymnotis; assembly: GCA_028646595.1. NCBI lineage: Eukaryota > Metazoa > Chordata > Mammalia > Diprotodontia > Phalangeridae > Phalanger > Phalanger gymnotis. Next base: position 557,965,782 of record CM053622.1, read on the forward strand.
ATGGCTCCAAGCAGGTCCTCTCATGCCTCAGTTTCTCCTCTTCTTCCTCCACATTCCTTGTGAACATACCAAGAAACACCTATTTCTGATAATAACTGATGAAATCCCTAGGAAAGCATCTCCATCTGTATGGTTATTCTAAGCCAGGCCCAGATTTCCACATCCAACAAGGGGAAAGAAAAGGGTGTCACAAAAGAACACTCACATAGGAAGAGACACATGTCTGCAGCAAGAAACAGGAACCTTACATTGGGTTTCATCTAGAAGGGATATGCAGCTTAGGTGACCACCTTCTCTGAAAGTGGGTCACACCTCCCTGGACAATACGTCACACCAAGAAAGGGAGTATATGAGTCCTCACGAGTAACCAGCACTCAAAGTCATAGGGGAGATAAAAAACTAAAAATAGGTTAGCATGTTCATAGGAATAGAGATTGATTATGGCAAGGTCAGTAGGATGGTATCTCATGATTCAAAATTTGGATTAATTCCCACCATACAATACTCCTTCCATTAAACATTAGTTTCTTCATCAGTTTCTAAGGTCAAGATATAACAGAAAATAGGCAAATGGAATAAGATCTATAGAGGCAATAAGAGAAATGTGATTCTAAAGGGAGTTCAAATCTGGTACCTTAGAAACTTTACTCTCATGAGAAATGCACAACAAATAAAAAAGGAACAGAGAAGGGTATAACATAAATCAGAAAAAAGTTTCAGAATAGAATAGGAGAAAGGAAAATTACGAGAAGGACAAAGCAAAGAAAGCCTTTTGGGGAAAGAGTGAAATGAAAAGTACTAATTAAAATAATAGGTTAGAGGAAATATGGGGAGAGGATATACATAGACAGAGGGTATGGGTATGAGGTGAATTTGAGGAAATGAAACACCAAAATAATTAAGGGACATAAAGGGAAGTACACTGGGTGAAGAAGGAAGGGAGAAGTAGAATGGGGTAAATTATTTTACATGAAGAGGTGCAAAAAACCTAATAGAGTGGAGGGGAAGATGGGAAGGTGGGTGATGGGAATCACTCAAACCTTACTCTCATCACTATCAGCTTGAAGAGGGAATACTCTACACAATCAGCTGAATACAGAAATCTATCTTACCAAACAGGAGAGTAGAAGGGGGAGGAGATTAAAAGTTGAGGTGAGGCAAAAAAAACAATGAGAGTCAGCTAATGAACAGAAATAGTCTAGTATCGTAATCGTATAAGCAAAACTAATTGCAGAAACAAAGTACTTACTTAAAAGAAGGGGATAAGTACTAATACAACAGAAATAATGTAGAAAAACAAGGCTAACAATCATAACTTTAAATATAAGTTGATGAAACAATCCAATAAAAGAAAATAGTAAAACAATTTGTAAAAATCAACACTCTGCTATATGTTAATATCAGAGTCAATACACATTTATTACCCAGAAGAGCAAAACCTTTGATGCAAATGCCAATACCTGTAGAACCTAATCTTACTTCGGGGATCTGTATATACCTGCTAGCTACGATCTACCCACATTATGTAGATTGCCAAAAACCGGGTTAGAGGGAAGGCAGCCAGAGTCATACCTTAGACATGGTGTTGTGTCTACCTACCTAAATAGGATTTAGTTCCTGAGCTCTTGATCTGAATTCTGCACACAATCTATTTTTCCATGCCTACCTTGAATCCCAAGTCGTAATACACATCTCTGTCCATGGCCACTGTCTTTGCTTATTTCTTCTTACCCAACTTCAACCTGTCCATTTTTCCTTCACCTGACATGAACCTTTAAATGATGATCCCTGGCTCTATGTTAATAGTCCGATGCCTGCCTCTATCTATCTTCTACTTTTGCCTTGAGTCAGTGTGGGGTAGTGAAAATGGGGCGAAATTTGGCATCAGAAGGCCTGTGTTCAAAAATGCTTCTACCATTTATTAAACACGGTGTCCCAGACCAAGTTATTCTAATTCTGAACTTCAGTATCCTCATCTGTAAAATGAGAACATTGGAGTCCTAGGTGTCCTCTCACTATTATGATTTTTATTCTCGGGCTTTGAGCTTCACTATAGGTTCAGTTAGGTGGTGTAGTAGATAAAGCATGAGTCCTAGAGTCAGGAAGACCTGAGTTCAAATCCAGCCTCAGACACATCTTGGCTTGTGCATCCTTGGGCAAGTCACTTAATCACTGCTTCAATTTCTTCTTCTGTAAAATGGGGATAATAATAGAACCTACTTTGCAGGGCTGTTGTGAGGATCAAAGGAGATAATACTTGTAAAAAGTGTTTAGCACAGTACCTGGCACATAGTAGGTGCTATATAAATGTTCCCTAGTATGATTAGCTATGCATTCAAAATTCAAAAATTCCACATTCTCTTTGTCTTCATGAAGGGATTCTCCAGGATTGATCTCTAACATATTTACTGATCTAACCATTCCTTTTATAGACCTGGCCTACTAATTCACTTGGCTTGCCCTGTTCTGTGACCATTCACAACCCAATAGTAACAATGTTTTGAAAATGGGAACAATTGGGGGACAGAGCCAAGATGGTGGCTGGAAAACAGGGACTCACTTAAGCTCTCCCCCAAATCCCTCCAAACACCTGTAAAAAATGGCTCTGAACAAATTCTAGAGCTACAGAACCCACAAAATAACAGAGGGAAACAAGTCTCCAGCCCAAGACAGCCTGGATGGTCACTAGCAAGGGTCTATCACACCATGCTGGGAGCAGAGCGCTGCCCAGGGTGGACCATGCCAAGATGGACCAGAACAGGAGTCAGGCAGAGGAGGCATCAGGGCCATGAATCACTGAGCTATAGCAGTTACCAGACCCACAAGCGCCAAAGAAAACAGAGCAGGTTAATGGAAAAACTGCTGGATCTGGGTGAGAGAAGTGTGCAGTCCAGCCCCAGACCCCAGGGCAATGGAGGTGACATGGCGGCAGCAGCAGGAAACTCCTGTGACTGCTTCCAGAGCTCCAGCGGAGGCTGCTTCTGGCCCCAGGCCCACACGGTGGAAGAAATCAAGCAAGGGATCAGAGTGGGAGTGCAGGGAGCCCTTTGCTGCCACAGAGGCATGATTTTCTTGCTTCGTCCGGGTTGGATCTGGGTTGTGGTCTTGGTTGGCTATTCTTGAGGGAGGAGGAGCTCTGGTATGGCAGAGCTTGCTCTGACTGTGGAGTAGAAGTAGCTCTGAAAACAGCAGCGCAAGGCCCCTAAAGCTTGGGACAAAGTACTCTCTACTCTAAAAGCAGTCATACCCTAACAAAAAGCTCAAGGGTCAAGTAGTTGGCTGGGAATGTGAGCAGGCAGTATAAAAGGTCTCAGACTCAGACTCAGACTGTAGAATCTTTTTTTGGTAACAAAGAAGATCAAAACATACAGCCAGAAGAAGTCAACAAAGTCAAAGAGCCTATATCAAAAGCCTCCAAGAAAAACATGAACTGGTCTCAGGCCATGGAAGAGCTCAAAAAGGATTTGGAAAAACAAGTAAGAGAGGCAGAGGAAAAATTGGGAAGAGAAATGAGAATGATGCAAGAAAATCATGAAAAACAAATCAATGACTTGCTAAAGGAGACCCAAAACAATACTGAAGAAAATAACACCTTAAAAAACAGACAACCTCAAATGGCAAAAGAGCTCCAAAAAGCCAATGAGGAGAAGAATGCCTTAAAAGACAGAATTAGCCAAATGGAAAAGGAGGTCCAAAAGACCACTGAAGAAAATACTACCTTAAAAATTAGATTGGAGCAAGTAGAAGCTAGTGACTTTATGAGAAATCAAGAAATTATAAAACAGAACCAAAAGAATGAAAAAATGGAAGACTGTGAAATATCTCATTGGAAAAAAACTGACCAGGAAAATGTCCAGAAAAGGTAATTTAAAAATTATTGGACTGCCTGAAAGCCATAATCAAAAAAAGAGCCTAGGGCAGCTAGGTAGTGCAGTAAGTAGAGCACCAATCCTGGAGTCAGGAGGACATGAGTTCAAATCCGGCTTCAGACACTTGAAACACTTTACTAGCTGTGTGACCTTGGGCAAGACACTTAATCCCAATTGCCTTGCCTTCCCCCCCTCCAAAAAAAAAGCCTAGACATCATCTTTCAAGAAAGTATCAAGAAAAAATTCCCTGCAGTTCTAGAACCAGAGGGTAAAATAGAAATTGAAAGAATCCACCAATTGCCTCTTTAAAAAGATCCGATCCCAAAAAGAAAACTTCTAGGAATATTGTAGCCAAATTCCAGAGTTCCCAGATCAAGGAGAAAATATTGTAAGCAGCCAGAAAGAAACAATTCAAGTATTGTGGAAACAATCAGGATAACACAAGATCTAAGAGCTTCTACATTAAGGGATCAAAGGGCTTGGAATATGATATTCCAGAGGTCAAAAGAGCTAGGATTAAAACCAAGAATGATCTACCCAGCAAAACTGAGTGTAATACTCTAAGGCAAAATATGGATTTTCAATAAAATAGAGGACTTTCAAGCTTTCTCAATGAAAAGACCAGAGCTGAATAGAAAATTTGACTTTCAAATACAAGAATCGAGAGAAGCATGAAAAGGTAAACAGGAAAGAGAAATCATAAGGGACTTACTAAAGTCAAACCATTTTGTTTATATTCCTACATGGAAAGATGATATTTGTAACTCATGAGACCCTTCTCAGTATTAAGGTAGTTGAAGGGAATATACATATATAGAGACAGAGGGCACAAGGTGAATTGAATATGAAGGGATGATATCTAAAAAAGCAAAATAAAATCAAGAGGTGAGAGAGGAATATATTGGGAGGAGAAAGAGAAAGATAGAACGGGGTAAATTAATGGGGTAAAAGTGGCAAGAAAAAGCAGTTCTATTGGAAAGGAAGAGGGGGCAGGTGAAAGAGAATAAGTGAATCTTGCTGTCATCAGATTTGACTTAAGAAGGGAATAACATACACACTGAATTGGGTATCTTACCCCACAGGAAAGTAGGGAGGAAGGGGATAAGAGAGGGGGGATGACAGAAGGGAAGACAGACTGGGGGAGGAGGTAATGAAAAGCAAACACTTTTGAAAAGAGATAGGGTCAAGGGAGAAAACTGAATAAAGGGGGACAGGATAGGATGGAGGGAAATATAGTTAGTGTTTCACAACATGACTATTATGGAAGTGTTTTGCATAACGATGCATGTGTGGCCTATGTCGAATTGCTTCCCTACTCAAGGAGGGTGGGTGGGGAGGGAAGAAGGGAAAGAATTTGGAACTCAAAGTTCTAAAAACAAATGCTCAAAAAAAAAGTTGTTTTTTACATGCAACTGGGAAATAAGATATACAGGTAATGGGGTATAGAAATCTATCTTGCCCTACAAGAAAGGGGATAGGAGATAAAGGGGGAGTGGGGTGACAGAATGGAGGGCAGACTGGGGAAAGGGGCAATCAGAATATATGCCATCCTGGAGTGGGGGGGAGGGTAGAAATGGGGAGAAAATTTATAACTCAAAATCTTGTAGAAATCAATGTTGAAAACTAAAAATAGTAAATAATAAAAATATGAAAAAGGAAAAAAATGGGAACAATTGTCTGTCTTCAGAAATCTCTCTCAAATCTCTCTCAATTTCTTAGGAACTCTGGATTACTGTACGTGGATTATCTAAGGTTATATTCAGTTTAATTCTATCATTATTAATTAAGAGTATACAATGTATAAGGTATTATGCTAGGTTCTGGGGATATAAAAATAAAAATGAAACATGCCCTACGCCCAAGTAGCTTACCCCCTACAGAACAGAGTGTAACTTATGCACCATATAAGTATAAAGCAAAGTAATTGGAGGAGGAGGGGGAAGAAGAGAGCTCAAATAACTTGGGGCATCTAGGAAGGCTTCATCAAAGGAGCCTTGAGGGAAGACAAAGATTCTGAGAGGTAAAGATGAGGAGGAAAGCTAAGGTATACAATACTGCCTCTGTCTCTGAGTCTGCAACATTCAGCATGTATAGTCATTTGACCTCAAACTCATACTATGGAGGGAATTTCAGGGAAAACTGAAAAGCTGTTTGGCAGAGAATAGGTTTAGATCAGCACTGTATACCACATTAGAGGTGTAAGCATCATGTATCACATTAAACTTCTGATAGATGCTCAACCTAAATACCAAAGGACACATCCTAAAAATAATTAGAGGAGAATAAGAAAAGGTACCTTTCACAACTATGACTAAGGGGAAACTTCTTTTTTTAATATTCATTTATTTTTATAAGTATTTGTCTCTCTCCCTCCATACTTACCCAAGATCACATAACTAGTTACACAAAAAAAAATCAAAGAACTAAAAGGGTCCATAAAAGTCATCTGCCCTCATATTGAACAATAAAAAAAGACAAAAATAAAATGAGAATCCTCACAATAACTTTGTATAGTCCAGAAAAACAAATTTCCACATAGGTTGTTCTCAGAAATATAGATCTCATTCTGCATTTTAAGTTCATCACCTCCCTGGTAGGTAGGAGCGGGTGGAGTTGAGATATGTTTCATTTCATTCCTCTAGCCTTGTGGTTTATAATTGCATTGGTTAGAGTTCTAAAGTCTTTTAAAGTTATGATATTGTTCTCATTGTATAATTTTTCAAGTTCTACTCACTTCATAGAGATCTCCCTGATTTCTTCTGAAATTATCCATTTTGCCATTTCTTATGGCAAAAAAAAATTCATGTGCAATGATTCGTTTAGTCATTTCTCACTAGTTGAGATAATGTTGCTTTAATTCCCAATAGCAGACACACTCACTCTTAGTTTCCAGCTTTTGGCTACTATGAAAAGAGTTTCGATAAATAATTTCATAAATATACATCTTTTTTCTCTTTCTTTTACCCCTTTGGTGTATAGCTCTAGTAATGGGATAGATGATTCAAAGGGTATGCACCATTTAGTAACTTTGGGAGCATAGCTCCAAATTGTTTTCCAGAATGGCTAGACCAATTCATAGCTGCCTCAACAATGCATTGACTAGGGTTGGCTATATAAATATGGAGTCACCAGCATAGAAATGGTAATTAAACTCATGAGAGCTAATGAGCTTACCAAGTATAAATGGAAAAGAGAAGAGGGCCTAGGATATAGCTTTGATGTATAGTTAGTGGACATGACATAGATAAAGATCTAACAAGGAGACTCAGAAGAAATGGTCAGCAGAGAGGGCAAGAAGGATGGGGACTATGAAAAGGTCACTAAATCTGGCAACTAAGAGATTTTTTTCTGGAGAAAACATTTGAGTTGAATGAAGAAGTCAGAGTGAAGAATGTTTAATAGAGAGTGAGAGAAGTGTAGTTGCCAAGTATAGCATGCTTTTTCCAAGGAATTTAGTTGATAAGGGGAGGAGAAAGAAAGAACATTCAGTAGTAGGGATGGTAGGATCTAGTGAGGGTTGTACAAAAATGGGAAAGATATAGGTGTGTTTGTAGGTAGCAGGGAAGGAACCAGTAGATAAAGAAAGACTGCAAATGACAGTGGGGACAATCTGCTGAGGAAGTCAGCAGGGGAGGGGATCCAAGGTATCTTTAGAAGGATTGACTTTAAAAAGGAGGCCCATCTATCTTCATCAGAGACTGGAGTAAAGTTGAAAGTGATAGAGGATGATGTCAGGAGGATGTGAAATGGGAAGAATGGAAAAAGAGGAAGCTATATGTTTGGTTAATATATGTTTAATACTGAAATATATATATGCATATATATTTAATGCTGAAATTGTTTCATGATTTATGGTACCTTTAAATATAATGCATTTCCACTATTTGTCTGTCTTTACTTTCTCATTTTTATTATTGCTTGATCTAAGATTAAGACTGCTACTCCAGCTTTTTCTAATTCAGCTGAGACATAATACATTCTATTCATTTTAACTCTGTATACATTTTTGTGTTTTGAGTGTTTCTTGTAAACAACAAATTGTTTAGGTTTGCTCCCTAATCTACTCTGTCACCCTCCTCTTTTGACCCCATTTACATTCACAGTTGATTGTTATGTTTTTCTCTTCATCAAATCTTGTTGTTGTAATATTACTTCTCTTCTTCCTCCCCTATGCCCCACCCTTTATTAAAGTGGAAAAAGAGAATGAAATCAACACTAGGTGTTTGTAGTTTATATCGTTTGGGACGTTTTAATACCAAGTCTTCTTACCTCTTCCTTCCCATCCTATTCCAGTCCTAACTCAGATCCCTGACATTTTTACTGAAAGATTCTTAACACGTTATTTCCTAGAAACAATGATCAAAAGAGGTCAGCTTTTAAATACAGTAGCCATCAGTTCAATCAACAAACCATTTGGTCACAAGAATCATTTGGTTTGAGAATCAAACAGGCCCCTAAATTGTGTGGATCATGGATGGATTTTAGAACCAGTTAATTGTCTTTAGACAGGAGAGATGTGGTTGGAAATCTAATCTGAATTTCTCTTGCTGCCAACTAACTCCATTTCCATTCATTACAATTTTACTAAAGATGGAAAACAGCTGGTTTCCATCCTCAATATCCAAAAGTGTGTTACGGTAAAGATAGAGGTGTGTGCAACAGCACAGCTAAGTGCCCAAACTCTACCCAGGGAAACTCATTTCTAACAAATTGAATTCAACACGTGGTATCCCTCTACCTCCACCCTCACTGCCATTTATGCCAATAGACAATAAGCACTAAAGGAACGAGGGGCCATGGAGAAACTCCAGGTTCTCCATCTCTTTTTCATTTTGGCCACTTCTCAAGGCGAAAGAATGGAGGAGGGGGAAAAAACCTCTTCTTGGGTTTACTGTAGTGGAAGGAACGTAAGTCTTGAGGGAGGCAACCATTTTGAACAGTATCTGCATAAATTACAGTTGTTGGAATAAATAGACTCACTGTTTGAGATAATGTTGCTTTCATTCCCAATAGCAGACACATTCACTCTTAAGAGCAGAAGGAAGGAGGAAGTATAACTATTTATAAAGCAGAAATCAGGCATTGCACTTTGGGGTAAACTCTCTAATGAGAGCATGGGAATTTATTCTCAGGAGGCAAAGAAAAGCTTATTTTTCTGAAGTAGGATGGCAGCTTCAAGAGGGTAATGAGATGCCCCTACTCAGTGTGATGAATTCTGACTCAACACTGCAAGTCTCCATTTATACTATTTCCCTGATCTTTCATTGAGGGGTCACTTGATATTTGGCTGCTTCTGGTCATCTGTACTTTGGGTCTCTGTTGGAACACATTAGGACTTAAGCTTCCTTACCTGAGAGAATAAAATAAAAAGGAAGCCCACATGTGCATATAAGAGTGAATAGTGGCCTAAGGGACCTCTTGTGGTAAACCAACCTTTTATCAACTGCTGATGACAAAGATAAAGATTTGGAGAAGGCTGGAGTGTCCCACCCACCAAAAATACCAAGATACTAAACTCATATTGTCTCAGTGGGCTCTGTCTCATTACACCACAGATAATGAAAGACCATCAGTTAACATCTACAGGGAGGAAAAATCTTTCGGTAGATTCACAAGGTGCTTCCATTAAGCCTTCTATTTCTAAAGCTAAATGTTTCTTTTAGTAAAGGTTTCCGTCTTGATTAAATCTCTTAGCACAATAAATTGAGTTTGCAAAGCAGAATCCTACGCATGAAATGCAAACACACTTGTGAAATGTAATTTCTATTTGCTCACAAGATTTATTGCTGTTCAGTTGTTTCAGTCATGTCCAACATTTCATGACCCCATTCGAGGTTTCCTTGGCAAAGATACTGGAATGATTTTGCCCCTTCCTTCTCTAGCTCATTTTACATATGAGAAAACTAAGGCAAACAGTTTTAAGGGTTAAGCAACTTGCCCATACAGTTAGTAAGTGTCTAAGGCCAAGTTTGGATTTAGGTCTTCCTAACTCCAGGCCTGACATTCTGTCTACTGTGTCACCTAGCAGTCCTCACAAGATAAATGAAAGCATTTTTGGTAGCAGGCTTTCAGGTGCCCCTCCCTATCATTCCTGGGAGATACCCAAGGTGCATGGGGGGAAGGTAACATCCTTCCTAGAAAAAAGGGAAACTGTGAATCTCAGAGAAAAGAGAGTGAAATAGACCAAGCTGCATGGAGACCTGGAGAGAGAGGCCTGTGAATTCCTCTAGGGAACCACATGTATGGAAGTGGTGCTGGCTGGCTGGCTGGAGAGCTCAGAATGAAGACAAACATATAGATAGAGCCTCAACAAGAGGAAGGGGCAAGAGAAATGGATCCTTAATGAGAAACATCACAGCAGCAAGCCAGGATGGGGGTGGGGTGTAGAGAGGGGGAGGGAGAGAGAGAGAGAGAGAGAGAGAGAGAGAGAGAGAGAGAGAGAGAGAGAGAGAGAGAGAGAGAGAGAGAAGGGAAGGAGATAACCAAGTGAACTGAGGAATAACAAAATATGGGGCCTGGCCATGGAAGGGTAGCCCTAAATCTTGCCCTGTGTGGCTACCATGAGTGGTGATTTGTGCAGGTCTGAGGGGAAGGATGATTCTCATAGAGTGATAGAGATTTTGAGCTAGAAGGGACCTTAGAAGCCATCAAGTCCAGCCCTTTCATTTTATTAGGAAATTATTATTAATTTATTATTATCATTATTAGTATTAGAAACTGAGAATTGGAAAGGTTAAGTGACTTGCCCAGGATCGGGAAGCTAGAAAATATCTGAGGCGGAATTTAGACCCCATCATTCCTGACTCCAAGTCTGGTGCTTTATCAACTACAATTGAGTTCTTACCTATGACAAAAATAAAGCTCATGAGGAAGAAAGCAGGTGGCACAGCAGATGCCTAGAGTCACTATGCCTAGAGTCATAAAGTCCTGAGTTCAAATCCAGCTTCGAACTATTTCTATGTGACCCTGGGCAAGTCAATTAATTTCTATATGCTTTGATTTCCTCATCCGTAAAATAGGGATGATCATGATAGCACCTACTTTCCAGGGTTATAAAGAGCAAAAGAGATAATATTTGTAAAGGATTTAGCACATGGAAGTTGCTTAATAAATATTTTTTTTTCCTTCCAGGAGAGATTGACTGCCTGGGAACCCTAAGCCACGCAGGGTAGAACTCTACGTGAGAAAAACAATATGTAGGAAGGAGGGAGAGTTTTCTCAAACGTCTATGGGCTCAAGTATGAGTTCATTTTGAATTTTTGTCAGATTTTTAAAAAAAAACCTGTTCTATATTGTATGTTGTTTAAGCAGAGCACTCGCAGGGTTCCTGGGGGCCCTTTGGGGGAGGTCAAAACAATGTCATTTCCAGGGTTTCCCTGGATGGGAGCAGAAACCAGGGAGAGTTTGTGACATTCCACTAAATCATTACCAGATCCATCACGTTAGAGGCAAGGGAAGTAATGTGTCTTCCCTTGTGTTCATTTCTTGCATTTCACAATTAGAAGTCACACTCTGCAGAAACAATTTACTGAGCTAAAAAAAAAACCTTAATTATGCCAGGAGCCCTTATATTTTCCTTCACAATCTTTACATTTCAGAGTAGGGTTTCCTGGTTTCCAGGTACTGACAGATTTAATCAAGGCAAAAAGTCTTTACACGGACGTAGCCTTGGGGAGAGAACATTAAAGAAAAGCACAACTCCCGAATGCGGGGGTTGGTCTCTCAGTCCTTACCCATGATAGACAGACAAATGAGAAAATTCACTTTCTCTTTAAAATGTAAGTCCGTTTAAGTTCACAGATTAGGACACCTAAGTGCTACAGTGGGAGCACCGAGGCTGGAGTCAGGAAGACTCATCTTCCTGAGTTCAAGTCTGGTTTCAGACACTTAGTAGCTGTGTGACCCTGGTCAAGTCACTTAACCCTGATTGCCTCAGTTTCCTCATCTATAAAATGACCTGGAGAAGGAAATGGCAAACCCCTCCAATATCTTTACCAAGAAAACCTCGATAGGAGGTCACAAAGAGTCAGACATGACTGAAATGACAGAAGAACAAAAAGTTCACAAATTGAGGAACCAGAAAAAGCCCAAAGAGGAACAATGTTTTAGTTTTCCCATCCTCTCAACCCACGATTGTGCCAAGATCCTCAATTCTATTCTATAATAACCCACATCAGAGCTTCCGTTACTGAGCAAAGGCTGTCTGCAAGTCAAATTACAGGACTACGCTTCCACTGGTTGATACCTGTTGGAAGGATGGATTATATTAGGAAATGATGATTCATTTTATAAAAGAATTCTTCATAAATTGTTTTCAAGCAAAACAATACTTTAGAATTTAACCAAAAGATCCTCCCTCCCCGACCGATTCCTTGAAATAAGAAGGTGGTATGGTAGACAAAATGCTGAGCCCTGAGTCAGGAAAACCTGAGCTCAAATTCATCTCAGACACTTACTGGCTGTGTGACCCCGAGCAAGTTACTTAACCTGTCTCTCCCCTCAGTGTCCCCAACTGTAAAATGGGGCTATCTCACAGGGTTGTCTTTAGGATGAAAATGTGATAATAGTTATGAGGTAACAGTGCCTGGCACACAGTAAGCACTACATAAATACTAACTAGCTATTATTATTGCGGGTATTATCATAATTTACAAGATTTAATCCCTACTGTTTTTCCTTTTTTACTGTGAATTTAACAATCATCCACAAACAGAAACATGTTGATACCATATACAAAGAACAAAAAGAGGCTAGTATATGAAACTAAGTTTCTATCTTATACATTTTGACTGTATATTACAAAGCAAAATTGCTGTTTAAGGTCTCCTAAATTTCTTTTAGCTTTCATGGAGGAGAGGGGTCTTGGTGGTGCTGGTGGTGGTTTTGTTTTTTGCTTCCCTGTAACTGTCCACTAACTCACCTCCTCCTAACCCAGTAGTAGTCCTCTCTTACAGCAAATTCTAAGTTTTATCCTAAGCATTATCCTCATTTTCAGAAGCATTTATGTCTATGTCTCTTAGGCAAAGTAGGGGATCTTGATAGTAGAGAGTGTGAGCTTAGGGAGGGTGAGAGCCAAAACCAGCTTGAATTGACCTGAGAGCAATTTCTTAACTAATTTCCTGAGTATTCCAAGCACACCTTGGAAATCAGGGTTGATTTATTGTCCTATTAATTGTCTGCACTTAAGAAAGTGATGAAGAAATTGTTAATAATGTAGAGTAAACTGAAAAGTGTGTTCTGCATATGTTTCTCTGTTTTTTTTTCTTGAGATCCAGTTGCTAAGCATTCACTGATATGCCACTGTCTTAGCAGAACATGTTGAAGTTATTAGACTGACACCCAGACATGTTCATGAGCAGAGTTCTCTTTGTTGCCTCTGTGGAAAGGGTTCTTAACTTTTTGTGTGTAATGAACCCCTTTGGCAATCTGGTAAAACCTATGGCCCCCTTCTCAGAATGTTTTTGAATGCATAAAATAAAATACATTGGATTAGAAAGGACATCACTTATATTGAAATAGTTATCAAAAATTGTTCCTATCCAAGTCCATGGACACCCTGAAATCTGTCCATAGACTCCTTGGGAGTTTGAGGTTCCCTTGTTAAGAATCCCTGCTCTATGGCCTCAAATTTCCTAACTGAATTCTCCTTACTTCAGCGTCATTCTGTGGCTGATTGGCTCAGCTGTTAAGAGCTTGTTGCTAATGAAACCCAGGTCATGAGTTCAATCCCCAAGTGGACCAATTAGCTTTCCTTTGTTCCAGACGTGGTCACAGGCAGCAGCCTTAGACCTGACCATCTGGCAATGCCATGCCCTTAGTTTCAAGAGAAACTGGGCAAGAGAGTGCGGATGGCTCAGTGAAAATCTAGTCTTGGTGGTAGGAGGACAACTCACTTAAATATCAGTAATAGTTTGAAGGGTAATTATAGTCAAACATTCAATGAAAAAGACGACATCCCTCAGGAAAAGCTAAACTTTTGATCTGCTTCAGGAATAAGAAGCCAAAGTCCTAGATTTCTAATGCTTATAAGGCCAACCATTAACCCAACTGCAATGTAAAAGAAGTTTGTTCAGCATTCTCCTACCTCCCCTTTCTTTGCTCTTCTCCTCTGACTCAGCACTCCTTCTCCCAGGTGTCCAATGCCCTTATGCTGCCCTGTGACTGCCAGGACACCGCATTGTGCTGCTCTTTGAAACCCTTATCTTCCCCTAGCAACGTACCATGCCCTAGACTAGTGGTTACCAACCTATGGGCCCCAGACCATTTGGAGGGTAGAGGAGACAATCCAGGCAGTTGTTGCAAGGAGTCTGAAAAGTAATCTGGGCACCAAGCATTGCCATTTGATCTTTATTTAGCTTATAAAAAAAGTGCAAAATAGAACCAGCCATCTTAGGATAAAAAAAAATACACACATACCTTATGTAGTCAGAAGAAATGCCTCAAACACACACGTATTGCTATTTTAAGATGTATGTAGATGCTATTGTGATGAGAAAGATAAAAATTCACTTAAAATGTTTTACTGGATTCATAGCAGCTTTTGGTCATTACGAATTATCTCAGTGATCAGGCACAAATGGTGCAATCATTATCCTCTGGGGATGCATGAAACTTTTTATGCTGAATAGGAGTTGTTTTCTACCAAAAAAAAATTGGGAACTACTTTGCCAGGTCTATCTTTATTCTTCACCCCTTCCCCCAACCCTCTTCTCTCTGCCACACATCCCCTTTACCCTCTTGTCCCATCTCCTCAGAGCCCTGCTGTGGAATCTGATAAACTAATTCAAGTTAATGGCTGATAACCTCAATGAGAAAGCTCAATTACCCAGGAGCTTCAGACTTACAAGCATCTGGTTTAGGATTTTCCTATAGAATTAATCAATCCATCAAATTAACCAACGGGTCATTTATCAAGTGCCTACTATGCTAAGTGTTCTGGGAGATGCGAAAAGAGAATAGGACCCAGACCTTTATACAGAAGACCTCAAGACCGTATTGGAGAAATATCTGTTCCTGCTTCTCCTGATCTCACCACTCTAGCAAGCCAGTCTACTCACTATTGCTCATATTTCTACCTCCTTGCCTTCCACATGCTATTTCCTCCATTTGAAATACCCTTCCCCTTCCTTTCTGACTGCTCAAGTCCTTTCCATCCTTTAAGGACTATCTTAAATCCTACTTCCTCCATGAAGCTTCTGATGAATAAAAGTGATGGAGAAAATGTCCATAATGCAGATTAAATTTAAAAGTATGTCATGCTTACATTTTTTTTTCAGAGAGCCAGTGGTTAGACATTTACTGGTACACCCCAGCCTGGGGATCCTCAAGACTTTTTCAGAATGTCTACAAGATCAAAACTATTTTCATAATTCCATTAAGATGTTTTAATTTCTAATATGGTAAATAACAATAGATATAACCCACATAAACAAAAGCTCGTGGAGGGGGGATCTTCAATAGTTTTTAGGAATGTAAAGGGTCTTGAGATCAAAAAATTTAAGAACTACTGAGATATGGTTTCAGAAGAAGAGGGAGCATTCCAAACAAAGAGAACAGCATGGTCAAAATCAGAGATGGGAATAGACCTGGTGTGTTAACAATATTGCCAAATCTATGAGAAGGCCTTGAAATGATATTCCCAAAAGAAAAGATGTTGAGATCAGATTCATCACTTGTATGATATTCCTTGAAGTACCAAATGTGTGGGGTCCCTGCTTCTTTCTCCCAATACCCTTGAGTTACAACCAGATCTTGCTCCTTTATCTCTAAACCCTGACCCTGGTCTGGATCTGTCAGAATGGACTGGCCAGTCCAAGCCTAGGAGAGCCTAGATCACCAGGTAGTTCTGACTGGGAAACAGGAGCTTCTAACCATATCTGATTCCATTCAACAAACCAGATATCATTTCCATTCAATTCAACAAGCTTTCGACTGTGCAACTCCTAGATACAAGGCTCAGTGCTAGGTGTGGGGCACAAAGAAAACAGATCCTGCCCTCAAAGAGTTTATATTCTACAGGGGGCTACAATGGGTAAACAGATAAGTAAACAAATATAAGATAATCTGAAAAGAGAAAGAACTTGGGGAATAGGAAAAGGCTTCTCCCTTATCTTCTAAAGGTAGAGAAGGCTTTTAGTTAAAACATTCATCCAAGCTACCCCCTTTCTCGTTCCCCCAAGCCATAGCACCTTGCCATGTCTCCCCTCCACCCTCATCTTCCACCCCCCCTCAGGAGGTGATGCTGAGCCCTGCATGCCATTAGAACTACTGTCACCATCCTCATTAATACTGAACTCATTACTGTATAAATTACATTAGAATGGCTTGATTAAGAAAAAGATAACAGAAACCCAAATTATTCTCCTTTTGGATCAAATGGCAGCATAAATGTTTTGTGTCACACCATGAAATACATTCTGAATTTAAGCATAGGCAATTCCTGAAGGAGATGTAAAGGATTAACAAATTTTTTGGTGAGTTAAGCCCTGGAGCTCCAAGGGCTAAGGCAACATCACCCACCTACCTGCGTGCAAGGAAATGGTCTTTAAATGGGTCTATTCAGAGCTTGTTTGATTGCTAAATATCAGTCCATCTGGTTGTGAAAGGAAAGTCTGAGGCTGGTACTAGAGAGGACCTCCCAATTCTCACAGAAGACTGAATATATGGTACTATTTCCAAATTGGGTAGGAGTGGCTTTAAGAGTCTAATGAAAGAACCTCTGAATTTAATACTTAGGAAATCATCAAACTTCTTTTTTTTTAAATCATTATTTATTTATTTAATGTTTTTAGTTTTCAGCATTAATTTTCACAAGAGTTTGAATTGCAAATTTTCTCCCTATTCCTACCTTCCCTCCTACTCCAAGACAGCATATATTCTGATTGCCCCATTCCCCACTCAACCCTCCGTTCTCTCACCCCACTCCCCCCCCATCCCCTTTTCCCTTACTTTCTTGTAGGGCAAAATAGATTTTCATGCCACATTACCTGTATATCTTACTTCCTAGTTGCATGCAAAAACTTTTTTTTGAACATCTGCTTCTAAAACTTTGAGTTGCAAATTCTCTCCCCTCTTCACTCCCCACCCACCCTCCCTAAGAAGGCAAGCAATTCGACACAGGCCACATGTGTATCATTATGCAAAACGCTCCCACAATACTCATGCAGTGAAAGACTATGTTTTGCTCCTTCCTATCCTATCCACCTTTATCCAATTTTCTCCCTTAACCCTGTCTCTTTTCAAAAATGCTTGCTTTTCATTACCTCCTCCCCCATATGCCCTCCCTT
>CM053622.1:557983436-558187300 GCA_028646595.1 Phalanger gymnotis
ATTTCATATTGTCTTCAATTTTTCCATTCCTTTGGTTCTGTTTTATAATATCTTGATTTCTCATCAAGTCATTAGCTTCCACTTGCTCCAATCTAATTTTTAAAGTAGTATTTTCTTCAGTGGTCTTTTGGACCTCCTTTTCCATTTGGCTAATTCTGCCTTTCAAGGCATTCTTTTCCTCGTTGGCTTTTTGGAGCTCTTTTGCCATTTGAGGTAGTCTTATTTTTTAAGGTGTTATTTTCTTCAATATTTTTTTGGGTCTCTTTTAGCAAGTCATTGACTTGTTTTTCATGGTTTTCTCACATTACTGTCATTTCTCTTCCCAATTTTTCCTCTACTTCTCTAACTTGCTTTTCCAAATCCTTTTTGAGCTCTTCCATGGCCTGAGACCAGTTCATGTTTTTCTTGGAGGTTTTTGTTGTAGGCTCTTTGACTTTGTTGACTTCTTCTGGCTGTATGTTTTGGTCTTCTTTGTCATCAAAGAAAGATTCCAAAGCCTGAGACTGAATCTAGGTGCATTTTCGCTGCCTGGCCATGTTCCCAGCCAACTTACTTGACCCTTGAGTCATAATTCTAAAAATTAATTCTTGTTGTTGTTGTTGTTGTTATTAGCCAACATTTACATAGGGCTTTAAGGTTTTCAAAGTGCTTTACAAATATTATCTCTCATTTTATCCTCATAATGCTATGAGGTAAATTCTTTTGTTATCTCCATTTTACATATTAGGAAACTGAGGCAGATGGAAGTAAATGAGTTACATAAACTCACGAACCTAGTGTCTAAGAAAGGATTTGAACTCCAGATTTCTTCATTCCAAATACTTCATGTTATCACAGTGGATGGAAATATAGGCGATTCATGTTGAATACAGACCAAACTCAGAATAACCTCATGAAGTCAGTGGGTTTGGGATTCTGTAGGTTGGGTTTTTTTAATTAAACAAGTTAATTGGCTTTGAGAACCAGAAAACTTATGTTGAATCCCAACTCTGCTATATCCTGTGTTAGTTTCAAGCAAGTAAACTAGTAAGGCTCAGTTTTCTCATCTGTAAAAATGAATCTAATAGTCCTTATCTTGCATTCTTTTAAAGATCTAATGACAAAATAAGTATGAAAGTAGTTTGTAAACAGTAAAGTCCTATCCAAATGTATGACTCTGATTATGATTCTCATTGTAATTTTTCATTCTTTCCATTTATTTGCTTCTTTTATTCAAAGTGCTACATAGAAAAAATATGTTCAGTTAATTGAAGCTTTCAACCAAAATCAAGATTTTACTGGGATGCCATAGCCAAGAAAGCTTCCAGTATAGACAGGAAACTTAGGTTTCTTCACTGGTACCTTGGGCTCCAGAAACCGATAGCTATTTGCTTTCCTATGTTTTATGTGTTAGAAGTCTTAGTCATTACCTTCATCCTAAAGTCTTATTCCAAACTGTACCCCAATCTTTCTAGAAATTCTAGCTCACCTTGATCCCAAAAGCCTGACCAGAAAATAGCTCACATTTCTGTGGTACCGTATGGTTTACTGCTCAAAACAACCTTATGAATTAGGGAATACAAGTATACCCAATTTGCAGATGAGGGATTTGAGGCTCCAAAAAGGTAAGTGGTTTGCCCAAGTTCACATACCAATCAATGACAGACTGGGGCCTCTGACACAGAATTACCAGTGCAATTCTCTTTGCAATAATAAACATCAAAAGCCAATCAGGATTGGAAAGATTCCCTTTCCTCTCTAAATTGCTATTGATTAGAGAAATGCAAATTAAAACAACTCTGAGGTACTACCTCATACCTATCAGATTGGCTAATATGATAAAAAAGGAAAATGATAAATGTTAGAAAAGATGTGGGAAAAGTGAGACACATGCATTTTTGTGAAGTTGTGAACTGATCTAACCATTCCAGAGAACAATTTGGAACCAAATTTTGCATATCCTTTAATCCAGCAATACCACTACTAGGTCCGTATCCCAAAGAGATCGTAAAAAGGGGAAAAGGACCCACTTGGACAAAGATATTTATAGCAGCTCTTTTCGTGGTAGCAAAGAATTAAAAATTGAGGGAATGACCAACAGTTGGGGAATGGCTGAACAAGCTGTGGTTTATGAATGCAATGGAATACTATCGTGCTATAAGAAACGATGATCAGGCAGATTTCAGAAAAACCTGGAAATACTTATGTGAACTGATACTGTGTGAAGTGAGCAGAACCAGGAGAACATTATACACAGTAACAGCAACATTGTGCAGTAATCAACTATGATAGACTTAGTTCTCAGCAGTACAAAGATCTAAGACAATTTGAAAAGACTCATGATAGGAAATGCTATCTACATCCAGAGAAAGAACTGTGGAGTCTGAATGCAGATCAAAGAGTACTATTTTCTCTCTTTTTTTTTCTTTCTCATGTTTTTTTCTCTTTTGTTCTGATTCTTCTTTCACAGCATGACTAATGTGGAAATATGTTCAATATGATTGTACATGTATAGCCTATGTCAGATTGCTTGCCATCTTAGGGAGGGGGAGGGAGGGAGGAAAAAACTTGGAACTCAAAATCTTATAAAAGTCAATGCTGAAAACTATCTTTACATGTAATTGGAAAAAATAAAATACTATTAAGTGGGGGGCAGGGGGTAGTATTAAAGACCACAAAAAAGTTCAGGAAAGATGAGGCTTGAAAAAGGCCATTGATTTTATCAATTATGAGGTAATTAATAACGATAAAATAAAAATTTCAATAGATTTTTGTATACAGAACATTGGTAGATTGCAAAGTCTTAACAGGTAAGTGACTAATGAGAAAATGAAGGTAATGGGTATAGATCAGATTTGTGTCAAACTTGAGATCCCTAGACAAGATGACAATGCAAAACATATTAAAATGTAATTTGGACATATATAACATGGCATTAAGAAAAAAGAAAGGTTGAGAAGATCCTGGGAAGATGGCAGAATAGGTCAGAAAATTCCAAGTTCTCAAGATTTCCCCCCCACCAAAAGAGTTAAAATAGCACCTTAGAGCAAACAAAGTGGGGTGGAGACAAAGAAGAATAGGGGCACAACCAGGATCTTCCAGGGACAGTCTGAGATCTGAAGAAGAACCCCATGACTGGGTTTGGTCCAGGTGAGGAGTAAACACCTCCAGGCTAGGTTCCATTTTAACAACATGCGGCAAGCCCTGGGTTTAGTTGGTTTAAGAGGCTGCCTCAGCCCCAGCCACTGGAACTTTTTACCCCAGGACAGTGAGAGGAGTCGTGCCTTTGAGCCCAGGAAGATTGCGGGAACCTCTCCTGATAAGGAACACCGAACCCAGCTGTGCTGTGAAGAGCAGTGGGGGAGAGAAGGAATCAACATATGCTCAGTGAGTGCAGAAGCATTAGGGCAGAAAGGCCCTGTCTGTGGGCACTTACAAAAGGTTGGAGGTTTGGCTTTGGTTCCAGGCTAGAGAGAACTGAAGATGTGGGGCGAGAGGCACCATTTCCCATAACCAGGGCTAGAGGTGATTATAAAAAATCAAGTTATGACCACAAAATAAATGCATAGGCAAAGAAGAAAGAATCCCACCATAGAAACCTATTATAGGAATAGAGATGACGAGGGTTCATTTTCAGAGGAGGATATTGAAGTAAGGAAACCCCCAAAGAGTAATGTTAAATGGTCACCTGCCCAAAAAGAATTTATAGACGATCTTAAAAAAAAAGACTTTAAAAATCAAATGACAGAGATGGAGTAAAAACTAAAAAAATAAAAATAATCCAAGAAAAACAAGAAGGTTATGAAAGGAAAATCAATCAATTAGAAAAAGAGATCCAGAATCTCAAGCAGGAAAATGACACCTTGAAAATTAGAATGGGCAAAGTAAAGCCAGTGAAATTATAAGAGACCAAGAAATAATTAAACAAAACATGAATAATGAAAAAATAGAAGAGAAAGTGAAATATCTTATAAGGAAAACAACAGATTTGGAGAACAGATCAAGAAGAGATAATATAAAAGTAATTGGAGTGATTTAAAGTCTTGATCAAAAAAAGAATCTTGATACAATAATACAAGAAATAATTAAAGAAAATTGTCCCAAAGCATTAGAACAAGGCAGGGAAGTAGAAATAGAGAAAATCCATCAAACACCACTTAAAAGAGATCCTATGAGAAAAACACAGTCAAATTCCGAAATCCCCAGATCAAGGATAAAATAATAAAAGCATCAAGGTTAAAACAATTTAAATATGATGGTGCCACAATTAGAACTAAACAAGACCTAGCAGCAGAGATACTAAAGGACCACAGGTCTTGGAACACAATATATCAAAGAGCAAAAGACTTGGGGCTCTGACCGAAAATATCATACCCTTCAAATTTCAGTATTATTTTGAATGAAAAAAAATGGACATTTGACAAACCCCCAGACTTTCAAGACTTGTTAAAAAAAAAATCCTCAACTGAATAGAAGATTTGACATATAAGAACTAAGAGACATATAAGGTACGTACCAAAGACTGCCTATACGGGATTTATAAGAACAGACTGCTTACCTTTTATATAACATAAAATGTAAAATGTATGTCTAACATTCTTATTAATAATTGTTGAGCTTATAAGAAAGAGGGGGATAAACCTGTATATGATATGTATTTAAAAAGTAAAACCGTTTAGAAACAGCTAAAAAGAGTAACTATTTTATACAAGAGAGGTGCAAGAAGAAGAAAGGACACAGAGGTTTAAGATGGAGGAGGAGGGCTGGTAGTTCTCATGACCTACTTTCATCAGAAATTAAGAGGGAACATTACATATATATTTAGAAGAGTATAAAAGTCTTCTAAATTTAGAAAAAATAAAGTGGTAGGGGTTTAGTGAGGGGGGAGAGGACAAGGGAGGGATTAGGACAAGGGAGGGATTTTTAGAGGGGAAAATGAGGGAACAGATAAAGGGAGTTTAGATTAATGGGAATGGAGAGAATAGGGGAGGGATCCTTAGATGGGGGAAGGCAAGTAACAGGAGGGCAGGGTGGTTAGTGGAGGAGAGGGGGTAGGCAAGTAACAGGAAGGTGATGTAGTGGGTAGAAGTAAAGTAGAAGAGGGAGGAAGGATAGGAAACAAAAGATAAATACAAACAAAAAAACAAAGATCAGGAGTAGATTATGTTTGGGAAAGTATATGTCTATATATGCATGTATGTAAGTATAAGTGTATGTATATATCTCTGTGTGTATGTATATATCAAGAAATATCTAAATTATATTGTAGCCTTCGGGGGGGAGGGAAGTACAAAGTTAAAAAGTGCACAGCAGAGAACAAAAGAAAACACAAGGAAGCAAAGAAAAGATGAACAATTCTCAACACAAGGTGTATTATTTATCATACAGGCTTTCTTGAAATGCAAATTTATTGTTAAATATTTTGAATCCTCTCCTATGTTCTGCCATGCACATGACGTGCTATTTTTCTATTTTACTTTATATTTAAGTTTCAATATTTAAGATTATAATATGTTTTTGTTTCTTTTCTTTATTTCATATTTGTGTTCTGGTAAAATAAAATTCAATTGAAAAAAAAAGAAAGGTTTCCCTTTGGCCTCATCTTTCGAGGACTTAGCAAAAAGACCGTTGTTCTTCAGGCTCAATTCATGCTTCAGGATAACTCTGCTTCTCAGAGACATTTATCCAAAAGGGATAAGCCCCCTTTTGTTCTTCAGGTGCTTTACTGGAAGTGCCTCTGAGAGAATAAGCCTTGACACATGAAGATATGTAGAACTATTGAGATCTAGACCTCACAGAGAGTAGGTGCAGTTTCTCCTAATCAAAGGAGTTACATGATAACAAGCAACTATTGTTATATTGGAATGAGCAACAATGCAGCCCTACAAAAGAAGAAATCCAAGGAATAGACTGAAAGAGGAAGAGATATCTATGTGTCTGTAGTTCGCTTTCTTCTTGGAATTAGCCAAAATCAGGGCCATGAGGGAATGGTTCACAATCATGATGAGGATATTTATAGATGAGTACACACACACACACAAACACACAAACACAAACATATACAACACACACCATAAACACTAGCTTTAAAGGGCAGGGTCATTTTTTTTCTAATCCTCAGTCTCCTCATCTATAAAATGAATAGATTGGATCTGATGATCATTAAGAGCCTTTCTAACTAAATATCTATGATCTCACAATCCTGTGACTCTCTAAAGGAGTCTGCCATATCTAGGATCCAAAAGCACTCCAATAACCTTGGCTTCCTTTCCTCAGGAAGCCTCTTTCTTTTATCTCCACAACTGGCTAGAAAAAAAGAAACTTCTGAAATTCCACATGGACTTCTACCTTCCACTATTCACCACATCTCACAAATCTTACCTCGGCCCATCAAGAAATGGGGTTTGCCCTCTACTGTGAGGCTCCTTCATCTCCATTTCTTCATATCCCTTTGAACAGTCAAGAGCTTGGCCCTACAGTCCAAATTCTTCAAGATATTTCCTGTGAGCCGTATAGAGAAGAACTAGCTAGACCTCTCTTTTCACCTTGGGGATGTATTTAAGCCGAAAGGTGACTGGCTCTTTTCTTTTGTTCTTAATTCCATATAAATTCATATCTAATTTGATCTCCTCTGTCACCTACAAGTCAGGTAGCTCTCAGCTGCCCATTAATTGTCTGTGTTTCTCATGATGACTTTCTCCTGAGCCTGTTTATTTGCAATTTCCCTGCCCAAATTTCTCTACACCCTCTGTTCCTCTTCCTAAACTCAGTGTGTCCCTTTGGCATTGTCTGTCCGTATTGGGTTCTTGACTCAGAATTCTCTGCAAAGATGGATGGCTCCATCTCTACCTGGCTGCCTTCCTTCTCAGTCATTCTAATTCTTTGAGACATGATGGTTTTGAATCCTCTGGACCCTGAGACTTGTAGCAAACAAACTTGGAGTTTGTTATTTCCTTTCCCTCTGGCTGCACTAGCAGATGCTGCATGGATGAAACCGTGACTATTTCTCTAATATATTCAAGTAGCCCAGATGGCACTTGGCATTTTGCAGCTTTTGATAGGTAGATAGGTTGAAAGGAAATAATTTATAACCATTAGGGTTAGGGTCAATATGATCTGCTTAACCCAGGGACAGGTGAGCCAAGTAACAATGACAACTGAAGGAGAGAAAAAGCACATACCAGGGCCCTAGAAGCCAGTTCCCCGTGGCCTACTGACTACAGCATTATCTTCTACTCAGAGAGAAGAATCTACTTTACCTAAGGGGTGTGATGTGGTGGTGGTAGGGCAGAGTGTAAGGGTGAAAGAAGGGTAGTAGGAGTTATACACATCAAAGCCTGGAGAGAAAAGGATTAAAAGAGGTGCTTAAGTTCTTGGAGATTTACCAAGGCATAAAATGTCCTCATCATACTGCAGAGGCAGATACAAATCCAAAAATAAAAGGAGTTATTTGAAACTCTTGATCCTTTTTCAAGAGTTTCTTCAGTAGAAGAGAAAGGATAGCATTGAGCCATACTGATTTTTATCATGTCCTCCAAAGGTACACATATGGAGCGAGGGGGTAGTAGCTAGAGTTGAAGTCGAATAGTCAGTGACTTGGTCACCAATTTCAAGAAGCCTAGGATCATCTGCCCCCACACACGCTGACTTAACATCAGGAGTAGTTGAGTGTTGGCAGAATTTCAGCCATGGGAAATGATAGTATACCCCAAGTAGACACAGTCTTCTAGGCAACAGATGACAAGGCAAGCCAGTGTACAGGCATGGCTGCAACTCAGGCTAAGACCAGGGACAAGTGCTTGCTAAAATTTGCTGACAGCAGTGACTGAAAGCAAGAAAATATAAAACAGAATAAGAACTGATACTAATACTGGTTATCTAGCTGAGACCAGTCAATTTGCCCTAGAAGCACCAGATTGAGTTTATACTGCATCCATGGGAAGATTATGACAAGATTGTGGAATCAAGACAATGCCTACATCCACTGTAATCAATGAGGAGTTGAGTCCTCATGTATGAGGCTTTCTTCCGTGGGATTCAGATCCCACAGGATTGTCTATATATGCTCCTAAGAGAGCAAGAATCCTTTAGACAGAGAACCTATTTGTCTTTGTCCATTTATGGGGAATAGAAATGAACCAAGGGTTTGACACAAAGTAGTTGACTCACAACTGAAAATAGCTTTTCAGAATATCTGGCTGTGGGATCTGCTGACTCAATACACACCTCAGGGTTTCAATGTACTCCTTTGATAGCTTTTTTAAAAAGTACCTGGAAAGGGATCTGATTCTTTCAGATAATGTTTATGACCGCTTAGTGGCCAATATGTAGTGGGGGAGATTTTCTTTATTATTAAAGTATTTGTGTACAGTAACACAAAGGGCCCTAATGACAGAATCCAGATTAGTAATTGGGGGGATCAAAAAGGAGGGATCAAAAATTTGTCCTAAATCTAGAGGAACATGAATGGGGTTTGGACTACATGGCATGTAAGGTCTCTTCCAGCTGTATAGCTATGATTTTCAGTTCATCTGCAATCTACAAATTACTGCGTTTAGCACCAACAGTCATGTGCAAATTACCTGGGAAAAAAAAACAATTTTAATAGTTCATTTTGTGACAGTGGTGGTCATGCATTGTAATATCAATTAAGTTGGGACTTTTTTTACCTTACTAGGTGCAAAGCCACAGGCTCAAACCCCTATCTACTAGGTGCTAAGCCTACGTGGGCATGAAGCCCTCAGGGTCCTAAGGGGAGTTGTTAAGACCAAACCCAATAGTAGGTGCCTAAGTTCTGGTCACTCAGATGACGTTTGATGATGTCCAAAGACTGTGTAAAAAGAGAGAATAGAGCTATTTGCTTGAGGCTCTGAGCCAAAGGAGGAGCGGTGTGTGACTCTGGGCCAGCCGGTGTTATGAGCTCCCCAGCTCCTGAACTCAGATGTTGATGGTTTCTTGGTAACTATGAATTGTATTTGGTCTGTTTATAATGTATGTTTGTAATTTGTTTGTATTTGCTCTGAAGTTCAGGGGGCTGGCTTTTTCCCCTGAACTAAGTGAATGGTATTTGTATGTTGGATTGAAATAAGATTGTTAACCCCCTAATGCTACTTTCCTTAGTAAAGCAAATCAAAAGAACATGTGCTAGCAGCATCCTTGTTGTTGGGCTTGTATTGATCTTTCACCCCCACAGTAGCTGCTAGCTGAATTGTTGCAACATACTTATGAGGCTTGATTCGGAACATCTGTCCTTGATCAGATGAAACTAAATTGAGCAGATTTCCCCACTTTTAGTTAGTTCTTAGACAGTTGAGTACTAGATTTTGTGCAACAAGCGTGAGTTCTATTGTTTTCTTTTGCTGTGTTTTTAATTCTGTAGTTTTTAAGAGTGAATATCACTGCAAAGAAGTATGAAAAATTTGTAGCTCCTACAGATCACACTTTGATGATATTGCAGCAGCTGCTTGAGGAAGCCAAATTTTTCAAAGATCATTCAAGCCCACAGTGAAACAAGATCTATAACACCAAAGAACAAAGGAAATTGTAGTCCAAAACAAACCAAAAAGCAGTAACAACCATTGCTATAAATCAGCCTAATTAATCCGTAGAAAATAAACAAAGACCTTCAGAGACACCTGAAAGCTGGAGGGGTAAGAACCAATTGTTGTTGGCTCATCTAGAGCGGGAGTTAACATAAGGTCCATAGACCCTCAAAGCATCCACTGATAGATTTCAGGAGGTCCATAAACTTAAATGGGAAAAAATTACTTCTTTTTTTTCACTAATCTTTGGATCTAAAAACACTATTTTGAGGAAATCCAAAGACTTCACCAGCCTGCCAAAGAGGTCTAGCACACACAAAAAGTTAAGAACTTCCTTATCTAGTGTGGCATGGGCTTCCTGAAGTTGGAAGAACAGAGAGAAGATGAGAAAAAAAGAAATTTTAAACTGCCAAAAGTTGCTATGATGAAAAAAAGTTTGCCACAAGCAAGAAAGTACTAAGTTTGAAATATTAACAGTTGGGAAAAAAAGTAATTTTTACTGATGAAATTCTCATTTTTCTTCTAGGCTATATAAAAGCTTTTATCAGAGAGTATGTAGATAAATCTACAAGATCTGGGTATCTTCATCAGACTATAAAACATCCACCACACCAAAAAATGTTTTAGGGATTTCTTTTTCTTCCAATGGGCCTACAAGTCATGTCATCATTGAAGGAATGATGAATTCTGATTAACATATTTACCATATTTCACCGTGTATAAGATGCACCCTTTTTCAAAAAATTTGGGGTCTAAAAACTGGGTGTGTCTTACACCGTGGTTATAGATTTTTTTACTTGCATTTCTTGCTTTTTTGCACTTGTTGTCTTTGCTCTCATTGTTTCTCATTTGTTACCAGTATATCAGGTTACATTTTGCCATGTTCTGCCCAGAAATGGCTCAGAAAAGATTTTTGTACAGTGCTGAATTCAAGTTAAAAGCGATCCAGTTTGCAAAAGTGAATGGAACTCATGCTGCTGAACATAAGTTTGGTCCTCCTCCAACTGAGAAAACAATACAAGACTGGCTACAGGAAGAAGAAACCCTACTGAAAATGCCACGGCAGAAGAAGCCATGAGAGGCAAATCAGCAAAATGGCCTGATTTAGAGAGGGAATTGCAGATATGGATTGAAGAGCAAAGGGCAATTGGAATTCCTGCGTCCACAAAGATCATTCAGCATGAGGCAAGAAGAATTGCTGATGAAAAAGAAGTTGTTGATTTCAAAGGAGGACACAATTGGTGCTTTAGGTTCATGAAACAGAATGGACTAAACATGTGTACACTCACCAGACTTGCCCAAAAGATGCCTGAAAGCTATGAGTAGATGAATAAAACTTGAGTTCAATAACTTTATGTAATACATTTTTTTTCAAATTTCAGGCCCCAAAATTAAGGTGCATCTTATACATGAGGAAATATGATATATTCTGAGAAGTAGAATTGTGGTAGAATTACAGAAATTCCCAAATAGAGATGGAATACTAAAACACTACTTTGTACCATACCACACATCATGAAATATTGAGAAATGCGTCCGAGAGATGGAGATCAAC
The DNA here is from genome assembly GCA_028646595.1 of Phalanger gymnotis. Lineage (NCBI taxonomy): Eukaryota > Metazoa > Chordata > Mammalia > Diprotodontia > Phalangeridae > Phalanger > Phalanger gymnotis. The sequence continues at coordinate 557,994,513 of CM053622.1, forward strand.
ATGCATCTGTGTCTTGGGAATCCAACTCATTTAAACTTGCAGGCTATAATCGAGACTGTAATTGGAGGAAATGGACAATTTGTCAAAAGTATGCTTAATATCCAGTATGATATGTAGAATTAATGACCTTGCACTGAAATCTTGTGAATTTAATCCCAAATTATGTAAAATAGATGATTTCTGCAAAAAGATGGCATATTGCATACTAAAAGCTTTTTTGTATGTCCATGTTGTAAGGTTTATTGCATAAATCAATACATTTAATTATTTTACTTTGTCCCAGTTACTTTGCAAACCACAGTAGTTAGCAAGAATCATGAGGTAAATAGGAATCTACTGGATGGTATGTGATCCTCCCCTCAATTCAGGTCAACCTTCCTTAGAATATCCCAGCGCTTCTTTTCCCATCAGTGTTTGAGGGACCATTTTGTCTGCTTACTCTCAATTTAAAAAAAAAAGTGCTTGTTATGACACTGACTGAGCTAGAAGTCTAATTTATATGTTCTCGATTATACCCATTCTCATTGCTAAGCAACTGCTTCGTTTCTGAGTCACTCTACTTTTATCACACCTATATATGATGTGGCCAACTAGCTCAGTTCAGTATTTCATTTTGCCATGGACATGATATACCCATAGGATGTTGCAAAGGGATAGACCCTATAACATAACTCTGTTCTTCCAGTTACTATGACACCTCAAGATCCAGTCAATCTGCACATCTCTGCCAGTGATCACCGGGGGAACCAGGTAAGAAAATGCGATTGGACCAATAGAAACTACACTCACTGTTTAATATCATGTTAAGATGAAACTGAAGGATCTTTGTATATATTTTAGCCCTTGGTAGACTTATTTACTACCAACAGTCATGAGGGTTTTTCTCTTCTTAGATTCAAGGCCCTTTCCCTTTTCTATTCCTCCAGTACTTCTGTAACACAATGCATTCTGTCTTTTTTAAAATGCAGAACTACTTTACTACAGAATGAAAAAACCTCAGGGTATAAACTATATATAGATTAGGTGAATTACAGGTACAGTATCTCAGTATAGAAACTAGCTTGGCACATCTTCAACTCCATCAGACAAGTATCATAGACTTCATTGCTGGGTCAACTTGCCCACTCCCTTGATCTTAATCCTTTTTTATATCCTAAGTCCAAACAGAAGCTACTTTCTCCATGGCCACCCAATTCATGGATTCTGTCCTTTCTTGGAATCCCCTATCCAGAAATCCTTGAACTACTCTTCCTGTCTCCAACTCACTAGCTTTCAATCCTTCTCTGGTGCCCACTCCTAAGAGTATCACCCAACTCACTCTGCAGCCTGATTCCCCTGCTTTTCATGCTACTGGGGTTCTTCAAATCAGATCTTTTCCCCTAATGTCAGACATCCAGTTCTGTAGTAATACTTATCTGGTCATGCCCATCATGGGGATCACATTCAACTTATCTCAACTCAAAACAAATAGGATATAAAAAAGGGTCTTTAGTAAAGTAGTTCTGCCTTTTAAAATCTCGGAGAGCAGGCACTAAACTTGAGAAGGACTGGGAAAGGCTTCTTGTAGAAGGTGGGACATTAGCCGAGAGTTAAAGGAAAACAAGGAAGCTAGGAGGCAAGGATAAAGAGGGAAAGAATTCCAGGCATGAGAATAGTCAAAGAAAATGCCTGTAGTGGGGAGATGGAGTGTTTTGTGAGAGGAATAACAAAGAAGCCAGTATCACTAGACGATAGAGTAGTTGGTGGGGAGTAAGGTATAAGGTATAAGAAAACTAGAAGCGTAGGAAAGGGTCAGGTTACGAGGACATTAAAAGCCAAATAAAAGGTTTTGTGTTTGATCATTGGAGGTAATGGAAAGTCACGGGAGTTTTTTTTTCTTTTTAATTGAGGATGATGACCTGCCTTTTAGGAGGAGCAATTTGACATCTGAGTGGAGGATAGATTTGAATGGGGCAGGGAAACCAATCAGCAAGCTCTTACAATAGTCCAGGGATGAAGTGATGAAGACCTGTAGCAGGGTAGTACAGTGTCAGAGGACAGAAGAGTCAGTACAAGTCTGAAAGTGTGATGTTTCTGAAGGCTGGATGTTTTCAGGAAGGTGAGAGACTAGCAGGGCTATGTTTAGAGGAAGAGAGCTATATTGAAGTTAAGTACCAGGACAGAGCAAGACATGGGAGCTCAAGACTACAGCCAGCACTGAGCCTCTCTTGGAATGTCTTTAAGTGACAGTTTTTAGATCACACATGAAAGGAAATGTCATTATTTTATAGTCATTCTCTTCTTTTTTTTAACCTAAAACAATATCATAGAGTTTGCTCACTCATTTATTCCCCAGACTTGGCTTCAAATAGTCCTTGGATAATTCTAAAAAACATCCATTCTCTACAGGCAAAGATTTCCCAACACTAAGGACATTCTAAACACTGTGCTATGAACTCTGAAAGCCAGAAAACCCAGCAGCTGGTGATAGCAACAGATCTCAGTCTCTTTAGGAGAAGGGAGATGAGTAACAAGGAGAACTGGGAAGGCATGTATCTGAGAGAAGAGACTGGAGAAAATATTGCAATTAATTGAAGGGCCTGAATGTGGTACTGAGGCTGTAGGTAAAAGAAGAGATTTTCCCTTTGACAGAAACTTGAAGCTGCTGAGCTTTGGCAGTAGAAACAACCAATCACATCAGCAGAGAGACTTCACTTCGGGGTATCACCATGATTTTGTCATTCTCCACCTCCTCCCTCCAGAATACAACCAAGTTGGAACAATCTTCCCAGGTCCCTGCCTCTTTGCAAGGTATGAGGCTTAGAAGGGAATGGGCCCTGCATTCAGGTAGGTGGCTCAATGGATAAAGCTCTGTGCCCAGGGTCAAGAAGATCTGAGTTCACATCCAGCCTCAAACACTTATAAGCTGTGTGACCCTGGGCAAGTCACTTAACCTCTGTTTGCTTTAATCTATTGGGTAAGGAAACCACTCCAGTGTCTTTGCCAAGAAAACCCCGTGCACAGTTCTGGTGTGCTATAATTCATGGGACCATGAAGAGTCAGACACAAGTGAACAACAACCTGGGGGCTAGCTCTAGACAGAAACCAGGTCCTCCAGATATATCTTAACTCAAAGCTGTTTTCACCTCAGAATGACAGGCTGAGCTGCTAGCGGCAACCGAAGGCCTCAGTTCACATTCCCCTCAGTGTATCATTTTTGCCAACCAAGGCATAGTGCCTGACACATATTTAAAATTTATGATGACATCAATTTCTAAGTTCCCTCTAAAGATGCAAATTACAACCCATCTTTGCCTTCCCACCCTGTGTAATTTTTGCCTACATCCTCTCACACATTTGCTACGATGGGTCCAACAAGATGTTAGAGATTTTCCTTGATTTTTCTTGAAGTGAAAAAGGTATCAGTGGGAGCCCTCTAGCTACCTGTCATCCCTTACCATGTGACCAACCCATGTTCTCTTCTTATCATACATGTCCTTGATGACAGCTTTTACTTCTGCCTTTCTTTGGATTTCCTCATTGGTTATATGTTGCAGCCTTCTCTCTATTGTGCTTTGTATGATGACTACTTTTAAACTCTTCATAAATTGCTATATTCTATGTGTCTCTGCCATAGAGTAACACCTGTAGAATGTCAGTATGAAAAAGATGGGCTTTTTTCCATGGGAAGCCCTCTGTGGTCCTGTTCAACTCTGACACATAGAAGGCTCTTAATAAATGCTGATTTATTGATGAACATATATCTTTAAATAAAATTTACAGTGTAAAACTATAAAATCATTTGTACCACATGCCCGTTTGTGTTTTTCAAGTATGTATTTCTTGATCCCTCAGAAGGCTAAACTTAAAGAAAACCTGAGTTCAAATTATCTACAAGACATTTACTAGCTGTGTGACCCTGGACAAGTCACTTAACCTTTTGAAACCTCAGTCTTCTATAAAATGAAAAGTGTTGGACTCGATGTTCTCCACTTTATCTTCTAGCTCTAAAGGAATGATCTTATGACCTTTTCCTCTCTTCTGACCCCTCCTCTTTTCCATCTATAATTGTAAGTAGTGGAGGACCAGAGCTTTGCCCCAGGGTACTGAAATTCAGAGGGCACTATTGATTAGGGAATGTTAAACAAATTGTGTGACTTGTCTGTAACACATGACTACTTTGGCCCTCACTGTCTGAAAGTCAGGTAGGTTAGATTTCTCATTCCTCTACACCAGGATTCTCTGGTACCTTTAAAGGGGTTAGGGGTGTCTAGGCTACTGCGAATGGCAGGCCCCACTAACAGTATTCTTGCAAGCCAATAACTGTTGGCTTAGCTTTGACAAAGAAATATTTACTTTAAAGGGTATTATCACAAATATATAAACTTATTCTCTAAAACATGAGAGGCATTATGTTCCTTCTTCCCCTCAATCTCTGGTAAAGGAAAAGAAATTAGGCTCATAGCTTAGCTCTGACCCTACAAGGCACAGTCCCAGTGCCAAGTCCAAAGTCCCTCTTAATCTTGGGTCCCAGGCATCCTGGCTTCTCAGGGCTTCCCTGCTGGGCTGGCTAGCTGCATCATTTTTCCTGGAATCTTGGCTTCCAGGTTGCCATGGCTCCAACTCCTGGATCCAGAGGAGATTACCACTGGCCCCTAAGAGTGAGAAGGACAAACTTAACAGAACAAAAACAAACACCCTGGCTCCAAAAAATGGGTGAGGAAGAGAAGGGAAAAGAAGTCCTTCCCATTTCATAAGTTCAATTCATGGTGCTTGTACTATGGATAAACTGTGATCTTCACCTTTTGGACACACTAAACAGGAAAATGCAGGGGGCAGAGAGAGAGAGAGAGAGAGAGAGAGCCTACCTCAGTTTCATCAGTTTTAAAGACACAGTCTGTTCTGGTTTTGCAGCCAATCAAAGGAGGGAGAGGCCAGAGTCATTGGCAGAGTTTAGACAAATACCCTAAACTTTCCAGGGTGCTGGAGAACCATGGAAAAGGGGTAAAATGTAATATACCTGGCCTTCAGGCAGGGGACCACAGTAGCAAGTGTTACATGTGTAATAGGGCTTAGGTGCATGCCCAGACCACCTAAGATGGAGGCACCCATATGGGAGACTTCATGACCTGCTTCTAGAAGAAGGTATTATGTGTTTTACTACCACAAGAGCCAGATAAGCCTCTTTTCACATGCTATATAGCCAGAACTACCCACATTTTAAAACTATCAGACTGGTACAGTTTCTTTCTCTCTTTCTTTCCAGTAGCATCTAAGGGTAAAGATCTTGGTCATCCATGGCATGGGCACAGTACACCAAGCTAGGGTGAAAAAAGCCACTTTCCCCCTCCTCCTAGACCAAGTGGCTCCCAGAAAAGGGCTTGGGGTTTTTGTCTGTTTTGTTTATCCTTTTCAATTCTGGATATAAGGGGTAGAGTCCCAAGACCCAGGAGAGAGAGTCATGGGAACCTTGGAGCCAGGATTCCAGGCTGGAAGCTTCAAATAGCCTAGCAGAAAAGCCCTGAGGGTTCTGGGACATAAACCCAGGGGAGATTTGGATTTGGAACTTGGTGGGATTAATGCTTTACAGGAACTGAATTACTCTGCTAACCAAACATCTACACCACCACTACCCACCGCTGCCCCAGTCCCCAGAGAAGCTGAGAGGAGAGGTTTGTGACACCAGGTGTTACAGGGAATATGTTTGTTTATATTAGTTTGTTCTTGTTATACTTTGAAGTAAGTATTCCTTTGTATAAAAGCTATCTAGGTGGTTAAATGGAACTGGGGTGCTGGGCACTCCCTAAAAATTGTGAGAATATAATAGGTGGAGGTTTGAGTCAAATGGAGATGAGAGGACATCCCCTCCTCCCAATCCCCTGGGAGAGGAGTAAAATGTAACATACCTGGCCTTCAGGCAATGGGGCCAGAAAATCATTGTTACACATGAGTATCATGGAATATTGCTGTGCTACCAAAAATGACCAGCATGATCAATTAAAGAGAAGCATGGAAACACATAAGCTGATGCAAAGGAAAATAAGTGGAGCCAGGAAATAATATACACAATGATTAAAAACAAAGTAAATTAAAAGAACAACCACCAAACAATCACAACTGAATACTGTGAAATTCCGGTAAATAAGCTTAACCTCAAAAGAAGAGATATGAGAAGATACTTCCCTCTAACGCCCCTTTTCAGAGCTTAAGGTCTGGGGGTATGCAACATTGCATGTGATATCAGATTAAAAAAACGTTTATCGGTTATGCTAATTTTTTTAATTTCCTCTTTTTCTTAAAAAAATCTGTTAAAAGGAATGGCTTTCTGGGAAGTGGGAGGAGAGACACAAGAGGAAGTCTAAGTGATGTTTTTTTAAAAGGATATAAATAAAAATCTATTTTAAAAGAAATACATTTGGAGGGCACTGACCTTGCTTACATTCTTTGAATAGGACAAAAACAACTGAGTTTAGCGGAAAGTTAGCAAAAATAATTAGTTAATTATGAAGTTACTATATAGGACATGTATTGCATGTGAGGTCTCTCCCCTGCCCCTACAACCAAATTCCTCAGTGGAGCATCCTTGCTCAGTCTCTAGCTTCTCCCTTAATTGAATTTATCTTTTTTAAAATATGATTTGGAGGCACTTTTCATGCCCAGTTGGATTTTGTGAAGCTTGCCCCATATACAAAAAAAAAATTGCTAATTTCAGCTTCCCTGCTCCCCAGGGCACTTATCCCAAGTCCTATTGTATTACAGTGGAAAGTAATCTAGACTGAGAGTCAAAAGATATGAGTTCTAGTTAGAGAAGTGCTGGCAAATGTTTAACAACTGGCTCTACTTTCAAAAAAAGGTAGAAAACAATTACATATAACATACTTTTAAGTTTAATCTTCATTCTTAAAATTTTCTCTGTAACTTTCTTGAGTCTAGACAATCTGTAAAACAATAAACCAAGCCCTGATTTATAAGAATTTCTGAGGTATAAACACTCACACTGAAAATTTAACAATTAGCTCTCTCAAGCCAGTATATCCATGTAAGAACTCTGCCCCTACCCAGCTATATGACCTCTCTAGGTGTCAGCTTCTTCATCTACAAAATAAAGAGATAGGATTAAATGGGACTAATAGTAGACCTAGAAAAGGCAAGAGAGATTATTTGACAGAAGGGAAGCTGAGACCCAGAGAGGTTGAGGGAATTGGCCATGGTCATACAGCTACTGAAGTACAAAGTCAGATGATTCATAAGGTCCTTTTTAACCTTAAAATGACCAAATTCTTTAATAAAAACCACATTCTATAATACCTTGTGTTTGTCCTTCATTTTTGAAGATGACAGTGACATCAGGAAAATGATGATATGACTTGCAGTTGACTTGGATTTTTAGTGAGGGAAGGCTGTGCAAGGTCACCAGTCTCACTTTCTCCTCCAGAACCATCTGGGTCCAGTGGCCTGATATTTATCAGGAAGACTGGAGATGTCCCAGGATGCAATGGGAGACCCTGACCCTTTCAGGCTAAGGCCTTTTCATGTACTCATGCAGAGTAAATAGGCCTCTTTAAGAAGTGAGTCAAGGGATGCTCCCTTTAATTAGAAAAAAATAAATAAAAATATCAAACTGGGAGGGGAAGACCCTCGGGGTTGCTCCTCAAAAGAGAAACAGTTACCATTGATATTCATTCTGAGCCAGGAGGGTCCAAAATATAGCCAATAAGCAGAACTTGGGCAGGGACTATTGTGGTCCAATCTATGAGCTTCAGAGTGAAATGGGTCAGAAAAGAAAAAGAGAGAGAGAGAGAGAGAAAGAAAGGAAGGAATCTATCCAGTAAATCCCAAGTTAACTGGAGAGCTTCCAGCCATCAAAATTTATTTTCCTTTAGAGAGGAGAAGGAGAGGGAGAGGTTAAGCTGAGTTATCCAGCTGTCTGGGTCCGCATTCAGACAGCTCGGACTACTCACAGGTTGTGTTTGTCCTTCATTTTCTAAGAGGACCATGACATCAGGAAAATGATGACAGTTTCCTGAAGTCATTTTCCTATAATACCTGCTAAGACGTTAACTAATAAGGGTTTAAGGTGTGATCCATATAACTGGGAGAGAAACTAAAGATCATCTTCTTCAACAACATAATTATTAGAGATGAAGAAATTAAGACTCAGAAAGCTAAAGTGATTTGTTGCTATCGCACAGCTACTCAGAGGCACAGGCAGGCTAAGAACAAGTTTTCTTATCCTCAGACCAGTTTTCTTCCCAGTTGATCAAGCTACCACCCTTCCCTGCAGTATAGATGCATTTGACTAAAGAATCCTGAAAGATTTATCATTCCTAACCTACCAGTCCCCCTTTCCTCCAGAATGTTGGCCTCTAGTTGAGCCTCAAGGCCCCCAGGAAGTATAGTCATGTATACTGCCTTCTCCACTTTCTGCCTCCTCCTACCCAACAACTTTCTCTCCCTGACCGTGAATAAAAGGCAACTCTTAGCCATTTCAGAAAAGTTGCCAATCCTTGCTCTAGACATTCAGTTTGCTCTTTTTCTGAATTATTGTCTACTTTTCCATTAGTGTCTCCCAAACCAGATTGTAGCCTCCTTGAAATCAGGAGCTACATGCTCCCCTTTGGGGCCTAACACAGAGTATGGCACATACTATGGGAACTAAACCAGATACATTGGGTGAATGAATGAATTAAGACCATCAAAGAAAATAATTATATTGAAATACAGTTACGAAAATATTTTTTGAAAAAGTTTAGACCTCAGGTTAAGAACCCTTGCTCCTGAGAATGAGTTGCCTTGAAAGTCTATTTACCATAAAAATGTCCCTAATTCAACTACAAGCTCCTTGAGGGCAAGACTCTATCTAAACTTTGTACCTTCTCATCAGAGTAGCTTGGTGCTGGTAGGTACTTAGTAATTGCTTGTTTTTTTCTATTGTATTTTATTATGTAGTATATTGTAGTGTAGAGCCTTTTTCTTTCAGCCATTTCAGTAATGTCTGACTCTTCTTGACTCAATTTGAGGTTTTCTTGGCAAAGATACTGAAGTGGTTTGCCATTTCCTTCTCCAGCTCATTTTACAGATGAGAAACTGAGGCAAACAGGGGTAAAATGTTGTCCAGGGTAGCATAGCATAGTATAATGCATCAGGAAGAAAAAAAAGATGAACAAAGATTTTGTTCTTTTCTTTTTTTTTAAGGCATTTTTCCTCCTAGGGAAAGTGTTGTGTAGATTTACAAATTTAAGAAAGCATATGGGTAGGACTGAATGTTATTGTTGTCATTGGGCAGTTAGGTAATGCAGTGGATAGGGTACCAGGCCCGGAGCCAGGAAGACCTAAGCTGAAATCTGGCCCCAGACACTTAGTAGCTGGGCAAGTCACTTAACCCTGCTTGCCTCAGTTCCTCATCTGTAAAATGAGCTGGAGAAGGAAATGACAAAGCACTCCAGTATCTTTGCCAAGAAAGCCCCAAAGGGGGTCACAGAGAATTAGACAGGACCTGAACAACAAACTGGATCATGTGCTGTTATCTTTTAGAAAGAGTTTTATTACTTTTTTAAAGACAAGGTAGGGAAGGTTGGGGTAAGGGATTCAACTGACCACATCCATTTCCCGAGAGAAATGTAAAATATCTCATGGAGAAAGAAATGTTGATGATATTCCAGTTGGAAATAGAGTCTGAAGGTTAGTCTTCTATAAGGGCCCAGCCAAAGTACTGAAGGAAATATCTTTGAAATCCAACTATGACCAAAGCAGCATTTCAGGGTATCTTAAGTCATTTCAGCTGATGGCCACCACTCTCCATCACCCTCCCCTCCTCCTTTTCCCCAACATACACACAGTTAGAAAATGAACTGAATTTGTCACAGGCTGAATTTAAGCTATGATAGTGTGTGTGTCTAATGCATGGGGAGATAGAGATGTAGATAGATAACACATGGAAATGAATGTAGTTAAAGATGAGTTAAGCTCAAGATAAATGAAAAGAGAAGGGGCAGTTTAGTTATCTTGAGAGATAGGACAAGGGCCTGAAAGATTAAAGGAAGTCAGGCCGCAAAAAAATGAAATGTTACTGTCTTAAAGAGAAAGATTACCCAAATGAATTTACCAAATATTTGAGAAAATGAGTCATATGAACCATGAATCCAAAAGAATAAAGATGATACACGATACTCATATCCTAACAGAGAGGTGATCAATTTAAATGAATAGACATATATTGTCAGACATGGCTCATGTTGAAATTTTTCTTGCTAGACTATGCTTATTTATTATAAAGGTTTTATGTGGGGGTTAGTTTTTTGTTCAGTGGGGAAAGGGGAAGGCTACTGGGACAAAACAGCATTTTAAAAAATATTTACTAATTAAAAATAAAAATAAGCTAGTTTTAAAAAGAAACAGTCATAAATTTGATCTTACTGAAAACATGGGACCCAAGATAGCACAAGTGTTTTTGAAAAATATGTGTCTTCCTATGGGATTTTATTAACCATTCCTACCATCCACCCCACCTCAACATTGCATCGGTTTGTACATCCCCTCCCTTTGCTGTGGTTATATCTAGGATCCTTGTTTGTATATGAAGCAGGTATGAATGGCATGGTTTTGATCTCTACCCGTCCTCAGCTTTTTCTAGGCCCTTTCTTCCTGTGTTGGGGTTTACTTGCTCACCCCGATTTACATTCATGCTAGTAGGATGGAACGACTGCCCGGAGTTGACAGCTACACTGCTACAATTCGCTCTTTCAAAATCCTTAGGGTAATCTTAATGTCAGGAAAATACATGTCTACTACTCAAAATTGTGGTTCCTGAGCCTCCACTGGTGTGCTTCCCATTTACGCAAATCAGTCACTATGGCATCATTAACTTTTAAATGTGAGATATTTACTAACTGAGAAGGGGAAAGCAAGAATAATCATAAATTAACATTTACTCAGTAAAAAGCAAATATAAGAATGACCAAAACATAACAGTCTCCAAAAATCTGGATCACACTCCCTTACCTAGGCAAACAATGTCCATGATAGGAGAATGGACACAAACTTACAAAAGACTAACATTAAAGCACATGAGAAGGGAAACTATTCCCAGTCCCTATACCCTGTCCCAGGGCTACTGAAAATTGTAGACTGCAGGCCTGGGTGTCCGGTATCTTCAGGCAAAAGTCCGCTCACCTGATCCTCTTCTGAGTCTCTAAGCATCCAGACAAAGCAAAACCACTTCACTGCTACTCTTGGACCACTGAAGGAAAGGTAAACTCTTTTGGCTAAAAGAGGTCTTAAATCTGGGGGTATGTAGAGCTTCCCAGGTCTGCTCCCTTGGCTAGGTGCTGAGGCAACAATATCATCATCACAACAACAACAATAATGGCATTTATAAAGAACTTTATAGATATTATCTCACTTGATCCTCACAAAAACCCTAGGATGTAGGTGCTATCATTATCCGCATTTTATAGATGAGGACTGGGCAGTGTGATTTGCCCAGGGCTACACTGCTAGTAAGTGTCTGAGGGCAGATCTGAACTCAGATCTTCCTGACTCTAGGTTCAGTGCTCTACCCACTGTACTTACTACCTGACTGCCTTGTGACCCTCTTTCTTTGGAAAAAAAAAATTCCCTTTAATCTTGCAATCTGCAGTTATTCAGGTTGGCCCTCTGTGGACCTTGGGAGATTTTTCCTTGTCAGGCTTTAAAAGGTTGCAAAAGGCAACACAGGTAAACCTTTAATGGGTTTTCCCTCTTTCAAGCTGTACAAGACACTAGACAGAGCAATGCAATCTTTCCCTGACCTAGCTCTTCACCTGTAGCAGCACATATTCCTTTCCTCCAATCAGCTCTTTAAAAGAATAGAGCTCTGCTCCGATCAGATCAGCTCCACAACAAGCCTGTCTATAGTCAGCTAGCCTCACCTTAGGCCAACCTCACAGCTCCATAAGATTCTGTGTTCTGGCTTCTGATACCACTGATTCTTTTATAGCTTCTTTTGTCAGCTTCTCTCTTAAGCTACTCTCTCTCTCCTATACCAGCTTTCTTTGGTGATAGATTCCAGATCTTTTAATCTCTAGCTTCTGTTCTCTAAATCGGGGCTTTCTCATGTTTAAGTGACCCAGCTCTATCATAGGTTGGAAAACTCCAAATCCACATTTCTGTCAAATGTGGCCTATAGTTCACATATGATAGTTATATACACAATATTAAATATATGAATATGATTCATATGCAACAGTCTCACAGTCTCCCAAGCAGTTCTTTAATGTAAAGTTTCACAGAAATAAACACCAAAGTCCTAAAATACAGTGGTATTCAAATTAGCTGCTGAGAAACAAGGCACTGAAGTCATGTCTACCATCAATTGCAACGTTTGCCTCTGCGAGCTATTCTTTCTCCAAACTCTTATCTGAGGTGCTGCTTTTCTCTAAGGTTTTGTCAGTATAGTCAGTATTTATCCTTAAGCTGCTTTTCTTTCTGTTTCATACAAAATGTCCCTTTTCTGACCCTCTGAGCAAATAAAATGTCTATATAAGAAAAGGGGAGGATGGTACCTTAAAGATAGATATACTAAATGACTGTCTGTTTATATAGGTTAACATCCAGGTGTAATAGCAAGCACCCTAGCATACTCAGGATGTCCTGCTAGCATAGGTTCTTTGATAAGTTCTTAAAGGAAGGTTACTTTAAAGGGGCCAGCAATTTACTTTAATAACGTTCACTAGTTTATGGGAAAAGTCAGCACCCTGAACATCAGAGAAAATACAAGCAGAGAAATTAGCACAAAAGACCAACAGACAGGGTTTTTAACTGCCTGATAAAAGCAATATTGCTATACACTTTATATACATCACTGGATCAAAAAAGCCTTTACATCTGAACAGTCAGGGAACTCTGAACATACAGCTACGCAGAGTCTTGACCAGGGAATCAAAAGATCCTTCTCATGAGCAAACCCCCAAAACAAAATACCAACTCAGAGTATATGTACACTTTTGGCAAATAGGCTCAGAGCCAGAAGGCATCACAATCCTCGTGACTCAGTGCCTAATTAGCTTTAGTACCAAAAGGTATGAAAGCCTTCCTACAAGCAAGCTTCCCCCTAAGAAAGCTCCTCCTTAGGCAAGTTGCTCCCCCAATGGGCTCCACTGTGAGGCCTATTAATGGGCGAGTAAGATCTTATTATCCCATTAACATCACACCAGGGCTCATTGACAAGAGTTGATGGATGATGGATATGCAAGGCACTTGTTTGGCAAGACAGAAGGCCTCTCAGTCTTGATTCTAACAACAGGAATCCAGGTGTCTGGGTGGGGAGAGAGCTGGACAAAGCAGTGGACTCAGGAGGAGCTAGTGAACAAGGCTAATGAAAGCAGCTCTGCCTAGACCTGGAGTTGGGCATGAGAGGACAGGGAGTTAATGTTTCCTTCTTTGACTGGGAAAATAGAGAAAGGCCTTCAGAGAATGTTCCACTAGGATCGAGGATGGAAAAAGGTAGAAGATCATAGACTTTTCAGAGAGCCAAAGAAGAACCCGAACTGGAAAAATGAAAGATAGAATTAGAGAGCTGGACAGAAGCACGCCAGTATCCACAGAACCCTAGTTGAGACCTGGCACCTTCAGCCTTTGTGTGGTAGCAGCAAAGGCAGAGAGCCTGACTAGTCATCCCAGCTTTTCAGAAAGCCTTGTTCAGTGTTCAAAAAAGTCATTTGTTTTCAGAATTTTATAGGGCTGTCTCCTCCTCCTAGGTTCAGTTTTTTGTTGTTTTTCATTTCCTCTTTAGTTCTTCTTCCTCAAGGCTTCACAAATGAGTATCAAGTAGGGAGTCCATTTCTTTTCTTTTTTTTTAGGGAGTCCATTTCTACTGCCCAACCTAGTCATCTCCTATGATAGTACAAAAAAAAAAAGCTTTTATTTTATTTTATTGTGGGTCCGGCTTTGTGTAGGAGTTCTGAGAGATGCAGAAAGAGAGAAGAATTAACATAGTAAAGTGAGAAGAGCACCAGGTTCAAATTCTCTCTGCCACTTACTACCTGTGTGACCTTGAGCATGTAACCTAACCTCTCTGTGCCTCAGTTTCCTCATTTTCAAAAAGGAGTTTGGAGTAGATGGTCTCTGAAGTCCATTCCAGTTTTAAAACCATGAATCCACGCATTTTCCTTGCCTTCTGCAAGATTACACTCCAGCTGGAGATATAAAACTGCCACACATGATACAAACAATAATACAAGACAGCAAAGAATCAGGAGTGAGCTTGTATGGTTCCTAAGATTAGTGCTGTGGAAATCCAAAGAGGAGAGGGATCAGTATAGGCCAAACTAGTCAAGGAAGGCTTCATAGAGAAGATAAGATTTACGCTGTAGTGTAAAGGATTGGTATCATCAATTAGGGTTTGAAATTATCAGTAGCCTTAGACATTTCCACTCGCACTCTCAAACAGGAAGGAACATCACTGGTGAATCTGTAAGAAGTCGACAATCCTCAGGTAAAAAGCAGATTTCCCTCATTCAACAATGATTCAGTGAATATTGCTATTAAGTGCATACTATGCACATTGAGCTAGTCACAAATAGAGATTCAAAGACAAATTAGATCCCTAGATCTAATCTAGGGATTTAATCTAATCTAGCCTCAAAATGACATGCATACAGAAATAATCATAATACTAAATGGAATATGATAATTGTGCAAGAAATTGCTACGAGGTTCTTTCCTGTGTATCTCAGAGGAGTCAAGCACTATTATGGTTCTGAAAATGGAGGATCACTTTCAGCTAGAGGGTGAATCAGGAAAGATTCCACGGACGAGGTGACACTGGAGTTTTTAGGGACTATCTTATTTATCCCTACCTCTCTTTTTCTTCCTTCCTTCCTTCCTTTGTTCCTTACTTCCTTCCTTTTTCTCCTTTCTTTCTTTCTTTTTCTCTTTCTTTTTCTCTTTCTTTTTCTCTTTCTTTCTTTCTTTCTTTCTTTCTTTCTTTCTTTCTTTCTTTCTTCCTGAGCTGGTCCTCTTTATCTTGCCCAGGCTGAAAGTCCACTGGCCACTCAGGGACTAGATCCCACTACTGATCAGCAGAGAAACTTGTGCCTACTCCACTTTCATTCCACCAGCCTCAGCCTCTCCAGCAGTAGAGACTATAGGCATGAGCTATATTCCCCTGGCTAACCCATACCTCTTGACTGGACTGTACAGATCTATAAGCTAAGGCAAGGCTGTCCAAAATGTGGCCTGCGGGCTGCATGCAGCCCCCAGTGTGATTTATGCCAGCCACCTACAAGCATAGAAATTTAAATAAATGCTTTAGTAAACAAAGCTGAGCTACCACAGAGCTCTCACTAAAATGGCAAATCAAAATATATTTTCTATTGTTTCAATAAAAACCTAAGGTTGGACAGCCCAGAGCTAAGTCATCTAGGAATAATGAGAATATATCCTCGTCTTACAGAACTTAGGAGATCTCTCAACTTCCCTTGATAACCAAAAGCAAGGGCATCATAATTACCTCTTTGTTGTGGTTTAGGCTTTGCCCACCCAGGGATGCCAAAAACTGTTGGGGTTTCATGATGTGTTGTGGTGGAACCGTCTCGAAGAATTCAGAGTCAGACCACCTCTAATCCAAATACAGGCATTTATTGAGATTGACAACTCTTATGAAGGGGGCTAAGTTCCAAGAGGAATCAGCAACTTCAGAGAAAGCAAGGTGGATTTTTATAGGGCAAAGATGCAATGGTATAACAGAAAATATGAATATTAAAAAGGCAGGAGGGGTTTGTTAAGGGATTAGGTAATGGGGAGGGGTCCCAGCCACAGTGGAACTGCGCATGCAATTACCCACAATGCATACAGAAAAACCCATTGTGGGGTTATGCATGTATGATAATGATATTATAATAAGCCTCTCTACATCATAAGTTCACTCTAGGTCAATTCTTTGCTATTACTGTGCAGGTACCTACTTAGGTAAAGTCTCTTCTATTGTTTTAGGATCCACTTTCTGCTTGGGCATCCTGGTGGTGCTGCTTTCTGGTTGGCTGAGTACTGTGGTCCTGTCTAAGGCTAGATGGATGTGGTTGTGGTTGAGTTCATGGACATCTGCTGTTTCTGTGGAAAATATGAGGAATGGGCCTGGGGGCAGTGGCCAGCTAGAGGCAGTGGCTAGGATCCCATCACATGGACACACCTGCTATTTCTGTGAGAAATATGAGTTCATGGACACATGGGGCCTACAAGGAATTTAGAATATTGGGGCTGGGGGCAGCTTTATTAGGATTCCATCACCTTCATCAGGAATTTTTTTCCTAGGGGATAGTTTGCTAGTCCTAAGTGCTATCTACTAGGCAATGCCACTGTGCCTTTGTTAGATTCTGTTTTCCAACATGAGTTATATTCAATTAAGTGTTTGGCCATATGCTATCCTGTATTGTCCTGTTTCACACGGATGAATCTTATCTTCCTATGCTCCTTGAGGGCAGGGACTTCCCTCTCTTTTTGTATCTTTCACAACTCTCACTCAGCACAGAACTAGGCACCAGTAAGAAATCAATGCAAGCAGTTTAATTAGAACAAAAGGAAACAAATGATGGAAAAGAAGAAAGGAAGCAGGAAACAGAATGAAAGAAGAAGGGAGGAGAAAGACAGAAAGGGAAATTAAAGGAAGAGGTATTTTGTGGGGACTAGTCATCATCTCTTACATTTGTACAACACTTTATATTTTTTGCCTCTCACAATAACGTAATCACGTAGGTTGGAATGAGGTGGGAAGAACAGACATTATCCCCATTGTACTGATACTGAAACTGAAACACAGAGGTTCTGTGATTGAGTTCTATCCCTTACCTCCAAAGGGCCCTTCTGTTGTTCGTGTCTGCTCTTCCCATCAGAGTCGATGCAGTAATCACCAGAACCTTAAAGGACCATTACAGTTCCTCTTTTCTCTCTTCTTCCCACCACATTAAACACCAAAGAGGAGATCTAGTCCCTGCTCCTAATGAATTTGCCATCTCTCTGATAGCTGCTGCAGAGCCCCGGTAATAAAACTGACAGTATGTGCCACATCCCTCTCCCACTCCCCTCTCTGACATTTATATATGTGTGCGATCAATCAAAAATGAAAATCAAAGGCTGTGCTTAAGGGGAAAGGTGAGTGTGTATGGAAAAAAGAAGGGCAACCCGATGAACTTTGCCTCAGTGACTTGAATTGGATGAAATGTATGTAAGCCTCGGATCTTTGTTAGATCCAGGTAACGGGTCATCTCCTCTTTCCTCAGAGGCTATCCAGAAGCAGGCTAATCCAAATTTTCATATCCTAGGGACAACTGTAGAGGCAGGTAGGTGGTGCTAGATAGAGCGCTGGGCCTGGAGATAGGAAGACTCATCTTCCTGAGTTCAAAATCTGGCCTCAGACGCTAGTTGTGTGACGCTGACCAAATCATTTAAACCTGTTTGCCTTGGTATCCTCATCTATAAAACGAGCCTGAGAAGAAAATGGCAAACCACTCTAGTATCTTTTCCAAGAAAATCCCAAATGGTATTACAAAGGGGCAGACTACTGAACAGCACCAACAACAACCTGTGAATACACACAAAAAGAAATACGTAAAGCAAACGTAGAGGAATAAATACAGAAACAAAATACCCACATTCTGCGTGCCATGGAGTGACACCCTTTCCCCCATTTTCATAAATCTTCCTCCACATTTTTTTTCTCCAGAGTAGGTAGGATTTGTTTTGTTTTGACCTGAATTATCCAGATCAGATAATACTCTCTGATTCTCTGCACATGGTTTTAGAATGGCATCATGGTGCAATATAATAGCAAGACAAAAGCCAAGAAAGACAAAGGAGGTGGTACATGCCAGGCAAGTCAAACCACAGCCACCATTTCAACCAACAGCTCCCATCAGACTGCTATGGAGACCAATAGGATGCTGGGTCCTAGTGCTGGAAATAATAGTGCCCCCACCATCACCAGCCCAGAAGCCCTGCTTCTAGACCAGCCCCAGCAGCCATTACACAGGGAATCAAGTCTTGAGGAGAGAGGATCTGAAGACAGCTGCTGCAGGTCCTGTAGCCTCTGACTCCTCACCAGCGACAGTTACTGGAGAACTAGAAAAGAAAGTTCTTACCACTGGAGCCCTCAGCACTGCCAGATAGTTCAACATCAGAAATGGACATAGTTTTGTCAGTAGAAATGAAATTAAAGAAGAAACATCATTTACTTTGCCCCTACATCCTGAGGACCATGGGACCTTTCCATCTTACTTGCAGTTAATACATATATGTATTGTCTCCCTCTATTAGAATGTGAGCTCCTTGAGAGTAGCAACTGTCTAACTTTTCTGTTTTTATCCTCGGGGATTAGCACAGAGCTTTGCACTTAATAAATGTGCTCCCCATTCATTCATTCATTCCACTGTGTGGAATGTGGATTTGGAGTCAAGAGGACCTGGGTTTGACAGAATAGGACCTCCTATGCTGTACTACGTTAATGTGACTGGGGGTGGGGGGGGAGCAGTCTCTTAACCTCTCAGAACCTTAGTTTCCTAATCTGAAAATGAGGCTAATAATACCCATTGGAATGTAAGGTTGTTGTGAGCAGGGACTAATTCATTCTTTTATCCCCTGTGCCTAACACAATGGTGGGAACATAATAGGCAATAATCAGAACTGGAAAGGGCTGTACTTGAGGACCTAGAGGGCCACATGTGGACTCGAGGCTGCAGGTTCCCCACCTCTGCAAATAAGTACTTGTAGATTGATTGATTGAAATAAAATGCTTTGCTAACCTTAAGGCACTACATAAATATCAGGTATTATTATTATTTAGAATTCTGACTTCCTGTTCCAACAACAAAGTCTCACACAAGCAGAGAGAGAAGCAGAAACAGAAACCACAGGCAGTGATGAGAAGAGTATCATCTCACCACCATGCCTGTGAGACTCTCCAAACCCACCAAGGCCTCTGAATTAAGGGGAGCCTAGAATACTTTTTACAGTGCCTTCATCTCAGGATATCTTCTGGAGTAAGAATGAATCTTTTTAAAAATTTCTTTCCTTTTTTTCTTCCTTCCTTCTTTTCTTTATTTTCCCCTTTCTTTTCAACTCTTTTTCCTTCTTCACATTTCTTTCTTCCCTTCTTTCTTATTCTTTCTATTTCCTTGTGTCTTTCTTCCTGTCTTTTTATAACTAATTTTTGTTCAGTTTTCCTACATTAGAGGCTACTCATATCTGCTACATTGTTGGTCACAAGGCAGCGGAGGAGGAGTTTGGGTGAGTCTGCCTATAGTTGCATTCGATTCAATTTTCAATTAGTTAAACATTTATTGAGCCCCTGCTGTGTGTACCACCACCTCTCTCTGATAGGGGAGAGCTAACCTCCATATTCCAACCAGAATCTGCTAATTTTTTTTTTTACTTCACTTCTTCACGTAGTCAAATTTGATTCCACTGCTGCTGAACAGATAGCCCTTAGATAGGTGAGCCAACAGCATTGTCCACTTATAACATATATTTACCAGCTTTGGCCAGATCTGGGGAGGAACTTTGAAGGCCTTGTGAGAAACTAATGCTCTGGATGGTAAAATCCAGAAACTATTTAAAAATTCACAGGAATTTTTTTTTTAAAGAAAGAGACAGAGAAAGAAACCTGTTCCAAAATATACCTTTAAAGAAACTTGGAGATTAGGCTTAAATTCCCCAGAAAGCTATTAAATTCAGCACTGAACCTGGAGATCTAGGTGAGTCTTCCAACATTAATTCGCTCCACTGGGCTCTCCCCTTCCTTCCATTTCTTGGCTCCTTTTCTGTCTCAGTTGAAGCATAATTATCAGGGGCATCTCTTCATTTTCAAGCTCTGAAGTAGGGTATGGGGGATGAGAGGAGGGTACTAGGAGGAAGAGGGCAAATTAAGTCAAGCTCCCAAGCTCCCATTTTCTTTTGTGGTGAATTTAATTATAGCTGATCACCAATTAATTTGGACCTTGCAATCCTCCTTAAAAGTTTGTTAGTAGGGGGCCTTCTTCCACCCTGTTTTGCAAGACTTATTTTGACCTCACAAAGATTTTGAGGAAAGATGAAGATACAGCTCCAAGAGCAGGGACCATCCTCCTCCTCCTCCCTCCCACCTCCAAAATACAGTAGAACTGTGAGACAGAGAAAGAAAATAAAATGTTGAAAATCCCATAATTTTTGTAATGTCAACTGGCTTGTAAATACACTATGTCCAAGCTGATTGACAGTGCTGCCCCCCATGCTTAGCTAAGCAACATTGCACCTATGCTAGGAGTGGAGGGAGCTGCTCTCTCCGGTTGATCTTTTGTTTCTCAGACTCCAAAAGCGTTCAGTACATGAGAATGGAAAGCTGAAAGTCAGATTTAAATGCCTTTTCTTTGGAATAATTTGAGGATTAAAGTAAACTGACAGCGGGCATTTTATGTCTAAAACAGAAATAATGTTAGTGACTTCAGCTCCTTAGAACCAGAAATGCACTGTCATTTTGAATTGATAATCACAATGAGCTCTTATTTCTTGTTTGTTTGGTTTTTTTAATTGCTATCAGGTTAGAGTTAGCCTATTAAAGCATTTATGGAATAGTTGTCTGGCAGTCAGAGAAAACACTGTTTCAGAAGAAGAAATTATCTTGTACCAGATTCTTGTAACATTTATTTTCTGTACCATTCCATCCATTCTTTTATTCATTCATGGAATAAATATCTAAAAATTTTTGGAACCTTGTAATTTGCCTTTTTTTCAATTCAACGTCACAAACATCTGTTAAGCATTTATCCTGTAGTGAGCACTGTGTTATCTGTTCTAGGAGATGGGAAGTACTGCTATTCCAATCCTCATGGAGCTTGCCATCTATATTATAACTAAAATACAAAATAGTAAACAATACATGAGTATTGTTCTTGTTTAGTCATTTTCAATTGTATCTGACTCTTCATGGCCCCATTAAACCTTTTTTTTAAAAAAGATACAAAAGTAATTTGCCATTTCTTTCTCTAGCTCTACGGATTAAGAAAACTGAGGCATACAGGGTTGTGACTTGCCCAGGGTCACACAACTAATAAGTAAGAAGTGTCTGAGGCTGGGTTTCTTCTCAGGTCTTCCTGACTTGGCTTTTGGCAAGTTAGAGAGGCTCAAAACAGCGTTATTGGTGGAGGAAGGGACTCAATTTCATCATCTATAAAATGGGGGTGGAGATGTAATACCTTCTAGCTCTAAATCCATTATCCTATGATCTATGACTAGATCAGGGAAGGCTTCCTGGAGGGAGTAGTTGAATTAGCCTTTAAAAGATAAGTAGGAATTCTACAACCAAAGAAGGTGGAAGGAAAGAGAACATACACGTATTAAACATATACTTTGTGCGAGGCACAGCGCTAAGTGCTTTACAACACAATAAGCCTGGGAGCTAGGTATTATTGTTATCCCTTTTTTACAGTTGAGGAAACTAAGGCAGAAACAGGTTAAGTGACTTGCCCAGGGTCTCACAGCTAATAAGTGTCTGCGAGGGTCTGCGAACTCCAGGCCCAGTGTTCTATCCATTGTGAAATTGGGAACACATTAGTAAAGTTAAAATGAGAAAGCACAGAACATTTCTAGGGGACAGAGAATAATCCTGTTTGACTAGAGTGTAGAATATGTAGAAGGCAGTAGCATGAAATGACCCTGGAGAGAGATAGGGTGGTATTAGATAGGGAAAGGCCTTGAAAAACAGACAACGGAATGTGAACTTCCCTCAAGCAGTAGAGAGACGTTGAAGATTTATTTTTAGCAAAGGAGTGATGTGACATTATTTCTACTTAAGGAAGAAAGAGCTCCTTATTATCTCACTTTCTTTTCATAAATATTTTCTCCATCTCCCCAACTAGACTGTTGTTGTTTGTCCTTTGTTTTTGGAGAGGACTAATGAAATCAAGGGGTGATGTCTTGACTTGCAAGTGAATTGGATTAAAGTGAGGCAGAGTCACCCAAAGTCATCAGCCTCACTCACTCTTCCAGAGTCATCAAAGTTCAGTGGTAAGAGAAAAGTCAAAATGATTGGCAATGGCTCAGGATACAGTGGATGACCTTGGCTTCTTCGATGTCTGACCAAGCTCTAAGCACCTGCTTCAGCTGCTTTCATAGCTACTGGAACAAATTGTTCTCATCCACCCATTCAGCTGGGGGAAGTCTTCACATTCTTGGGGTAGACATCCCCCTAACTCACCCATGGTTTGAGGGCTGTCAGTTATCCTCAACTGGATTATAAATTCCTCAAAGAGCAAAGACCTGAATCTTATACTACTTTGTGCCTCTCAAGCATCCAGTCTAAAACCTGAACATGCTGGAGACTAAACACATATTGCAAGCCAAATCTTATGAATTTGACACTCACTTTTAAAAACTGAGATCTGTAAAGTGCAGGCCTGTGGATCCAAGTTTTCAGGAACTATGATGATGTTCAAAGCAAATCACAAAAATTAGGTAAATATCAGCAGTCAACTAGTCATACCGCTAGGCATGTAAGAGCCAACCCTAAAAAGAATTCTTGGTCAATTAGGTAGTGTGCCATTTGCTAAACTCACAGAAGTAGCTGGGGACAAAGGCGAGGTAGTCAAATAAAACAACTGGACTGTGCGATACCTAAAGTTCTGGTGGCACAGTGGATAGAGTGTCAGGCCTGGAGTAGGAAGATCCGTCTTTCCAAGTTCAAATCTGACTTCAGATACTTCCTAGCTATGAGACCCTGTGCAAGTCACTTAAGCCTCAGATCCTCATCTATAAAATGAGCTGGAGAAGGAAATGGAAAACCACTTCAGGATCTTTGCTAAGAAAATGGTCACAAAGTATCCAACAGGACTGAACAATTACATAAGGCAGAAAATGGCTATGGCCTTAGGTAAATCATTTCAATTTCTCTGGGCTTCAATTTCCTTATCTGTAAAATGAAGGATATCCAATTGAATTCAACAGGCACTTGTTAAGCGCCTACTATGTACAAGGTACTATACTCAGCACTGGGGATGTAAAGAAGAAAACTAAAGTAACCCTGTCCTCAGGGAGTTTGCATTCTATTGGGGGGTGGTGTTGCAAGGAGAATATAACAGAGGGAGGATAAATAAATACAATAAATATATAAAATACAATAAATATAAATTATATTATTATTAAAAATATAAAATAAAATAAATACAAAAATAAGTAAAAGTAATTTCAGTGGTGGGGGCAGCACAAACAAGCTGGGAGGGGGGATTAGGGAAAGCTTCTAAGATCAGGTGGTACTTACATTAAGCCTTGTAGAGAGATAGGGATGCCAAGAGGCAAAGGTGAGGTGGGAGAGCATTACAGACACAGAGGACAGCCTCTGCAAAGCTGGAACTGGAATGTGGTGTACTGGGAACAGCAAGGAGTCCAGCGTGGCTGGAACATAGAGTGCATGAAGGAGGAGGAATGTGAAATTGGTCTAGAAGGATAGATGAGAACTGGATTGTGAAGGGCATTAAGTGCCCAACAAGGGAGTTTGTATTTCATCCTAATAGAATACGGAGCCACTGAAACGTCTTGAGGATTGGACTAAATGATCTCTGGCATCCCTATAAAAATTCATCATCATTTTTTCCCCTGCTCTATTTCATCAATTTTTTAAAAGACTGCTATTCATTGGGGGGTTTTGGTGACCACTCTGCAGCATTGGAGGGAATAGGGAAAGAAAAATCCATTTGTACCTCCTTCTCTCTTCATGTATCCTTCTGTTCTGGAGGAAGTAAGCATTCCCAGTCTCATTCTTTGCCTAAAGTATGAGCCCCTTTTGGGCTCTCAGGAGTCCGGGGCCGGCTAATGGTGGCAGACTTGTCAGTGAATCAATCAACCAATAAATTTTGACTTAGTTCTTACATTATTCAGTCACGTCCAACTCTTTGTGACCCTATTTGGGGTCTTCTTGGCAGAGATACTGGAGTAGTTTGCCATTTCCTTTTCAAGTTCATCCTATAAATGAGGAAAACCAAGGCAAACAGGATTAAGTGACTTCCCCAGGGTCACACAGCTAAGTAGATATCTGAAGCAAAATCTGAACTCAGGTCTCCTGACTCCAGGCTCTGTGTTCTATCTACTGCGCCACCTAGCTGCCTTGAGAGTTCTTATATGTACCACCTTACAGTCTCACACAATCAAGCTGGGAAGAAAAGAATGATAGACATGATGGACTCAGAGAGCAATGCTAGATAAGCATACATATAAATAAGTGCAAAATTGTGGCACAGACTAAAAATAGGGCTATCGAAATCAAATGGGGATCAGGAAACGGGAAAAAACTGTAGCATGACACATCATGGGCCTTCATAAGAATGCCACTGACTTCTATGATAGAACATCGATTGGGTTAGAAAAAGGTTGGTGGCTAGATGGCAATAGATGTT
Source organism: Phalanger gymnotis (assembly GCA_028646595.1). Classification (NCBI taxonomy): domain Eukaryota; kingdom Metazoa; phylum Chordata; class Mammalia; order Diprotodontia; family Phalangeridae; genus Phalanger; species Phalanger gymnotis. Next base: position 558,018,884 of record CM053622.1, read on the forward strand.
ATAAAAGGGGCAGCTGGGTGGTAATTTGAAAAGAATGCTGAATCCAGAGTCAGAAAGACCCGAGTTCAAACCCAGCTTCAGGCATTTATACGCTGTGTGACCCTAGGCAAGCCACTTAACTTTGGTTTGCCTTAATTTCCTCCTGTAAAAATGGGAATAGTGATAGCACCTACCTTCCAGAGCTGTGCTGAGCTTCATAAATGTGAAATGATAATGATGAACATGATGAGAAGAAAGAATTACTAGCTCAATGAAGGTAAGGATTCTTGATGACTAGGACAGCAAAGAAGATTTAATGGAAGAGATGAGATCTATACTGGGCCTGGGTGTGGCCTCCCACACCATACTGGGAGAGAGAGGTAGGTACTGAAAGATGCCCAGATCTATATGAATGTGCAAGATAAGAAAGAGCAAGAGGAAACAGACAAGCATAGGAGAACAACAGGAGGAATTTTAGAGTTTCCTTTGTTCATTCCACTGTCTTTTAGCCTTTGTTGAGTAGAAAGACAGTAAACACAGTCTAATGCAAAAAGCAGAGCATCAAGAGGTCTGGATTTTAGTCCCGGTTCTACTCCAAAAAATATGTTGTGACTTTGGTTAAGTCAGCCCCTTTCTGCCTCTGTATCCTTATCCATTACTGAGGAAAGAAGCCTCTCCCTCCAGCCTTCTCCGGCAGGTTGTTGTGGTGAGATAAGACATATTAAGGTGGTTTAGGAAAGAAAGTGCTATAGAAATGCAAAGTGTTATTATTATTATTATAACACCTTTGGGAATGCATATTTGGTTTGGCTCCAATGTGATAGAATTACCCAAATGCAGCTTTCCTGACAGAGACAACATTTTATCTCCTACAACTAACTTGACCATTCGTGCTTGGAATATATTTGCAAAATCCACAAAGCAACAGCCTCCTCTCCCCTCCCTACCACGCCCCACTCATCCCTGAATGCCTCCTCTCCTCCAATATGGAAAAACAATTTTTAAGGGGCACTTGTTCAATGGGGTTTGTGAATGGGATCCAAAGGATCATCTCTGATGGCAGCAAATAATTAGGCTGCTTCTGAGGTCAGAAGTTCCTGATGGGCAGGGAGAGAGCAAATGTCTGCTTAGTGTCTTAACCTTTTTTTGGCAGTCTGATGGAGCCTTCTCAAAATAATGTTTTAAGATGCATAAAACAAAATACATAGGATTAAAAAGGAAACTAATTCTGCTGACATGTGGTTATTAAAATATTTTTAAAATAAGTACACAGACCTCCTGAAATCTATCAACAAAGCCAAAGAATCCCTGGCCTATTTAATTAGTACTTGCACATAGTCCAGCCCTACTCTCCCCAGACAAGGTATGGAATCTCTCTCTCTCTTTCTCTCTGAAAGTCTATTAAAAAAAAAATACATGGGAAAAACCAAGTCTCTTACCAGTTTAGATCAGGAATAGATATATAGATATAGATATAGATATAAATATAGATATAGATATATAAAATTCACAATCATGAGGCTAGATTCTGGAACCCTGTCATAACTCTTGGTTAGGGACCAGGTCAGGGCTGAATGGCTCAGAGTCAAAGGATCATCTATGCTTTGCCTCATGCTCAGCCCTATTCAAGCCATTCTCTAAAGATCAGGGGTAGGGTCAAGGCAGGACATGACTTCTTTCCTGTGTCCAGAAGAGGTACTCATGGCTAGTCCCCTTAGTCCATTCTCTTTATGGATAAAGAAAGTAAGGCCTAAAGAGATGAAGAAATTAGCCCAGTGACATTCAGAATTAGAACCACATCATATGAGTGACATATTGAAATTGAAGTTCACTAAAATGTCTAGATTTTTTCAGGAAGGCTACTATCAAATCATGCCTCCTAACATGCTTGGGGAATTAAAAGAACTTAATGCTGCTTTAAAAAAAAAAAAACAAGGAAAAATTAAAACCAAGAATAACAACAGATTACAGTCCCAGAGCCCTTTGTGGTTTACAAAGCACTTTCTTCACACACTGAAAGCTAAGTGACAGGCTAGGAACTTTAGAACTAGAAAATTATCTAGTCTAACCCCACAATTTATAGATGAAGAAATTAAGGCTCAAGGAAGTCATTATTTAACCAGGGTCATAAAGTTGAGAAAAGAGCTGAGATTCAAACCTAGCTTCTGTGACTCAGCATTCTCCCTCAATGTAAGAGCCATCTCCATTTTAATGAATGAAGAAATGAAGAAAAAAATGAAGAAACAAAGACCAAGGAAGGTTCAGTGGTTTGCTCGAGGTTACTCAGCTTTTTTGATTAGGTAGTCACACTGGGATTCAGACCTAGAGCTATGGATTCCAAATCCAGTGATCTTTCTATCACACATACAAATGCAACTAAAATATCTTAGGAAGGAGTGATGATAATATTTAATGAAATAGAAAGCAGCAAGGAAAACTTTAAAGGAATAATGGATGCAATTGAAAGGAGAATTAATACGGTAAGGAATAAAATAGCAGCTTTTTTAGCATTATTATTTTGCTGAAAGACAAAAACAAGCTCAGAAAATAATTCAATTGGAGATTAGAAAGCTGATCTAAGTCATGAATTTGGAGATCAGACGAAAGGAAGGAAACCTCAGAATTACCAGGGTCCCAGAAAATATTTAAGTCAAAAATAATTTAAACATATTTCACACTTGAGAAATTACATAAGGAATAAGCAATACTCTCCAAATAAAAAGAATTCCTAAAACTTCGATATGGAAAATCTCAAAGTTCAACTGACCTGGGTACATTATCACAAATCTACAAAAGTCAACAGAGGTGTGTGTGTGTGTGTGTGTGTGTGTGTGTGTGTGTGTGTGTGTGTGTGCATCTGTCTGTCTATATGTATGTATAATATTGCATATGTTTTGTGTTTGCATTGTGTACATGCATGTATGTGTGCATGTATGCCTTGTATATATGTGTTGTGTGCATGTATGTGTAAATATATTGTATTTATGCATATATGTATGTTTATATATGTGGCTTTGAAGCCATGTGCATATGCATGTGTCTACATACATTTGTATGTATGTAGACACATGCATATACACATATCCGTAGATGCAATACGTATGATACATCTACATATGCATATGTAGCCATACATAGATCTCTATCTAGGCACAGTTTAGATATCTAATTGTATCTTTGTTGTTCATTTGTGTCCAACTCTGTGACCCCATGGATCATAGCATACCAATGATAACCATGGCATTTTCGTGGAAAAGATATGAGAGTGGTTTGCCATTTCCTTCTCCAGTGAACTAAGGCAAACAGGTTAAGTGATTTGCTCGGCGTCACACAGCTAGTGAGACTAGTAACTCAGCTCAGTCAGGTCTTCCCGACTCTAAGCCCAGTGCTCTATTCATTGAGCCACCTGGCCACCTTTCTGTTTATAGCTACCTAGATCTATATTATGCCCAGATATAGACATAGCTTTTCACCCTCCTCCCCAAAAGAGTTAATGACCTGGAATAACTGATATTTTCCTATTTTGATTAACTAGTTATTATTTTTATATAAGATCTTTCTTGACTAAATTTCTTTCTAACAATACTTCCCAACATAGTCATGGAATTAAACAGAGAACCAGATATAGCTAAAGAATCTCGGGAGGAATAACAGCAATAACGAACATTTTCATAGCACTCTGAAGTTGATGAATTATGAAAGTTGTCTTGTCTCTATAGAAAGAGAAAAATATAACTTCAGTACTGTATTTGTTAAATTTGTTTATGATGTAATTGGACTTGAAAAAAGTAGTAAGCAGATGAGCAGAGAGAGAAATAATTAAAGGAAATGGGAGTACCTAATTAAGAGAACATCAGAGATAAATGAAATAAAAAAGATTGGTAAAAGAAAGGAAAGAGAATTATGATACCAAAGTCAATACCCTATCATTGATCAAGGGCACAAGTAAGGGGATATTTAGATTTAGCTTTAAAGATACAGGTAGAACAAAATATAGGAATTCAATTTAGCATTTTTTCATGATGTGATTTAATAACATAAACGATAAAATAAAAAAGTTTCTATTTCTTTTTGGCAAAAGTATTTGACAAAAAAATGGTTTAAAAAATCAAATGCAACATTTTAAACACTAATTGTAAATGGATTAAACTCCCTCAGAAAAAGAGAAAATGGTAATGGAATGTATTACAAAACAGGACCCAGATTTAAGTGGAAAGGTATGACTGAAATTTACTGTTACAACTAGCTTGTCAAAATCTAGAATTGCGGTGATGTTTAACAAAAGTTGAATTTAAACCAGAAAGCGTTGAGTGACAAACAATGGCTATCACTGTAAAAAACATGACTACAAAGTATAGTACATCACTTATGAATATAAATGCATTAAATAACATAGTATTTAAATCTATAAAGAAAAACTCAGTCATGAAAGAGAAATAAATAGAAAACGAATGTCAATGTCAACATTTCACTATGAGAATATGACAAATCAAACAAAAAGATAAAAAAAGAAACAAGTTACAGAATTGAATAGTGTTGATCCAACTGGATATTATAGAAATGTGGATATAATTTAATAGGAAAGGCCTGGAAGATACTTTTTCCTATAGACATTAAAATTGATTATGTTTTTAGTCAAATAGAAACCATAAATAAATTTAGAAAGACAGAAATTTTAACTAGTAGATTTATAGACTACAGTGAAATAAAACCAGAAGTACTGAAGAAAATAACATCTCAAAAACTAGACTAGGCCAAATGGTAAAAGAGGTTCAAAATGTCAATGAGAAGAAGAATGCCTTGAAAAGCAGAATTGGCCAAATGGAAAAAGAGGCACAAAAATTCACTGGAGGAAAAAACTCCTTAAAAAGTAGAATTGGTCAAATGGAAAAGGAGGTACAAAAACTCACTGAAGAAAATAATTCCTTAAAAATTAGAACTGAGCAAATGGAAATTAATGATTTTATAAGAAATCAAGAAACAACAAAACAAAAACAAAAGAATGAAAAATAGAAGATAATGTGAAATGTCTCCTTGGAAAAAGAACTGACCTGAAGAATAGATCCAGGAGAAATAATTTTAAAATTATTGGACCACCTGAAAGCCATGATCAGAATAAATAAATAAATAAATAAATGAAGAGCCTAGGCAGCATCTTTCAAGAAATTATCAAGTAAAACTGCCCTGATAATGTAGAACCAGAGGGTAAAATAGAAATTGAAAGAATCCACTGGTCACCTCCTGAAACAGATCCCAAAATGAAAACTGCCAGGAATATTATAGCCAAATTACAGAGCTCCCAGGTCAAGAAGAAAATATTGCAAGCAGCCAGAAATAAACAATTCAAGGATCATGAAACCTCAGTCAGTATAACATAAGATTTATCAGCTTCTACATTAAAGAATCAGAGGACTTTGAATGTGATATTCCAGAGGGCAAAGGAGCTATGATTAAAACCAAGAGCACCTATTCCAGCAAAACTGAATATAATGCTTCAGTGGAAAAAAAATGAATATTCATTTAGAGGACTTTCAAGCATTCTTGATGAAAAGACCAGAACTGAATAGAAAATTTGACTTTCAAATACAAGACTCAAGGGAAGCATAAAAAGGTAAACAGGAAAGGGAAGCCATAAAGGACTTAATAAGGTTAAACTGTTTATATTCCTACATGAGAAGATAATACAGCTCATAAGAATTTTCTCATTATTAGGGCAGTTAGACAAAGTATATATAGACAGAGGATACAGATGTCAGTTGAATATGAAGGGATAACATCTAAAAAAATTAAGGAGTAAGACAGGAATGCACTGGGAGAAATTGAAAGGGGGAGGTAGAATGGAGTAAATTATCTCACATAAAAGAGGCAAGAAAAAGTTTTTACAGTGGAGGGGAAGAGAGGGCAGTGAGGGAAACTTACTCGTCAGAATTGACTCAAAAAGGAAATAACATACACTTGATTGGGTATAGAAAACTATCTTACACTACAGGAAAGCAGGAAGAGAAGAGGAGAACAGGAGGGTGATAGAAGGGATGGCAGACTGGGGGAGGGGGTAGTCAGAATCAGATCATTTTTTGAGGAGGGACAGGGTGAAAGGAGAAAGACAATAGAATAAAGGTGGTGGGGAGAGGATGGAGGGAAATACGGTTAGTGATAGTAACTGTGAAAAAAATTTTGAAATAAGTTCCTCTGATAAAGGGCTCATTTCTCAAACATGTAGAGAACTGAGTCAAATTTATAAAAACATGAGCCATTCCCCAATTGATAAATTATCAAAAGATATGATCACTTTTCAGATGAAGTAATCAAAGCTATCTATAGCCATATAAAAAAATGCCCTAACTCACTATTGATTGGAGAAATGCAAATTAAAAAAATTCAGAGGTACTACCTCATACCTACTAGGTTGGCTAATAGGACAGAAAAGGAAAATGACACATGTTCAAGGGGATGTGGGGAAAATCGCACATTAATGCATTGTTGGTGGAGTTGCGAATTGATGCAACCATTCTGTAGAGCAATTTGGAACTATGCCTACATTTGTATCCCAAAAGAGATAAAAAGAAAAACAAAAAGGAAAAGGACCTATATGTACAAAAATATTTATGGCAGCTCTTTTCTGGTAACAAAGAATTGGAAATTGAGGAGATGTCCATTAACTGGGGAATGGCTAAACAAATTGTGGTATGTGATTATGATGGAACACTATTGTGCTATAAAACATGATGAGCAGGATGCTCTTAGAAAAACCTGGAAAGACTTACATGAGCTGATACAAAGCGAAAAGTATTGTGTACAAAGTAACAATACAATAGTATAAGATGATTAACTGTGAATGATCTGTGTATTCTCAGCAATACAATGATCCAAGACAACTCTGAAGGACTTATGATGAAAAATGCTATCCATTCCCAGAGAAAGAACTAATGGTGTCTGAATACAGATTGAAACACATTTTTTACTTTCTCTGTTTTTCTTGAGGTCTGGTAGGGTATTTTTGTTCTATGTTTTCTTTCACAACATGACTAATACAGAAATGTTTTGCATGACTACACACGTATAACCTATATCGAATTGCTTTCTCAATGGTGGAGGGGGGCAGGCTTGAGAAGGAGGAAGGAAGAGAATTTGGAACTCAAAGTTTTAAAAAGAATGTTAAAAATTGGCTTTACATGTAACTGGGGAAAAATAAAATACTGAATAAATTTTAAAAAAAGAAATTAGAAAATGAACAAAATTGTACCCTAAAGGAAAGTAGAAAGGAAGATACTATCAAATTAAGGAATTGGTAGAGATTATTATATACAGCTTTAAGCACATAAATTTGAGCCTAAAAGAAATGAGTGAATATCTACAAAAACACAAAATACTCAAATTGCCCCTCGAAAAGGATTATATTCTTTAGATTGAATATTTACAAACTAAATAGAACAATCTTGAAAGGATAAATTGGAAAAACCATAAATGAGCTGACATAAAAAGCCTCTTGAACAAACCATATTCACAGGATTGTTATTTTTTTCTATTTTTTTCAACTTTTAACAAGGGATATTTATTTCAAAAGTATAGCAAGAACAAACGTGTCCCCAAACTTCAGGAGTGTACTCCCTTGCTCTCTGGGGGGAATAGGCTCATAACTTATCTCCATTCCTGCATAACACTAGTTCCACCAAGTTCATGTCCAGATGAGTGGGTCTCAATTTCCACTGGCTTGGGTGTACAAGGTCACTCCAGTTTCATGATCCTTGGGATATGGAGGCTAGGATGGCTTTTAAAAATCTGGCCTCAAACATCAGAGCTCCAAAGCGCCCTCTAGACTCTGTTAGACCAGGATCCAAGGTGACTTCCAGATGTTTCTAAGCTCCCAGTGTTGAGGAGGTTCTATTCTCTTCTCCTAAAACAGAAAAAAACAATTGCAGATGCCAAGAACCAAGGCCCATTTCTCAGGATACATGGCTTCAAAGGAGAGAAGGCCCCAAGGCACTGATAGCATCACCTTACCAGTGAGCAAAGTAGTTACCAAATGACTCCTTCTCTCCAGATGACTCACAAGTTGATTCTTTTAAGCCTTCAAAGAACAAGTAATCCAGAGTTTTTTTTTTCTAAAGACAGAGAAAAGTCATAAGCAAATCAATTTTTTTATGAAACAAATATAGCTTGGATTTCCAAACCTACCTGATAAGGTTGAAAAAGAAAACTATGAGCCAATTTCATAAATGTCAATGCAAAAATATTAAATAAAGTATTGACAAATAGAAGAGAAAACATTCCAATATTTCAACATTCTTTTCTATCCATTTATGTGGCCACAACCTCAATCTTCCAGAATCTAGGGTCAGGAAAATTAATGCTTGGAGTTTCCACCCTAGAATACAGAGTGATTAGTGTCTAAGTGTATGAAAACTGCTCTCCCTCTCCAATGTTACGTTCACTATATTTAACGGCTACCCCTAAACACCAGACCATGTTTCAGCATCATATCCCAGGCAGCCACAGATCTAGACATCTCACCATCTGCCTGTCACAGAGAACATACCCCAGTGCCAGACTTTCTACCTTCCAAGAACAAAATAGCCCTACTTAATTATCATGTCTTCCCCTATTAGAACGTAAGCTTCTAATGAAGAAGGACTCTATTTTTAAAATATTGTATACTTAGAGCTTAGCACAGTGCTTGGTACATAGTAAGCACTTAATAAATGCTTTTTCATTCATTTCATCTATCTTTCGCCATTTACCAATGTCATTCCCTACATTAAAATCCTCAGTGACTAACCTATTGCCTAAAGAATGAATTAGTATTTGCTTAGACTGGCATATGAGGCCCTACATGATTTGATTGTCATTTATCCTTTGAGCCCCTCTAAATTCCAGTCAAGGTGGACTACTGGCCATTCCAAAAACCATACCCTATTTCCCAGCCCTGCACATTTATACAATTTATACTGAAATGGACTCTTCCTATCTGCTTCAGGCAGCTAAGTAGCACAAAGCTGAGTCCTGAGTCTGGAGTTAGGAAGACCTAAATTTAAATCTGGCCTCAGACACTCATTAGCTGTATGATCTCAGGCAAGTAACCCAATTTAACCTCTATTTGCCTCCATTTTCTCCACTCTAAAACAGGGTGATAATAGCACCTACCTCCCATGATTGTTGCAAAGGAACAACATATAGTAGGAGCTTAATAAATGCTTGTTTACTTCCTTTCTCTCAGAATCCCTTTTTTCTGTCAAGGCTCAATTCAGATGTTCCCTCCTTGGTGAAGGCTTTTCTGATCCTAGCTCTCAATGTACTATCTGCTCAATTGTCCTTGTACTATACTTACTTGTGTATATGTTATAAAGTTATTAGAGCCAAAATAGATGGATTCAATAATATGAAATATAAATATTTTATACAAGAAAATAAATATGTTTGGAATAAGATGAAAACCAGATGGGTGAGGGAATCTTTGCAGTAAATATACTTAAATATTTATATTAAGCTCATCAGTGTGTATATTCCCTCCATTGGTACAAATGGCAACTCTGCCATGACTTACCATCCAGTATATCTTGTCCATATATTTTTACAAATCGTCCATAGCAGATATATTCAGCATGTTGGAGGCTTTCCTCAGAGTCTTTTAACTTTGCAATCCTACCAATGTATTGGAACTTATAAGATTGGGTAGAGGGTTGTCCTTGAAGCCAGGAAGACAGGATGTATGACCCAGGGCACATGACTTAACTTCTCCAACTGTCCCTAACTCTGTAAGACTAAAAGTTGTCAATGAGTTGTTAATCTGTATCCTTGGAGAGTATCCATGCTGGGGATTCCTTACACTAATAAAATTACAGATCCAGACCAAAAAATAAAACAAAACACAAATGTAGAAATCAGGTTGTTCACCTGCTTCCTTTCAATTATTGCTATGTGACCACCCCACCTTCTGGTCTAATCATGTGTGCTCCTAATGCTGTCTTTCATGCTGTTTGCCCTGTGCATGTTATCATCAGTAACATGCTGCAATCTATGGCTCACTTTATATAGTTATAATATTTGCTGAGTGCTTTGTATACATTGTTTCACTCAATCTTCACAAAAACTTGTAATATAGGTGCTGTTATTGGTCTCATTTTGCTGTTGGAGAAACTAAAACTGAGCGATTAAATGACTTGCCCAGGATCATAAAGCTAAAACGTGTCTGAGGCAAGATTGGAACCTAGGTGTCTGGCACATACAGGTACTTGATAAATATCTGTCGATTGATCAATGCATGATTCCAAAAAAAAAAGGTACTCTACCCCATGCCCATATTATGAAGCTAGGTAGTGAACAGATAAGTGCTGGGCTTGAAATCTTGAAGACCTTTGTTCAAGTTATGCATCAGACACTTAACAGCTATATACAAGTCATTTAATCTAGTCTATATCAGTTTTCACATCTGTAAGGCAGGAAATATAATGGCTACTTCCCATAGCAGTATGGGAACATAGTATTTGCAAACCTTAAACCTCTCTATAAATGTTAGATATTTTTATTAGCTACATACACCTACCATTTGTCTTTCTTGATTAGGTATCCAAGGAGCTGGGAGATCAGGGTGTTCCTGAACACTATCCCATCCCCCTAAATGTCACCTATGGTAAATATAACTGACACAAAGCAGAACTCTAGAATCTAGATTAATAAAAATAAAACTCATTCTCCAATAAATGTTTAAAGGACATGAAGAGAGAATTTTCAGAAGCACAAATTGTTAATAATCACTTGAAAAACTGTTGTAACTCTAATAATTAGAGGAATGAACATTAAAACATTTTCAAGGTACCACTTTGCATTCATCAAATTGTTGAAAATATTTCAAAACTATAAAATTCAATGTTGGCAGATTTGCATGCAGACACATGAAAACAGATTATATTGTTGGTGGAAGTCTTTTTGAAGAGCAATCTTACAACTAGAATAAAAGCTATAAAACTAACCATACCCTTCAACCTAAGTATACTATATTAAGAATATAATTTAGAAAGAAATAAAAGACAGAAAAAATCTTGGTTGCTTTATTTATAATATGAAAAACCTGACTGGATCAATCATACCACATTGATGTGAAAATAGATTATTGTGCTATAAAATTTACAAATATGAAGAATACAAAGAAATATTGAAAGACACGAAGCAATGCAGAGTAAAGAAAGGAGAACTAGAACATATATATTGATGACGACTGCATAAAAAGTAACAGCAACAAAACACCCTAAGTATATAGAAAAGAGATAAGAAGGCATAGAACAAATAAATCTTTTATGTTATTTTGCAAATGGTTATTTAAAAAGACATAACACAAATAGTTCAGATTTTATTCCTTTTAATTTGTTCATATTTGTTGGAACTGTTAAGTCTATGAAAGTTAGTTTAAAAAAAAAACAAATTCTAGGCATTTTTTAAAACCTACCTTACTACCCACTTGCTCAGTGAAACCTTCCCAGACCACCTCTAGTATAAGTGTTTTCTTTGTTCTTGAAACTTATGGTCAACCCTTCTCCTCTTTTTTTAGCCTCTCTGGATAAGGGAAGGATTTGAGAAGACATGATAGAAGCCTTCAGTTGAAGGTGTGTTAGAATGCAAGGTCATTAAAGGCAAAGACCATTGTTTGTCTTAGTAACCCCAGGGCCTAGCAGACTGGAGACTAGAACATAGTAGGTCCTTAATAAACCATTGCTGATTGCTTGATTATCATATGAAAGAAGAAGTAGATTTATTCTGCTTGATCTTGGAGGGAGCAAGATGGAAGAACTGGGACCAATAAATTCGAGGAACAAGGAATCATATTTTGGCTCAACATGGGGAAGAACTTCTTATAAACTAAGATAGGATTTCTGAGAAAGGAAGAAAACAAAGACCTCCTTTAAAAAGCACTTACTATGTGCTAGGCATTGTACTAAATCATTTCTAAATATAACAGAGGATTTTGGTGAACTAAAGTTAAATGATTACACCGGGTTACAGTTAATAAGTGTCTGAGGTTGGATTTGAACTTTTGTCTCCCTGAATCCAGGCCTTGAATCCAGTGAGTTACCTACTTCATTATCTAGCTATCTTTAGTTAAGTAGGAAGATAAGGTGATGATACATCAGACCATTGGCAGAGTATTTGGAGAGAAGAGGGATCTTTCAGAACCCCTACAGTCATACCAGATAGCTGAGCACCTACAGTACTCTCTTCCATATATAGCTAGCCCTGAATTTCAGCATTTAGTTAAGTAAACTTGAAAGTAAGTACCCCAAAGTGGTCAACCCATCCAAAGATTTTGCCAGGCTAACCTTGTCTCCAGAGGTACACACGATAGCAGAATGAATGAAATCAGTATTTTTATCCCCTAACCCAACACAAATCAGTGGTCTTCCTGGGCAAGTGGCAGTTGCCACTTGTTTGGGAAGACCTGAGAAACTCATTAGTGTGCCTGCCAATCTGGAATAATTCAATCACTCTACACCTGTGGCCAATTATTTTTCAGACTGTTAAAGCTGAAAATTGGGGAAGTGTATTCTATCCCCACTTGAGTCTTATTATGATTCCAACCTTATCCTCCTAAAAACCTCAGTAAATATTGCAAAGAACTGAGTCTAATATATAATATTCCTGGAAGAGAGCCCTAATTTCAAGCAGGCTTTAATAACTATTATACTACTTTCAGTTGTTTTTAAAAATAACATGCTTACTTTTTTATTGTTCATTGGGTTTTCTTTAGGGAGGGTTTCTTGTTGTTCACTCATATACATTTTTCTAGTGAGATCACAGTTGTTAGAAATGGAAAAATACTATTAGGTCATTGGGGCTCTAATCTCTTTATTCATGAAAGACGGTGTGCCCAGATAGATGTACTAGATCTACATTGGCATCTCGAAGCTGGGAATTTCTAAGACTTGCGAATATGTTATTTCCCCCATAGAATATGACCTCATCAAAGGCAGGAATTATTTAGTGGTTTTTTTCTAGGACCAATGCTTAACAAATGGTTAAGTCAATATAAATCAGTCAACGAACATTGAGTGCCTACTATATGCCTCATGGGGGAACACTCAAAAGTATAAGACACAATCTTTGACCTCAAGGAGCCTGAAATTTAATTGGAAAGATAAGTCACGTGGTTATAAAAATATAATTAATAACACAGGGCAGGATATAATAAGTGTAGAATGAACCCAACTGATCTGTTCATTTGAGTGGTTTAGATATTTTACATCATCAGACTTCAGAGAAGGTATAGGTTACTCTGGACTGGAATAATCAGAGAAGGCTTCACAGGAAAAAAAAATACTTGGTATGAAGGCTCAAACAAAGAAGTGGTGGGATCTGAACTGGATCAAGAAGAATAAAGGAGAGGTCAAGATTCCTGTCAGGCATGGCACATGGACATGAGTGTGGACATGGTCATGAAAAAGTTGAACTCCTTGACTACAAACAGTGGAAGATAGAAGGAACACCACTACAGCGAGTCCAGGAGAGGTTGGCTAAGCAAGGTCTCAGGGATCCATGGGGCCACAATGAAGCTTGGCGATATATGGGTCATTTTGGAAAACCTGCTACTTTGTGGGCTGCTTTGTCAAGAGGATTCAAATGGGGTTTTGGAGCTTTTTTATTAGCTGTTGGAGTAGAATATTTCCTAACTGCTCCAAAGAATGAGGAGGAATATGCTTCTAAACACTAAAGTTAAGACATAGAGGAATCATAGCTAATTATTTAGAGTGAATGTTTGCTGTTCTATAGTTTGCTTACTTGCCACGTTAAAGATTAATATTAAAATTTCACTTGGTAAAAGAACTAAAAAAAAGAAGAAGAAAGGAAGAAAGATTTGGATAAATGTAGAGGAAAAGAGATGTTATACAATGAAAAGTAGCACTAGGGGACCTAGGAGATCTGGGTTCAAATGCTGCCTCTGGGATTTACTACCTTTGTGACACCCTCTAAATCCTTCCCAAGGTCCCAGTTTCCTCATCTCTAAAATGAGAGAGTTGGACTAGATGGCCTCTGAGGTCCATTCTGCTCCAGATCTGCAATATGAACCTAGAATTTCAAGTAGGATAAACAGTATAAGAAAAGATCCAGTGGGAATAGAGTGCTGGAAGAGATTAAGGACACTGTCCTTGAAAGGGCCAAAAGTTTTAGAAAAAGGGAGTTATGCAGCCTCAACTTTCCGAGTCATCGAGAAGGAATGAAAACTGACAAGTATAAAGCAATCACATAATGTTAAGGCAGTTTGAGAAAGTGGGTTTACTTCAGGTTTTGAACAGGAACACAACCTTGGGTGCGGAAGTGAAATATAACTAGGTGCATACTCTATGCTAACTTTTTTCCCTGCAAGTTAGTGCCCCAGAAAGCTAGGTGGTGCAGTCAATAGAGTTCTGGGCCTGGAATCAGGGAAGACTAATTTTTGTGAGTTCAAATCTGGCCTCAGATACTTAGATTTGTTCATCTCAATTCCTCGTCTGTAAAATGAGCAGGAGAAGGAAATGGCAAAGCACTCTAGTATCTTTGCCAAGAAAACCTCAAATTGGATTATGAAGAGTTGGACATGACTGAGAAAACAACTGAACAACAACTGTCATTCATCCACCAAACATTCACTGAGCACCTGCGATATGCAAAGACATTCTGGTGCTAAGAAATGAGCTGGCCATGTGGTGAAAGTGAGGGATAACAGGTAAACAGCTGGAACGTTCCCCTAGTATCTGTTCCTTATAAGGAGAAAGCCAGGGAAGGCCCCAACACATTGGATTGGGTGGACCCCCTGTGGCAAACCTATGGACATGAACAAGAACTGTACAGTATGGGCCGGCAGGGCTGGAGGAAACATCTAAGTAGATTCATACAGATCCATCTGAGCGTTTTGAGAATTATAGAGACTATAGCGGATCTTGCAAAACTGAAACATTTTCAGGAATCTGTAAATCATAGCATTGCCTTTGTGAATTTCTGCTCCTTTTCTCTAAAATTTCATGTTATTCCCTCCCCACTCTCCCCACCTGCAAGTATCATATAGTATTTATTGGGCACTTGGCAGATTTACTAAGCTCTTTCACTTATATCCTCTAATTTGACACTTTGAATAATTCTGTAAGCCAGGCAGGGCAGGTTTTCTTCATTTTACAATTGAAGAATCTGAGGCTCATTGAGGTCAAAGGACTTGCCTAAGGTCACACAGCTAGTAAGTGAGTGAAGTGGACTGAACATTTAGGTCTACCTTTTCATATTTATATATATATATATATATATATATATATGTATGTGTGTGTGTATATATCTATACATATATAATGTGTGTGTGTGTATATATATATACATATATATGTATTTCTGCTCTCCTACACTTTATAGACATATTTATACCCCAACCTTGGGCAGCATAGCTAATGCCTAGGAAATGGGGAACAATGGTGTTGGGTTAGGTGAACTTATTTTATTTCTGACAAAACAGTCCGCAAATTTATGTTCTGCTGAAGGTGGGATAAGAAATAGCATCCTATTTAATAAGGACAGCAGCGAATTGTGTTTTAAGGACTGTAAGAATCAGAGAGAAAATCATCCTTAACTGAATCTCTTCAAAAGACTCACATCTAGAGGATTAATTAGGTAACACCGAAGGGTGATTAAGAGGTGGGAATCTCTCATGCTGTATAAGCCCTAAGAATTAGCGCTATTATTCTATTTTGAAGCAATTTGCAGGCCACAACAGCGCTTAGACTTTATTGGAGGGAAAAATACCTGTCCTGCTTTTGGGTGTTTACAAAGACTGGAGCTGAAGCTCCCCTGAGACCCCCATTCTGAGGTTCACCACCCTGGGACTTCTGAGGCTCAACCCGCAAGTCCCGGTGAAGGTGAGCTGTCTATTACCCAGGCCAGGGAATTAATTATCTGCGAGTCCCAAAAGGCAAGTGTAGGGTACTTGAGACTGCCCATTCATCAAAAGAAGTGTATACCCGCCATGGAAACCGCGTTGCTAATGAGTGGAACCTCCTTAGCACATGCAACATCCTCCCGCGACATTTTTTAAAGGGTAGTTGGGGGCTATCATTGCACTCATCATCCCTGCACACACACACACACACACACACACACACACACACACACACACACACACACACACACACACACACACACACACACACACACACACACACCTGCCTCTGCCTAAAGGGACATTTGCACATTTCCCATCCCTCTCCTATTTAAAACCATTGTATCATAGTACAGGAACGACCTTACAGATCATTTAGCCCAACCCTCTTTATTTCATAGATGAGGAAACCGAGGCTGATAGGAGGTAAAGTAACTCATTCAAGGTCATGAAGCTAGTAACTGGCAAAGAAGGGACTAGAACCCAGGACTCAGTCCTGCTCCGCGCCAAGCTGTCTCGTTTGTTAATTTCAGTTTCCTCTCCAGACATCATTCATTTAGAACGACTCCAGTTTGGAGAAGGGGCTAAAGGAAATCCAATCGAGTGCCCCGTAGATAGACGAAGAAACACACTATTGCACGTACATTCATCTTTTTAAAGGACTCCCCCCCCCGCCCCTCAAGTTAATTCTGAATTAGAATTCGGAAAGGGGGTGAAGGAGAGGAAGTGAAGCGAGAGCTGATGAGGGGGGGGGGAAAGGCACGGGCGGAAGGCAGCAACCGAAAAGTTAGAGGGAGGCGGAGCCAGAGACAGAGGAGGCGGAGGAGAAGGAGGAGGAGGAGGAGGAGGAGGAGAAGGACTGCAGGCTTTGCAGGGAGACGGAGAGAGTATGAGAGGGAGGGAGAGCGGCCGAGCGAGGGAGTGAGAGAGCGAGCGAGCGAGCGCGAGCGCGAGCGCGCGAGCCGGGGAGGGTGTGCGTGTGTCTGCGTCTGCCTTGCCTGCGCCGGGGCCGCCGCCGCTTGCAGTGCTGAGCTCGGAGCCCGGCTGGCGGCGGCGGCGGCGGCGGCGGCGGCGGCGGCGGCGGCTTGGGCTGCCGCTGCGGCAGCTGGAGCGGCTGCAGGAGGCGATGGCGCTGTGCATGCCGGGCTCCGGTCACCGTGTGGAGGCTGTAGGAAGCCAGGACTCCGAGTAGCCGGGGCCGGAGCCTCGGCTGGGCGAGCCCCCGCAGAGGACACCCGGGCCGGCGGCCGCGAGCCCGAGCCGGGGAGCTCGGCGGCAGCCGCGGCGGCGTCAGGAGGAGCCGCGGGCGGGGTGGTGGCGGCGGCGACAGCTGCCGGGGTGTGGGGGGGCGCGGGTGCGCGGCGTCCGGGGCTGGGAGGGGGTTGTTTTCGTTTGGAGCACTTCACTCGACCCCCTTCCTTGGCGCTCCCCTCCCCCCGTCACTTTCCCCGCTCGCCCGGGTCGCTGCTACTGCCGCCGCCGCTGCTGCTGCTGCTGCTGATTTGGGAGGCGGAGGAGGAAGAGGACGCAGTTCCAGAGACTTTGGAAGCACCAGGCGCAGGCTGCATTGATTGATTGACACCTCCCCGCCCCAGTTTTGCGGTGTCCCTCCCGCGCAAAGAGCCTCTCTCTTGGAGTTGTTTCAGTTACTGAGCTGTGGACATCAGGACGAAAAGGGAGAAGCTGACACCCCACTCCCCAGAAAAAAAAAAAAAGAAAAGAAAAACAATCCAGGTTTTGGTTTTTTTTTTGCATTTTCCTCGAAAAACGTCCAAAGGAAGGAAAAGATCCCGGAGAAAGATTGCAGGGTCTTTCCTATTCTTCTCCCTCCTCCTCGCCCCGTTCCCCACTCCCCGAAGGAAAAAAAAATCCCTGGGAGATGGTGACATATGAAGCGAGCCGGGAGGACCATGGTTGAGAGGACCAGCAAGTTCTTGCTGATCGTGGCCGGCTCGGTGTGCTTCATGCTCATCTTGTACCAGTATGTGGGGCCGGGGCTGAGTCTGGGGGCGCCCAGCGGCCGCGCCCTGGCCGATGACCTGGACCTCTTCCCCACGCCCGACCCGCACTACGTGAAGAAGTATTACTTCCCCGTGCGCGAGCTGGAGCGGGCGCTCACCTTCGACATGAAGGGCGATGATGTGATCGTATTCCTGCACATACAGAAGACTGGTGGCACCACCTTCGGCCGCCACCTGGTGCAGAACGTGCGCCTCGAGGTGCCCTGCGACTGCCGGCCGGGCCAGAAGAAGTGCACCTGCTACCGGCCCAACCGCAGGGAGACCTGGCTCTTCTCCCGCTTCTCCACCGGCTGGAGCTGCGGTCTGCACGCCGACTGGACCGAGCTCACCAACTGCGTGCCCGGAGTGCTGGACAAGCGGGAGAACGCGGCCCTCAAGACGCCCAGGTAAAAGCGGGAGACCCTTTCCATGGTCTGTGTCCCGGGGTGTACAGCGGGGACACCCTGAACTAGTGGTGGCGGGCGTGGAGGGGCCGCCTTCCGTAGTGCTTTAGTGTCCCCCATTCCATGTTTTTTGGCAGCACACCCATTCTCTCATGGACACCCCTTTTCCCATCTTTTTACGTTCTCTCAATTATATTTCTTTTTTCCTACTCGTGTCCTTTCCCTGACCCTGTCCTTTTTAGCACCCACCAACTCCCTCACCCCATTCCTTTTGCTCCTCTTCTTCCCTGTATATGGTCTATTCCTTCCCTTATTCTACACTGGGTGTCTTCCTCTAGCCGTGATCCCTATTCTCTTTCTTTACTGGATTCTTCCCTTAATTCTTTCCTTTGCTTGATCTGCCCACATCCACCTCAAAAATGGCCCTCACCTTTCATTCTTGTTGCTTACCGGACAGTTTTCCCCTTCATTCCCTGTCCTCTGGTTCCCCAAATCTATTCTCTCATTTTAGGGCTTCCTTATGATTTCTTTTTACCTTCCCAGTAATTCCAACAGAGTGGCAGCGTTGGGTTTTCGGGTTGAGACTTCTTGCTTTGGTATAGATAGTGCCCCACAGGGCAGATAATCTGGGTAGGTGATTAGGTTTTCTACACCTACCTCAAGTCCTCTCCCTAGCGTTCACCTTAGGGCATTTGTGTAGCCCTCGATGGTCATGGTCACTGCTCAGCGTTATATAGCACTCGTTGGCTCTCTAGGCACTGCATCCTCCAGGAAGGGCAGCACGGATTTTAAAATCCCTAGAAATTCTCCTCCTCCACCGCCTTCATCTTCTCCTTCCCTTCAATTCATTGACTCAGTCAAAGTTCTCCGAACTGGCAAGCTGTTCTCTTCACTTAGTCTTGTATTAATGCCACATACTGTGTGTGTGTGTGTGTGTGTGTGTGTTTAGGAGGGGAGTGTGTGTTCAGAAGGGGAGTGTGTGTTCAGAGAGTGTACTCTACCTGCTTCATCTTAAAACCGTTCATTTACCAGCCCATAAAAATTGGAATCGGTTATCACTCCTCACTAACCTGAACCCTGTAATATGAAGGATATGGCCATGTCTCTAGTGTATGGAAGTCCTAGACTGGATCTTTTCTCCCTACTGACGTTTCTAATGCTTGCCGACAATCCGATTTTATGCCTCATGGAGCCAGTAAGCTTTTCGTGGGCTTCTGTCACCCTTTCTCTTTCAACTAGGACTCAGCAGGAGGGTTCCTGCACCCTGATCTCAGGGGGCTGATGGAGGTTAAGGTATTCCCAAAGACTGAGTTCACTCCGCTTTGAGTGGAAAGAACAAAGACCTGTGTGTCAATTTACTATGTGTATCACTGAGTTGGGGGCTGGGAGAAATCTACCTGTTCTGTTTGTAGCTTAGTTGCCCTCAGCACCCTTAGGCAGAATTACCTTCAAGTTCAAAACCTTATTAAAAAAACAAGCCAGCAAAACTATCTATCATGAGACCTTTTCCCCTCCCCTTACAAACAGAAACAGGCTGGTTGGTGGATTTGTCTGGGCATTGAGTTTTCTTTAAAAAAAAAAAATCAGGAATGTCTAAAATGGACCCAACCTTTCTTTCATGTTAGTACTCCCTGAATCAGGTAAAGAGCATGAGCTGGATATCCAGCACACTGTAGAGAAGGCACTAATGTAGCAGCCGGGGGATCTTGAAGAGGTGCTTATTAGCTCTGGTGCCAGCTAGTTTGTTTAGCTGCTCGCTTCTCAAACCTGGACTTTGGTTTCTAATAAATATCTTTTGTTGTTGTTGTTGTTGAGAAGTGATTGATGTTTTGTGCTGGGGGTCAGTTTGAGTGAGGGAATCTTGAGCTATTTAGTAACTCAAACTGTGAAGACTTTAGACCCTCAGGGCCTGAGTGGTGCCAATTTCCTAGTCATTTAAAAAAATGGCATTTTTACCTCCATTGTCTATGTCTATGTCGGGTTAGCTTTCTGGAGTGACCCCCCCCCCCCCCAAATGCCTGACTTCTTTGGTCCTTCAAGTTTGGGAACAGGTCCAAGTGTTAGTTTTTCTCCGCCTGCCTTTTGTTTACCTAGCCCAGAGCTGTTTGCCTAAGGACTGAGTTTTCCAAAATGCAGGGGCTTCTGTGATTTCTCCTTTGTTTGTTGTTACTGGCATTGGCCAAGTTGTGTGACAAGTTGGTTTTGGGGTACCTGCTGGCTGTAGGTAGGGAGTTGCCTCCTTCTTAGGAGCTGGGCTTATCATAGATGAATTATCAGTTGACTGGGTAAGGAGGTTGCATGGTCCTCCCATGCTGCCCCAGACTAATTTCATCAGATACGAATGAAATTAGGGTACCTGAGCTAGAGACTTTTTAAGATTAACCATTCCTTTATTTCGTTTTCCGAAAGGATACTTTTTCACATTGTCATTTTTAATGCCGACAACTCAGGGATGACTCGTTATTTCATTTCATCCTGTTCACTATCACATGGCTGACAGGGTTGTTACAAGCTCTGTAGTTTTTGGATTTGATTTGTTTTTTAAACCTGGTGGCAATGAATCCAGAGGCTGTTCCTGTTTTACTACCAGTCATCTGCCTTTTCTAAAAAGCAGAACCTTAACTAGGGTATATCTTCCTTTTACCCATCTTGCCTTTTGAAACTTGGAAGGTATTCAGCAGGGTCCACCTGCAAAAAAGCTGTAAGTCAGAATTCTCAGGCTTTCCAAGGAATTGGGTTCTTATCATTGTACAGGCGAGGCATGGTACATAAACTCCCAGTGTAGTTACACCCCCTTTTATTGTTCTGGTGCTCCATGTTGGATTGAACAATGGGGGAAATCTTAGAACCATCAGAAGATCACAGGATTCTGTGTTCCGGTGACTGATCATCATTGAACAAAGCAGAAAAAGGGACAGGGTAGATGTGCTAACTTAGTAAACAAAGTCGGCTGATTGGACAAGAGCTTCAGCTGTTTCCTTTTCTTGTGGCTTTCTAAATCCTGACTTATCTATAAATGGGTATTGCTTCGGATGCTGCTTGGCTCAGAGTTGTAGGGAGGAGGGGAAATGTATGTGCAAAATACATGCTTCTCCATCTTCAGAGACTTTTACAATCCTTTGAAGTGATGTTGGTGAATCAGAGATATCTTAGTTTTACATCAGGAAAATTCTTTCTGTGAGCGAGCTTCTGCAACTCAGCCTCTTCAGACTAAATTTCATTTTGTGTAGACCGTGTAATGCTCCCCTGTCTTAATTTTTCCTTTCCTCCACTAGGAGTAGCTCAACCTTGCTTGCTGAGCCCCTTTGCAAACTACTCAGAGACCAGTCAAAAAGTGGAAGAAAAGCTAAAGGGATGGGGGTTAGGAGGAGTTGGGGTTGGAAGAGGCACCTCTTTGCAGGTGAGGTCACAAAGAATGGCAGATCTCATCTCCTTATTCCCCTATACCCCTCACCCCCATAACCAAACATACATTTAGATGAAATATGGTTCAAGAAAAGCAGTTGGAAATGAGTTCTAATTAACCGAAGATGAAATTTAACAATCTGAGTTCCTTCCTGCCATATTACCTGCCCATTTGAGCAGGGTATGAAAGAACTCCACCTATCTAGTTTTTCTAGTGTTTCTCAGGGCCATGGGTCACAGGGGTGACCTTGAGATGATAAAGCATGATATTTCTTCGTAAAACTCAGTTAAAGTGCTAGCAGGCATCTGATTTGTGAAACTATATGTGTTCTCTATCTCACTGGGACTATGTTGTGGCTTCTGTATTACTTCCCCCCCCCTCTCAGTTTAATTTCTGTTTCAAGCACTGGGTAGATTGCTTTTTTAATGAGCCTCCTCAAGAGGCTAACTTAATCTTGGCTTTGTATGTGCATAAGCCAGTCTGTCACCAAGGTTTACCTGCTGAGCTATTCATTGAAACATTTCACTAACCGGCGTTGGAGAGGTTGGGGAGATTGGGGAGGAAAGCCCCCATCTGTCTAGAGACCTAGGAACTGTCTAAATATGGAAAACACCCTTATGAATCTAGGGGAAAGCATGAGCTTTTGCTGCAGTTTTTAGAAATCCTTTGCTGTCTGCTTTTGGAATACCTGTATCAAGTCTCTCCTAGCTTCATGTGACTTTTTGTATATTAGTTTGAATTTTAGAAAGAGAAGTCCTAAGAGATGCTTACAGTTGTTGTTTTTCTGGGAAAGTGTGAACTTTCACAGTTTCTTATCCCTTATTTTCACCACAGTGACTCATTTGCATTTGATGAGAGTTGGCCTATGCTTTTAGGAGCCTCAGAATACTGAGATGAATGGAAATGAAAACATTTTATAATTACTTTCTGAGATGAAGCTTGGAAATCTTTAAAAAACATTAATATCTTTTTCTTGGGAAGGGGGGAATGGGAGAAGCAGGCATTCGTAATGTTAGGAATTGAGTTGGCAAATGATTGTCTTTCATTTTGTATGAGTTGTATGCTGTCTAAACCCTGGGTTGTGTCAATATTAGCCAGAGAGGTTTGGCTAATGTTCAGTCTTTTGATAAAAAAAAGCCAGGCGAGTTTTGCCCATGATCTGACCAGAGAGAGCTGTTACCCACACATAACTGAAATGCTAATAATTACTGGTCCTTAATGATGCTGATTTAGTGGTCATACTTGCTTTGGATCCAGGTTGTTGATGTTGAAAGTTCCTTGGCACTTTCAAGTTTGTATCAAATGAGAGAATGCTTACAGAGTGCTTTATAAACCATAAAGTGCTATGTAAATGTAAGCTATGATTACATAGCATGGTGTAGTAGAGGCAACTACCTAGGGAAGTGTTCTGTGGATAAAGGAAGTGAATAAAGAGCTGGCTGTGGAGAACCACAAATGTTCGAATCTTTTCTCTGATCCACATAGGACTTTGTGACTTTGGGCAAGTCACTTAATCTTTCTAAACTTTCTTTTTGGAAGCACCCTATATCAAAGTAATAGAAGCTCTGGAAGAAAAAAAAAACCCGACAACTATTATTGGCCAGATAACCCAAGCAAAAGTTGGTGTTAATTGTAATTTGGGCTTTACCGATTGATAATTTGTGGATAACTTGATTCCTTTTTCTCTCTCATCACATCCCTCCTTTTCTTCTTCAAAGGGCTAAACTGTTGTTTTAAAAATGGTTTTATTGATCTTTTTTTTTTTAACATTACTATAACTTCTCAATGATGCCACTCCCCCCAGTAGAACCCTCCCTTGTAACAAAGTACAGGTAAGCAAAACACTCACATTTGCCATGTGTGATAACTTATACCTCATTCTATACCTATAAAGGCCCCACCTCTTAGGAGAGGTTATTGAGGAATCACATTTATTATCTTTCTTAGCCTTTTTAAACTTCCCTTGAGATGGAGATTTATTTTAGTGAATTCTAAATCATAACATTTTATTTTGTTTGAAACTTTTATTTTTGAGGACTTAAGGCTCACCTTGCCTCCACAGATCTTAGGTTCACTGACACATTGGGATGTCTTCATTTGGGGGCTCTTCCTAGATCATTCATTAGATTTAATTCCACTTGAAGTGAACTTCCTTGGCAGCTAGGCAAGGTGACGTTTAGGAATAATTATAATTGTGTTTATTGCATATGATCCAGTCACCCAGGAACTGCCATATTTAGTACTGTTGCCTCCTTTTAAATAAAACATGTAGAAACAAGAGTTTACTCATCACGATTCTTTATGGCCTCTAGGAACTTGAATTGTTCCTTGTATAACCCTTCTGTCTGACACATCAACATTCTTTTATGAGTCATACTGAAAGAAATCCAAGGGAAGGAGTGGGGTATTCAGGTGTTTAAGCACGAGTTATTACTATGTTCTACAGCCTGTGCATGCTACTTTAGGGCAGTGTTGTCAAACTCAAATAGAAACAGATCTCCGAAGGCTGTACTCTAACTTAGAAAACCACAAATTAACATTATCTATGTAGTATTATATTTTTATTTATTTTTGCTAAACATTTTTCAATTCTATTTTAATGTGAGGTTTCTGCTGCAGCAAAGTTGGGAGTTTTAACACAAAGGCTGTGAACTTGACATCTCTGCTCTGGTGGGAGAGGGGAGGTCAAGGGAGGTCAAGAAGTCTAGGATACCATCCCTGTACTAAGTATGCTTAACTGTCTAGTTGGGAATGTAAGACTATAGGAAAAGATAACTAAAACTAAAACGTACAAGCAATAAGTTCTAGGGTTCTGAGGAGGTAAAGATATTTGTGAGTCCATCATAAGGTTAGGGATTAGAGCTAGAAAGGATGTAAGATATCATGCAATAATAGAATCACAAGTTTAGATCTGGAAGAGACTTTTAGGGTCTATTTAAGCTAACCTCTTTGTTTTTAATTGAGAAAGCTCGGGCCCAGAAATTTGATATAACTTGTCCAAAGTCCCCAAAACAGTAAATAATAGGATCTGAAATTCAAACTTTAAGAAAACACAAAGCAGGAAGAATATGGGTAGACCATTCTTGTTGCACTCAGAAAAATTCATTAGCTATTATTTGGGGGCCTGTATAAAGAATAAAATGTTAATGTTTCTTCCTTCCTTCCTTCCTTCCTTCCTTCCTTCCTTCCTTCCTTCCTTCCTTCCTTCCTTCCTTTTTTTCTTTCTCTCTCTCTCTCTCTCTCTCTCTCTCTCTCTCTCTCTCTCTCTCTCTTTCTCTCTCTCTTTATTTCTTTCTCCATGTATGACTTCTTTTTATATTCCATCGAGTTACTTTTTTGCTTCAAAATTATATTGCCAGGAAGGTTTTTCTAGGAACCATCTATCACTCTCTGTGGCTCCTCTATTACTTTCATTTTCTTTTTTTTAACTTACTTTTTTAATTTAGCAAAAATCTACATTACCCCCTCCTAATTACCTTTCCCCATCAAAAAAGAAAGATTAAATCTTGTTATCCAAATGAATGTCTTGTTTTTACATCATCTTTTTTTCCCCAAAATCAGCCCCTTCCCCTTGCCAGTGAGGCTCTGAGTTCAAATTCAGTGCTCTTTCCACCACACTACCTGTCCTACACCATGAGTGCGTCTTTGTCAGAGAAGTCTTCAAGGGAAAAAATGAGACACAAACTAGGCTTTGAAGAGTGTCAAGATGCTCAGAAACACGATTCCAAGTTGTTAGATTTTTAAAATTAACTTCAGAAAAAAATAAGTGAGGAAGGAAATTTCCAAATCGCTCACTGCCAACATGTTTTTAACACAGCCCTTCTGAATTGTGAGATGAGTTCTTCTCTGTAACTCATGCAATCTTTAAAATGTCACTGAAATGGTGAAACCAAATCTTCCTGCCCATTGATGTTGTTTGAAACTCATTTTCTTCCCAAGTATTTTAAAACCAATAAACACAATAGCACCAGTGTTGACTGGGGTTGGGGGGGTGGGGGGAAGGGGAGGAGGCAGGATCGCCTAGAGTTTGGCTTATGCAAAACAAACACAGGCCTGGATTCAGAATGCCACCTGGGCTCTCTTCTTTGTTCCAAGGGTCAAGGTTTTCACTCTACTAGTCATTTCCCTCCATCCCTATTCCAGGCTTCCATGTTTCAGGCAGGAGACCATGGTATAGTAGACAAATAACAATTCCCAAATCATCGTGGCATAGCTTTTCTTTTCTTAAAGGGATATTAGAGAACTTATGTGTTTGTTAGTCATAAGAAGAAAAAAAAAACTCTGGACTTGGAATCTAAGGGAGAACTAAGTTCAAAAGACTGTTCAAAGAACTGAGTTCTACCTCTGACACTGGCTGAGAGATGATGGGCAAGTTTTCCTCATTTGTAAAATGGGCATATTAATCCCTGGAGTATCTACCTCATAGGGTTGTTGGGACAATCAGATGAAGTAATTAATATAGGCAGTGTTTTGCAATCCTTAAAGGGGCCACATACATGTTAGCTATTATTGTTTTTATTGATGGCTGCTACTGCTTCCGAAAAAGTCAGGTTGTGATGATTTGTAATTCAGAATTCTTCTGAAGATGTCTTTAGATGAAAGGGGTTCGATGGGAGGTTGCTTTTAAAAAGAGAGGACAAGTCTTTATGTCGCAGAAACTAAGGTACTAGCGACTACAGAAGAATCTGCGTAGCCTATAAGAGACCAGAGGAATATAGTCTTGTAATTGGAATCGACCTCAAAAGTGATCTGGTCCAGCCCCCTCAGGACTCAGGCTCAGAAGAGCTAGGTTTGAGTCTCAGGTCAGCTGTCACTTAACCTTTTGCCTTATCTGTAAAATGGGGGTGATAATACTTGCCCCACCTATGTCACAGGACTGTTGGGAGGGAGCATCAGCTTATATAAAAATGGGACACTGCCTTGCAATCCATACAAATCTGAAATGATATTATTTCTAGGACCATTAGGAAGGGCTCACTGTCCCTTGCCCCACCTGCTGGATGAGGCCTGAAATAATCCCTTGAAATTGAAACAAAGCCTTTTATTGACCCTAAAAAATTTGTGGTATAAGCTTCAGGTGCCTATAAGTCACTCAGAGGTTCTTTATCTTTTATTATCATGTCCCCCTTTTGGGAATCTGGTAAAGACTATGGATTCCTCAGAATGTTTTTAAATGAATAAAATAAACTATCTAGGATTAGAAAGAAAACCAGCTATATTGAAATACTTGTCAAAATGCTAAAAACAAAAAGCAAAGCAAGTTCACAGATCTCAGGTTAAGCATCCCTGCTAGGAGGAGACACCCCGTGACTTAGATGCATGGGAAAAAGAAGGGAAGTCAGAGCCTTCGTGGGGGTGTGGGAGACAGTAAAGAGTGGGAGTGGGGAGCTGAAGATGTTAAAGGTCAACCCTGCAGTGCTGATAAAGGCCAAGCTATCTTGTATAAGGGAAGAGTTTTAAGAGGAAAAGAAACAACTAACAAATTTCTGGTTTTTCGGAGGACAGCCCGTATTCAATTTCATTCAGCCAGTACTTATTAAGTACCCACTATATGGTCAAGGGGCAGCTAAGTGGTGCAATGGATAGAATGCCAGGTCTGGAATCAAGAAAACCTGAGTTCAGATCTGGCCTCACATGCTAGCTCTGTGACCCTGGGCAAGTTACTTAACCCTGCCAAGGTTTCCTCATGTGTAAAAAGAGCTGGAGAAGGAAATGGCAAACCGCTCTAGTATCTTTACCAAGGAAACCCCAAATAAGGTCTTAAAGAGTCAAATATGACTGAAACAGCTGAACAGCAACAATGATCAAGGTACTATTTCAAAGATAAAAACCCAGTTCTTCCCTAACCTCAAGGAATGTACAGTCTTCTAGCAAGAGAAGTACTTGGGGAATCTACAGAATTTCAGAAAAACTCTTTGACTTTAAGGAATTTACAGTTTATTTGGGAATATATGTTTAACACTCCTTGTTCCCAGTTAGTCAGTTCACAAGCATTTATTAAGTGCCTGCCACTGTGCCAGGCACTGTGCTAAATGCTGGTGATACAGAGACAAAAATGAAACAGCCTCTGCTTTCAGGAGGCTTATAATCCCCAGAAATGGCCCTAGACTGTGACGGCTGATTCACTGGCTCTCAGATTATACCTCTTAAACTGGGTTTCATGTTGGACTAGAGTTCAATGGGTGTGACTGGAATCAGTTGTTTTACGTGACATATTTAAAAAGAGATCTTTTTTGAGGGTAATTTAAATTAGTGTGCCCATTCCTATCTCTTGATTTCCTGGAAAACATTTGGCAAAATTCTGTGAGTAGCATTAGGAAGATGCATACTATATCCTTTTAATTCTGAATGATAGTTGCTGATGAGATGATATGTCAAATATTCCTTTGTAGAATTAGAGTGGTTGGTCAAAATAGCACTCTCCCCCTTGAAGTTACTTTGTATTCCTTTGAATATGATTTTTAATCCCCTCCCCCAGAAAAATGTAAGCTCTTGGAAGGTAAGAACTATTTCTTTTATTGTATTTATAACCCCAGCCTTAACACTGCCTAGCAATAGAAGATTCTTACCAAATGTTTAATCAGATTTGTTGAATTGAATTAATCAGTGGCATTTTTGAACACAGTGTAGAAAGCTTGTCATTGTTATCTGCTCTGTCATACAGCAAATCTCATTTGACTCTTACTGATTCAATTTAGTTGAACTCCCCAAAGCTCTCTCTTCAATCCAGTGGCACTGTTTTCCTGGCTGCTCCACAAACAAGACCTAACATCTCTCAGCTCTGAATATTCCCTCTGGCTATCCTTCATCTCTGGAATGTTCTCCCTCCTTCCCTCTTGACTACTGACCTTCCTGGCTTCCTTTAAGTCTCAACTAAAATTCCACCTTCTGCCTTCCCCGACCCCTCTTAATTCCAGTGCCTTCCCCCTGCTAATTGTTTCCTATTTATCTTGTATGTAGCTTACTTTGTATGTCTTTGTTTGCGTGTTGTCTCCCCCATTGGGTTGTAAGCTTCATGAGGGCGGCAACTGTCTTTTCCCTCTTTTTGCATCCCCAGCATTTAGCACAGTGCCTGTCAAATAGTAGGCACTTGATACATGTTTATTGCATTGAACAAGCATTCATTAAACACCTGCAATGGTGATATTGGGATAAGAAGAGAAATGAATGGCTATGTGGCCCTTGTTCTTAAAATATCACTAACGTTATACAGTGCTTTAAGGTTTGCAAAGTAATATACCTACATTTGATATATACATATATATATATATATATATATGTATATAATCTCATTTTATATCTCAACAGTCCTGTCAGGGAGGTGTAAGACTAAGGCAATAATAACAATGTAGATGTACTTAACATTAGAAGAATCATGACCAAAATGGGTGTCTGGTACATGTGTACAAATCCCATATTTCAGATTCACTTACTTAAACAACTGGATCCCCTTCTTCCTTATTCAATTCAAGGCATTTATTTTCAGTGTTTTTTTATTTTTAATTTATGAAATAATACAAGATTTTCCATAACATAGTAGAATAAAAAATAGATGATTGCACACAAAACTGCTAACCTGTTGCGTGCAATTTGCTATTCCTTTTAAATATATAATAAAGTTATCATGTGAATTTCTTTTTTTTCTTCCCTCCTCTACAGATGGCTACCATTAGACACAAATATACACATACATGTAAAATCATTCTATACATGCTAATGTTTATCAGTTCTTTCTCTGGATGCAGGTAGCTTCTTCCTTCTTTGTAGTTAATTTGGGTATTTATAATAGTCAAAATGACTTAGTTACTCAAAGTTGTTCTTAAAACAATCTTACTGTTATTGTATACAGTGTTCTCTGGGTTCTGCTCATTCTGCTCTTCATTATTTCATGGAAGTCTATCCATGTATTTCTACAGTCAACAAGCACATCATTTCTTACAGCACTGTATTATTCATCGCAATCACATACCACAACTTGTTCAACTCTTCCCCAATTGATGGGCATCCCTGCAATTTCCAGTTCTTTGCTACCACAAAGAGAGCTGCTATAAATATTTTGGAACATATGGGTTCTTTTCCTTTTTCCCCCTAATCATTTTTGGAAATAGACCTAGTAGTGGTATTTCTGGGTCAAAAGGCAGTTTAATAACAATTTGGGCATAATTTCAGATTAAATACATTGACTATAACATCTTCTCTGAAACCCACCCACTGGCCATGGCTTTCCCTCTTAACTCCTGATGGATAGTCTACTATGGCATTCATTAAGTTCAGAACTGTGTGTGTGTGTGTGTGTGTGTGTGTTAACGATGTATCTACTTGAAAATCTTCCCAGACCAAGGTAGTCCTCATAAGAAAACTGTTTGGGTAATTTTTACAATTTGTTCTGGTTTTGTTTTCAAGGATCTGGAAAACAAATAAATATCCTGTGGGAAATGCTGCCAGATTGGGTTGGGGTGAGTTGGGTGGAGGAGGGTGGGGAGAAATTACAAAAAAATTATCTTTGCCATTGAGGAGTTTTACAACCTTTCGGATTATGAGGAGTGGGGTGGGGGCTAGTATATAAACGCATGACTTTATAAGCAACAATACCAGTCAATATATGAGAAAATGTCAAAATAGGAAAAATAAAGAGAAAAATCACAGTGGTCAGTACTTGAGCTGGACCTTGAAGGATGGATAAAATCTGAACAGAAAAGAGAGGATCTGGGTGGGTAGGCATACCAAGTAGCAGCAATCTTCCTGCTACTCTGATGTGGTTGATCTGGTGTGGGGTCGCTACTTAGGGAAAGTTTATTTTTCTTTGGGAAAGAAAAAAAAAAGAAGAATGAGGTACTTATCTCAGAATCCAGACTGAAGCCCTGAAGTTTTCTGCCCAGTGAGCTTTAAGGATACCCCTCAGAATAAACAAAGGCGAGACAGTCTCCACCAGTCAAATTCCCTAGGAGCTCTTTGGTTGCTTGCCATATAAGTTTCTTTGTAGGATAGGCAGTATTTCATCTGATTACCCCACACAGAGTCTGGGATGGGTTTGCCCCTTTTAAATGTATCCCTTTAGGAGTTCTTGTGTTGTTTTTTTGTTTTTTGGATTGAAGGGGGCGGGGGTGGAATTTTTGTTTGTTTTTTGGTGCTCACAATGTCTCAACCCCCAAAACTAATAATTAATAATACAATTGAATGAGAATAATGGAATGTTTAGTGACCTAAACAGTCTTAAATTCTCTTGTGATGCTGCCTTTTCCCAGGAAAGTTTTGTATACATTTTTAAGTTCAATCCTTTGTCCCTTTTTTAGGCACTGAGTTTTTTATTCATTCGAGTTGTGGCTTTCTTGAGATCTTTGGCTTTTTTTATTAAAAAGAAATTTGGGGAGGAAGGCCCTAAACCATTTGAACAGTGATGGCTATTGGTCAGCTCTGGCTTGTGTTGTCATGTCTTACATTGAAAAAGACTTGATAGTTCTTTGGTACTTCTCTCTTATCTTTCTCTCTTTCTCTCTCTCTCTCTCTCTCTCTCTCTCTCTCTCTCTCTCTCTCTCTTTCTCTCTCTCTTTCTGTGTGTGTGTGTGTGTGTGTGTGTGTGTGTGTGTGTGTGTGTGTGTGTGTCCTGCCTTCTTTCATTAGAGCCCTTAAAGGAAAGGAGGTGTTTGAGCTGAGGACAAAGACATTGGGACTTACTTGATTGCTGTGTTTTGAGACCCGCCTGTGCCCTTGAAATGAAATGCTGAGACTCATTCAAAAACTAACCCTTTAAAAAAATCATGCCCTTTGTGTTCAGTACTAAAACCTCTGTTGAGAAATTCTGCATGAAGAAGCCCTGGGTTGAGCAAAGGTTCCAAAGCTCTTCAGGATTATTCAAAGGAAGTGAAAGTAAATTGACCTATATACCCCAACCGTGGTTGATCAGGAAGAGGGAACAGGAACTGAGTTTTGTCCGATTGGAGGAAGTAGTCATTGGTTGGCATCTGTGACTTCCTAATTACTTTTGTATTCTCAGGGGTAGGTAAGAATTTTGAAGGTAAGAATTGACCAGCTACCCTATGACCATTGAAGTACTGTTCAGTTCCTCCAATCTAAGATTTTGCCTCTGATATCTTTCTAATGATGACCTTGAATCATAAAATAAACAAAGCACCAAGGATGATTCTTGAGAGACCATGGCTAGTCTTCTGTGGTACCTTCTGAAAACATTAGGAACACATACTCCAAACAAACTTGTTTTCCAGTATGTTTCTGTTATCCAGAAAATTATCTAAACCTGTTTTGATGCTATAAAACGTCAGTCTCTACCACCTCTTGGGATAATGAGATTAATAAATTGACTTCATACTGTATGAAACTGTAATATACATCTCTTGGGAGGGAGGGGAGTGTCAATATGCAAAAATCTATCTATTTCATTTCATTCACTTCATTTCAATAAGCACAAAACACATGCCATAGGCCTACTTAATGCTGAGACTACAAAAGGAGTATGTCACATCATTCCTGACTTCAAGGTACTTATCATCTGGTTGGGGAAAGAAGACCTGAGGATAAGTAATAATACAAGGCAGAGTTACAGATTTAATACCAAAATGTGTGTTATAAATTATAGGTGAAAAAGTCTTTAACATGGTTTGGGTAAAAGGGTACTAATTTTCCACTTAGAGGTCTAATTTCTAATCCAGGCTTTGTAGCAAATCACAATAGGGAGGAGAAAGGAGAGAGGGAGGAACAGAATTTGAAACTAAAAATTAAAATAAGAATTTTTAAAAAATACCTGAGCTTTAGTTTTCCATCTGAAAAAGAAGCCCACTGAACTTCTTTTTTAAAAATATTTACTTATTTATTTTTACTTTTCAGCATTCACTTTCATAAATTTTTTTTCCACCTCTCTCCCTTCCCCCTCCCCAAGATGGTGTGCAATCTGATATAGGCTCTACACGTATATTCTTAGTAAACATATTTTCACATTAGTCATGTTCTATAGAAGAATTAGAATGAATGGGAGGAACCACGAGAAAGGAAAAACAAAACAAAATTTAAAAAGAGAATAAATAGCATGCTTTGATCTGCATTCAGACTCCATATTTCTTTCCCTGGATGTGGATGGCAATTTCCATCACGAGTCTTTTGGAGTTGTCTTAAGTCCTTGCATTGCTGAGAAGAGCTAAGTCTATCAAAGTTAGTCATCACATAATGTGGCTGTTGCTGTATGCCGTGTTCTCTTGGTTCTGCTCACTTCACTCAGCATCAGTTCACATAAGTCTTTCCAGGTTTTTCTGAAGCCTGCCTGCTCATTTCTTATAGCACAATAGTATTCCATTACATTCGTATACCACAACTTGTTCAGCCATTCCCCAACTGATGGGTATCTCCTCAATTTCCAGTTCTTTGCCACCACAAAAAGAGCTGCTATAAATATTTTTGTACATTTGGGTCCTTTTCCCATTTTTATGATGTCTTTGGGATACAGACGTAGAAGTGGTATTGATGGATCAAAGGGTATATACAGTTTTATAGCACTTTGGGGATAGTTCCGAATTGCTCTCCAAGATGGCTGGATCAGTTCACAACTCCATCAACAATGTATAGTGTTCCAATTTTCCCACATCTTCTCCAGCATTTATAATTTCGCTCTTTTGTCATGTTAGCCAATCTGATAGGTGGGATAGGGTACCTAAGAGTTGTTTTGCTTTGCATTTCTCTAATCAGTTGTACTTTAGAGCATTTTCTCATATGACCATAGATAGCTTTAATTTCTTCATCTGAAAACCTCCTGTTCATATCCTTTGACCATTTATCAATTGGGAAATGACTTATATTCTTATGAATTTGACTCACTTCTCTGTATATTTTAGAAATGAGGCCTTTATCAGAGATATTGGTTGTAAAAATTCTTTACCACTTTTCTGCTTCCCTTCTAATTTTGGTTGCATTGGCTTTGTTTGTGCAAAAACATTTCAATTTAATATAATCAAAATTATCCATTTTGCATTTCATAATGTTCTCTGTCTCTTGTTTGGTCATAAATTCTTCTGTTCTCCATAAATCTGACAAGTAAACTATTCCTTTCTTTTCCAATTTGCTTACAGTATCAGCCTTTATATCTAAATTGTGACTAAATAAGACTTTATTTTGGCATATGGAATAAGATGTTGGCCTATGCCCAGTGTCTGCCATACTATTTTCCAATTTTCCCAGCAGTTTTTGTCAAATAATGAGTTCTTATCCCAGAAGCTGGGATCTAGGTTTATCAAACAGCAGATTATGATTACGTGATTAACTTCTAAGAAGCATTTCTTTTCTAAATCCTGTGGTGTGATCAAGAAAGGGTTCCTGGAGAAGGGAGGTCTTGAGCTGGGCCTTGAAGGAGAGTTAGGATTTGTATGATAATAATAATAAAAAATCTCATTTGTATATTTCTTAAAAGGTTTTATAGCCTGCTTTCCTTATCACCGCTTTGTAAGATCGGTTTTGTCACTTATTATCCCCATTTTATAGACAAGGAATCTAAGATGATAAAATGTTAGGTGTTATTCAAAAAAGTCATAATTCAATTTAATAAACTTTTATTAAGTGCCTACTACTTGTAAGGCATGATGCTAGGTTCTAGAGATGGTAAGATAAAAATAACATACTTTTCTATGCTCACAGAGCTTACATTCTAAACATGCAGAGCAGCAGATAAAACTTTATAAGTGGAGGAGCCATATAGAAAAAGGCATAAAGGTGTAAATGAACATGACATAAGCCAGAGAAAGTGAAGAAACCAATCTGACGTAAGTACAGGGTTCACATTCAGGGAGTGGTGGGATACAAAGTTAGATAGGCACGAGATATGACCTATAGAATTCTTAAATTATTTTCATGTTCCGTGATTGAGAACTCAGGTGACAGATTCTTTTCTATTCCAGATGGAGATCCGGGTTACATTAACAGTGGGGCAGAAGGTGAATTTTAACAGGCCTCCCCAGTGTCTGAGGGGGCTTCACCCTAGAACAAAGCACAAGACAATAGCCTCTGGCCCAGAGTAGCCAGTCTCTCAGAAAGTAACAAACTTCAGAGACCAGAGACAAAGCTTTGTGTACAATAATGACTGGCAGCAAAATCTCATTGACTGACTTTAGCATCTAACTTTTCCTCATCTCTAGTCCAGTCTTTAAGTGAGGCCAAATATAAGCCTTTCAAGTTATTTGTGACATTCTTTGTGGGTGTACTCATGCATATATGTATAAATAAATATAGGCTTACAAAGAGTGTATATTTGGGTTGGACATCCCTCATGCTGACCCATGGAGTCATGTTGATGTGAGAAGCTGCTGCCTCTATTTGCATAAAAAAACACAAGGGGAAGAAAATCAGAGAGCAAATCAATAATTGTTTTAAAAATATAGTAATTGAAGGGATTAAAAACTCTATAGTTAATTGTTTGCAAAATTGTAGCAGCGATTTCTGCCCCTCAATTTCCCTCAAAGTTTTTGGCTGCCTTGGGTGACCCACCTCCATAATGCTGTTAGGCTGTTAGCTAGTCATCTGGACCTGAATCATTCATTCTCTCTCTCTCTCTCTCTCTCTCTCTCTCTCTCTCTCTCCCTCTCTCTCTCTCTCTCTCTCTCCCCCTCCCCCCCCACTCTCTCACCTCCTTTCTCCCTTTCCCTCCCCCTCCCTCCCTGTCTGTCTCTCTCCCCCCTCCCTCTTTCTCCCTCTCCCCTCCTCCTCCTCATCTCCTCGTCTCTCTCTCTCTCTCTCTCTCTCTCTCTCTCTCTCTCTCTCTTTCCCTGCCCTTCTCTTCCTTTGCTGGTGGTACATGTGGCAGACTAATAGGGTAGTGAGAGGGCCAACCAAGTATGCTGGCTGGCATGGTTAAAGGTTTTTGTTTAATTTCTAATCCTTCAAGAGCTGATGGAAGAGTGAAAGGAGAGCATGCCTTTCTAAGAAGGCTTTTTACCTCTATCTCCTCACCTTGAATTGGTAGAAGGGAAGACATTATTGGCTTCTGAGCAGCACATGGGGACTTGTCATGTATTTAAGAGGGCAACAGCATGTATACAGTGACACATCACTAATCACCACTATGCATTTATCTGACAGCCTATTCGGTAGAGAACACAGGATACAAGATGAAAACAATCAAATTCAGTGTCACAAAGTCAATTTTAAAAGTTCATGCCTTTGACTTCAGTCCATCCTCCTCACAGTTACCAATGTAATGTTCTTTCAGTTCAATCACACACACAGACCCTATGATTACCACACTCAGTAAACTTCAGTGGCTCCCTATTGCCTACAGGTTCAAATGTAAACACTGTTAATTTGTTTTTAAAGCTCTTCACAACCTGGCCGCATCCTATCTTTTTTGCTTCGTTGGACATTATCTCTCCTCCTACACTCAGATTCAACCAAATAGACTTTCTTTTTGTGCCTCACAAATAGCAGAGAATATCTCCCATGATGGATCTCCCTGCCTTTGTTCTCAGTGGCCTCAATGCCTGTAATGCACTCCCTCTTTACTGCTGCCTCATAGAATCCACTCCCTTCAAAGCAAAGTTCAAGTTTTATTTTCTACACAAAATCTTTACTGATCACCTCAATGGATGGTGTCCTTCCTCTCAAACTACCTTGTCTTTAACTACTTTGTATTTATTTACTTGTTTGTTTACTCATTCATTTATTTATTATCTTCATATTTACTTTGTATATACTTAGTCTGTATTGTCTCTCTCATTAGAATATAAGTTCCTTGGTAATAGAGATTGTTTTATTGCTTAACATAACATCTGGCACATAGTACGTAATTACTTAATAAATATTTGTTAATTGATTGATCCTCTTATAGCAAAGAATTCTTAACCTGGGGTCCATGAATATTTTTTAAAATCTTTACAACCATATTTCATCATAATTAATTTCCTTTTTAATTCTATGTATTTTATTTTATGCATTTAAGAACATTATTCTGAGAAGTGGTCCATAGACTTCAACAGACTGCCAGAGGGTTCCATGACACACCTCAAAATGGTTAAGAATCCCTGTTCTAGAAACACACAGACAGCAGATGGCCTCATGATGAAGGAGGAGAGAGAAAAATGATTTTTAAAAACACAAGAAAAAATAACTCAAGATGCATAGCCAGGGGCAGCTAGGTGGTGAAGTGGATAGAGCATGGGTCCTGGAGTCTGGAGGACCTGAGTTCAAATTTTGCCTCAGATGTATACTAGCTGTGTGACTCTGGACAAGTCACTTAACCCTGATTGCCAGAGAGAGAGAGAGACAGAGAGAAGAGAAAGGAAAGAAGGAAAGGAAGAAGAAAGGAAGGAAGGAAGGAAGGAAAGAAGGAAGGAAGAAGATTCATAGGTAGCTTAGAACCATGTCTTGGAGAGGTTAAACAAGCTTACATTCCTCAAGGCATTGGGATGATAACACTACAACAGCTAGAATTCAAATTGATTACCTGGGACAAAAAGGAAAGGGTTAAATGATGTTTAGCCTGTTCTGTTTTAAAAGGAAAGTGAATGTATGGCATATTTGATAAATAATTAACACTTAAAGCTGATTAAAATGAAGTTGGTGTTTGAGGAGAGAAGCTTTAGTTACCCAATAAAACTGCTTCTTCCTCATAGTAGCAGATAAATGAAATGTTACTGTGCAGAAGTCTCCATTACAGCTTTTGTCAGCAACTCAAATGAACTTTTTTTTTCACTTTAGACTGGTGGGAATGTTGGCCTCTTTGTCCTTCGCTTAGTTTGCCCAGATAAGAGCTGTTGCTGAAGGACAGAAGTGTATCCTCCTGCCTTTTTTTTCCCCTTATGTTCGGTGGTTACAAAAAGAAGGGAAGAGGGGCGAACAGTCCATAAAATTAGGAAGATGGAAAAATTAGAAAATATAGAAGGACTTTGATGAGAGATGAAATCCCATCATCTTTTTGTTTTACCACTTGGCTATTCAGAGCACTTTCTTGTCCATCGTCTAATTCATTCTTCAGTGCTTTCCTGTGAGGAAGAAAGGACAGGGATTCTTATCTTCTCTATCTGTATCTTCATCTGTAAAATTTATTCATTCTTTCAACAACAGTGTATTAAGTGTCAACTATGTGCAATGACTGTATTCGGCTCCCTGCCCTTACGGCGTTAATAGGGCATCTGTATTGGTCTGGGCAATCTTTCTGCTGCCGTGGTGGCTTAAATATAAGCAACATATTGTCAGATGTTTGATCTAAATTCAGGAAGAGGGGGAGAGACTTAAAAGGATGGAAAAAGTGATTGGAGAAGGACAGAGAAACTTACTTCCTAGTCAGGAGCTCAGCTCAATCTGTTGTCCTTGTTCCTTTATCCTCCCTGCCTTATAGCAGAAACTCACAGACTGGTTATTACAGCTTGAAAGATGCTTAGAGATAAGTGTGACATGGTGTAAATTAACTGAATTTGGAGTGGAGAGACCTAGATTTGAATCCAGCATCTGCTACTTGCCCTCTCTGGGCAAATCACTTCCTCCCCCCACCCCCAGGCCTTAGTTTCCCTTACCTATAAAATGAGAGTGTTGGACTAAACAATATCTAATATCTCTCCTCCACTTTCACTTCTGAGATTTTAATCAGACCTCACTAATATCCGGTAGAATGAAGGACTTGAATCCCGATCCCCCGAGTCCAAGTTCACCCTAACAAACCCAGATGGTTTTTCTTTTCCTGGACACCTGGAGGCAGGCTGACAGAAACCCATTATCCACTTCCTGTCATCAGCTCCTGGGTTTGTCTTACTGAACTGCACATTTGACTGACATTAATGCTGAAGCTGCACGACATACCCCATTCCTTAAGCCACTGGTTTCTTTTGAACCTTAGATACATCTGTGAGTATATCTAGCAGTTGTTTATTTCCTCATTCAGCCCATCAGGACTTTCCCTGTTGTTTTTGGATGGGAGGAAGGAGTGGAGGAGACCGAAGGGTGAAGAGTGTCATCCAGGGGGGACAGTGGGATTGCCCTTGTTCTTCCCTGAACCGTCCTCTGTTTGTTCTTTTGGCTGACTGTTTGGAATCTCTTTTGAATGACAGAACTATGTGCGCCTCTAAATATATGTCAGACCATTTAGCTCGATGGGGTCTGGGCATCTCTAGCTTCTTTCCTACTCTCTGTTCCCTGGTTTGTTGATTGGAGGAAACACTTCCTGCAAGGTGCATTGCTGGTGTGCTTCATGCAGTTATCACTGTGTTCCTTCAGAAGTTGTTTGTGGATTTTTTTTTTTGGTTAATAAAATATGTTGGGAATGATTACTACTGTGGAGGTACACTGAGGCAATGTGGCCAGGAAAACCTGAGTTCAGATCCTGTCTTTAATATTTACAGTATGATGCTGGGTAAGTAGGCAAAGCTTAGAGTCTTTTCAGCGAAGTCATGTTTCAGCGAAGGGGCTGACCATGTAGCTGGAGAGTTTCCTCACCCAGGAATTCCATGTACTAGTCAAATCACAGATCCAGTCTCTCTCCCTGTGGCCTGACTTTCTGTAAAGTGAAGAGTCTCTTTTCAAGCCAGATACTGCTCTCAGTTTATCTGGCTTGTTAATTTGGATGTCTTTTTCTCACATAATGACAGGGTGTCGGATCTGGCATGGTTAATTAATAATAGCAGCCCACATTTGTATAGGATTTTAATATTTACAAAATACTTCGCTCAGAATGGTTATTTTAATGAACAAATAGTAGTGTTGTCCCTATTTTACTAAAGGGAGAATTGAAATTTGCATAGATTAAGAGATTGCCCAATGATGTAGCTTGGCAGAGTTATAGCCTTGACTAGAACCCAGGTCTTCTGACTGAGTCGAGTACTCTTTCTATGATGCCACCATGTCTCTCATAGATAGTTTTTCTTAGAGATCATTTAGTTCAATACCATCATTTTTAACTGGTGACAAAACCGAGACCTAGAGAAGTTGTGATTTAGCCAGTGGTATTTATTTAGCATATTAGTGGCAGTCTCCTGACTAGTACCCTTTCTTCTGTACATGGCATGCTGGGATTTCTTAATGTGGGACTTGCCCGTATTTCTTTTCTAGGAGACTCTCCTCCTAGGTTACTTTATTCTTTTTTTCCCCCACAGCCTTTGTACTGAAATATTTGTACTATTGACCCTTGTATCTTCATTTAACAGAAATTGTTTTCCCCCATACGTCCCATTCCAGTCTTAGAAGTGGAAAAAAATTCATTTGGCTCCTCAGATTTCCTAAGTGTCCTGTCCCAGGAGAAAAGTGTGTGGATAGATTGTTTTCCTAAACATTCCCTGGGAATTGCAAAATGAGCCTTGCATTCCAGGCTGCCCCAGCTTGCACAATTTCCATCCGGAAATTCTGTAGTATTTGCTCTAGGATTCCACTGGGAATGACCCCCAACAGTGGCATTTTCTAGTCCTCGTTGATTTCCCCACCAACACGTGAAAGTCTGGGACTTCAGGTGAAGTTGAACGTAATGGCCCTATAAATCACCATCCATCTGTAAGTTATAAAGTCCTTGCAGTATGATTTATGGCTCTCCGTGTACAAACTTGGGAGAGTGTTTGTGGCCAGTGGGTGGCTGGGATGAAAGCCAGCATCTGTTGTCAATGTAATGTTCTTTAATGTTCTTCATCTAAATATTTATTTACTTGAAACTTTGGTTCCTGTAGAAAATTAGAGCCTGGAAAAATGGAAGGTTTCCTTTGGAAATCCAAATTGCTTAACTGTTGTGGCAAAAGAAAAGGCAAGAAGCAGATGTATTATCTCAGAGCAACCAAAACCATCTCAGAGCATTCATCCAAATTGTCTACCGTGCTTGGGATGTGATCCCTAGTCATCTCCACCTGTCAGAATCCATCTCTTCTTTCAAGACTCTCTTCAGGTGCCTCATTCATCATGAAACCATCACTGATGCCCTGAAATGGAAAGTTTTCTCTCCCTTCTTAGATTTTCTTATAGAATTTCTTCCCCATTTCTTCTTTGCCCCTTTCACAATCCACCTGATGATATTCCACTTATCTGTTTATGTCTCATAATAGCCTATAAACTCCTTAAGGGAGTTCTGCTGTCTCTAGCGCTGTTTCATCCTGGAGCTTCCTTTTAGCATATGGTGCCTTCTTGCCCTGGATTATCCTACCACCCCTATGGCTTGCTGCTTACCGTGGAATATCCTTTCACAAGACTTGCACGCCCCTTTCTCCCCATCTGTGAACTCCTCCTGCAGCATCCATTTGCAAAGAGGCCGAGGCTCGCCTGCCATTCCCCTTCCAAACCTGTTCCTAACATTCTGGACTTAAAAACCAATCTCTCTACCCTCCTCTCTACTATCATCCGCTCCAACTCACCCCCACTTTTTGGCTCCCTCTTGTGTGGTGGCTTCCCCCATTAGAATGTAAACTACTTCAGGACAAGGACTTTTTTTTTTTGTCTTATATTTGTATCCCAAGTGCTTCACATAATGCTTGACACAAAAGTTCTTAATAAATGCTTGTTTTCTTCCTGCTTTATCTTCAGGCTTGGACTGTGTTGTCTTTATCCTCCCGGTGCTTAGCATAGTAGTTGTACATAGTAGATGCTGAATAAATGTTTGTTAGGTGAGTCAAAATATTTGTAGTGGTATGTAGAGTACACCAGAGGTGTCAGATTACAGTCATACATTGTGCTTCAATGTTCCTAAGTGCAGCAGAACCAGATTAAAATATAATTAGGAAATATTAACAAATTAAATAAAAATATAGAACATAAATGATGTTAATATGTGATTTTCTAAGTTAATATGCTACCCACAGGGACCTGGTCTCATCTTCCTGAGTTCAAGTCCAGCCTCAGAAACTTACCAGCCGTGTGATCTTGGGCAAGTCACTTAACCCTGTTTGCCTCAGTTTCTCAACTGTAAAGTGATCTAGAGAAAGAATGGCAGACCATTCCCATATCTTTGCCAAGAAAACCCGAAATGGGGTCATGAAGAGTTGAACACAACTGAACAATTAGTGGCCTCCACTAAGGCACACCATCAATGAGTCAGTCCATCAATTCACAGACATTTATTAAGCAACAATTCCTTCCCTCCCCCTACCCTTATAGAGTTTAGAATCTATAGTGCAGGTGACATAAACAGTATGTATTTATATAGGTATACACAAGATAGATAGAAGATAGTTTTGGGAAGGAGAGAAGGTACCAGTGGCTGGTAAGAACTGGAAAAGCTTCATGTAAAAGGTAGTACTTGAGCTGAGCCTTGATGGAAACTGGAGATTATCGGAGACAGAGGTGAGAAGGGGGTACGTTCCAAAAATGGGGGAGACAGCCAATCTAAAGGCCTGGTGACCAGAGGTAAGAGCGCCATATATGAGGAATATTTGCTGTCTCATGTTCACAGTTTGTTACCTGTCTAGCCTCCTCAGATTAGAAGCTTTGTGCAGGTACATAGCATGTGTTCTGCTGCATCTCCCAAAACACCTAGCAGAGGGCTGGACATAGATACTTAATAATACTTGTTGATTGATTGAATTAATTTGGAACTCCCCAGCCCTTTCCATTCATTTTTTGGTGTCAAAAAAAAAAACCTGTTTAAAACATCTACTTTACTTTGCTGCTTCAATCCAGTTTAGTAATTGTAAGTGTATTTTTTTCTGACTGACAACCTTTCAGGGTCTCATGTCCTTCATGCTAAGTGTCAGTGACCTGTGAGTGAAGATGAAGAAGATGAACTGAGCCCAGGAAATAGTTTGGAAGTTAATTTTTAAAAAAAATTCTGCTCTAAGCTTGTCATCTTAAAGTGATAGACAATAGCGTAGAATGGTTAATTGAAGTCTCTTTTTCTTTGTAGTTAAGGTTTTCCTGTAAATTGAGCTGTCATTCTCCACCAGGGTATTTGCTCATTTCCATCTACTCTAGAAGGCTACCTTGGCATCCTTGACTCATAAAACCAACTCATTGTTCTGTAGGGCTATCCTAAGCAGGTCCAAGACATAGTAATCCATTCCCTCTAGGCCGAAGAGACCCAGAGCAAGTTTTTGAAGGACCTCTATACTTTATTTCAAAATGAGCTTCCTGAGATGATTGCATAGTTAATTCCCCTTCTACTCCTTCACTGGAGTCCTTGAGGAACAGCTGTCTGGTCTGAGATTCTGTTTAACTGGAATAATTTTAAATCTCCCTAAACTTCCTCCCAGATAATTCTAGATGGTTTGGGTGAGTGGAGTATGTAAAAGTGAGGATGGAGTCAGACAAGGGAAAAGGTAAAGTAGATTAACTCCTAAAGGAGTTTTAAGACTCTTAATGTAGTCTCAGCAAAGAAGCCCTTACCCATATGTGAGGTCTGTATACAACTGCAAAGCACTAATGAAAATGTCATTTCCCTAAGTGGTCCTTGGGTGTTTTAGGAGTGCTCTTGGGGTAAGAGGCAGATGGATCCTAATCACATGAGGGCTTCTCAAGGATGGAGAGCAAACAGCCATGTTTAACAAGGCCATTTTGGGTCCTAGGCAGAGCATTTTGCATCCGCCACTACTTCAGACTCAGAGAGCTCCCCTCACCTTGCCAGTAGCTGATCTAATTCCGTGCTCAAGGGAGTGTAAAAGAAAGAAAACAAACCAACCTAAATCAGCCCTGGGTTTGAAGAATGAGGTGGTTACCCTAGTGACTGGCAGTCTGTCTTGCTCTTGGCTTTTGTAACCCACTTGAACGTGACTAGCAGTAAAAGCCGGAGCAGCGGTTCAGGGAAGTATAGAGAGCTGGGTTTTTTTTTTTCCTTTTTTTTCTTTAATCTCTCTCTCTCTCTCTCTCTTTTTAAACATGATACAAGTTGGAACAGAGACCTAGTTGTTAGACTGTTTAGCTACCTTGTGAACTCCGTAAGAGTTCATTCCTTCCTAAGTAATGTTTTAAAATCGTCTCTTACAGCCCAGTGAGAATATCGTGGACTAAGTGGAGAAGTGTGTTTCTTAGCTTTCCAAAAGAGCTGGGAAAATGCCCATTAGAAGAACTTTTTTTTTTTTTGTGGAGGATGATTAGGTTGCAACTAACTGGACTAAAATATAGGGAATGGGTAGACTGGGAACCTGTAATAGGGATAGAAAATCTTCCCGGCTCTAATTGGATCATCTTACTGGTGACTGAGGACTGCTGGAATGAGACAGTGTGTAGCTTGGTGGCACAATGGATAGAGTGCTGGCCTGAAGTCAAGAAGACTCATCTTCCTGAGTTCAGATCTGGCTTCAGACACTTACTACCTGGGCAAGTCACTTAACCCTGTTTGCCTCAGTTTCCTCATCTGTAAAATGAGCTGGAGAAGGAAATGGCAAACTACTCCAGTATCTTTGCCAAGAAAACCCCACATGGAGCCATGAAGTGTCAGACACAACTGAAAATGACAACAACAAAAAACATTGGAGTCAAGACAAGACTGACTCAGTTGTAAGTTAATTCAGTTCAGTTTAAGAAACGTGTTTATTGAGTAGCCTAGTATAGAGTAGAAGTGATCTTAGAGATTATGTAAGATCCTTTCTTTCATAGGTGATGAAACTGAGGCCCTCAGTTTCTTCATCTATAAAATCAAGAACTTTAGATGATAAAATTTATCCAGCTAATCATTCCACAAAAATAGCAGTCAGTCAGTTGGTCAGCATTTATTAAGCTCCTACTTAGGTGCCAGGCACTGGGCTAAGTACAAGGGATACAAAAGGCAAAAGATAATTCTTGCCCTCAAGGGCCTCACAGTCTAATAATTAGTTACTATGTACGCCATTGGGTGATAAAAGAAACCCAAGACATCGTCACTCCCCAGTTAGGAAGATAGGATTTATATGTGAATGAATAAATTAATAAGGACTTACTAGGTGTCAATTTATGCTAAGAAATGGCTATAAAGATTTTTTTAAATTTCAAAGACAGCCCTTGTCTTCAAGAAGCTTACATTCTGATAAAGGAGAGTGGTGGCTATTTTGATTTACAGGTATAAAAATAATTAATGTAGTATGTAATAAGTGCCTTGTGAGTAAATCAGAACAGCTCAGAGAAAGGAGTGATCATAATGATTTGAAATGATTAGGAACAGTTTCTTGGAAGAGACATGTTGAACTGGACAGTAAAGGACAAGTAAGGTTTTGATGGGCAGTCTTAGGGATAGTGTCCACTGTAGAGAAGCTTCTGTGCTGTTGTTCCTAGCACAGTGCTTTGCACAAAGTAGGTACTCAGTAAACGTGTGAAATGTTTCATGGTGTGCAAGCCATGGGCTGAAACCAAACTCTTCTTGGTTCAGGGCAGGGGACTACCAGGGTAAACTCAAGAGTTGGAAAAAGAGGGTTCTAAGACGTTCCTATCAT
Organism: Phalanger gymnotis; assembly: GCA_028646595.1. NCBI lineage: Eukaryota > Metazoa > Chordata > Mammalia > Diprotodontia > Phalangeridae > Phalanger > Phalanger gymnotis. The sequence goes on from CM053622.1 coordinate 558,063,847, forward strand.
CTCTCACCTTTCCTTACTATCTTTCCCTTCCAAGAAAGCTTTGTAGAGACAGCTGCTTTATTTGCTGAACCTAGGAGGAGAAGGAGGAAAAGCCTTGCTCAGTGGGAGGCTTCAACAACTTCTTGGTCTCCCAGGTGCTTGAGGTCACTGCGCCTTCTTTACTGGGACAACTGCAGAGCACCTCTGGATTTTGGACTTTGGCCTCCAGCTATTTATTGTTGTTCTTCCAGAAATCAAGTGTTGGCACATGTTGTATTAAGATCATTATCACAGAATGAATCATAATTGAGACGACTGTCAGCTCTAGTGGTTTTAACCCTGTAGATATGTAAATTGATCTTTCCTTTTTTCCAGTAGTAAGTTTTATAATGTGTTACTGGGAGAAGCTCAGCCTGTATTTGCTTTATCATTTATATAGATAGCTGCTGTTTTGCTCAGACATAGACCAGGAAGCTTTGAGAGAGCCAAGAAAATGGCCCAAGATATTACCTGTATAGCAGAACCTTCTTGCCCCGAAGCAAGTCATTTTCAAGGAAATTCAAAATGGATTAAGTCTGTTATCTGAGATCAGCAGCAGCATTATTGCATCTTTTCACTTACCTCCTGTCTCCACCCTCCAACTTTCAATTTTGTTGATCATGGTGGAGAATTTTCCCCCATCCTTCTCTGTAACAGTATAACTAAGAGCTTCATCTTCCTGCCAAAATTGGGCAGATTTGATAAACCGCACGTTCATTGTAGCTCTTTCTGGATGGGAAGAAGATGGGGTGAGGAAGACATGTCTCATTTTATTCACTTGGCTTAAAATCACCCATCAGCTAATCTACTGTAAGAGACTTTGTGGTTTATGAGCAAAGTCCGGTTTCGGTTTCAGAATTTTAATATTGAAACTGGAGCTTGGCAAACATCTGCAGTATCATCCTCTTGGATAGGTAGAACCAAGAGGCAGGAAGCTGAGTTATTACTCCTGCCTCAGAAGAGACAGTCTGAATAGTTTCACATGCTGTTTATCTTGCCCAGCTAACTGGAAGACTGGGAGTCCAGCTGAGGAAATTGTAATGTTCATAGCCAAAACTGGATATAGGTACCAGGATCCCTCTTAATGAAAAGAGACAGGGCTTGGTTGTTAAATCTTACATCCACGAAATAGTTATCCAATCAGAATACCTTCTGAAAACGAAGAAGGAAGAATTAGAACAAGATATACAGTGACTACCAAGTCATTTTTTTAAAGATTAGAAAATTCAAGGGGGGAATAGAAGGGAAAAATAAATCAGAAGGGGGACCTGAAAGCAAAGAACATATTTAAGTTAACATACCCACTTCAAGAAAAAATTAAATACTTATTGAGTTAAATTGAATTGCTTCTCTTGCCTGAATTGACCACCCCCACCCTTTCCACCTGTCCAAATTACGCCTATCCTTCAAGAAATAGCACAAATCCCACTTCTTCACTGGAGCTGACTATTCTTGCCTTCTCCTGTTTCTTTAAGATCTGAGTTCAAATTCGTCCTGAGTCAGTTACTAGCTGTGGGACCCTGGGCAGACCTTTTTGCTTCTGGTTCCTCATATAGAAAATGGTGATAATAATAGCACCTCTATCTCAGGTTGTTGTGAGGATCAAACGAGATCTGCTTTGGAAAGCGCCTGTTACAGTGCAGTGCCTGGCACATCGCAAGCACTATATAAATGTAGCTGCTATTACTGCTGCTATCATTATTATTATTATTAATAGACCTAGCACTTACAATCCAAATTATATACAACCTTGTATTTTATTATAGCATATCTTGTTCACTATTGTCCCATATGTGTGTTTTGACTTCCCAAATAGACAGTCAGCTTCCTCAGGGTAGGGGCTATATTTTCTTCCATACCTTCCACAGTACCTAAGAGACTGGGCGCTTAATAGCTGTACCACAAGTGCTTGCTGTTTGATCAGATCGATTGGAAAAACCAGTAGTGTGAAACAGCCACCTTTAGCCCAGACTTGACCTTCTGCAGAAAGTCAATGTGATTTATTTGATGTATCAAATCAACATGCTTTCTTTTGAAAGAGAACACAGCTTAGTAGTCACCGTGGTTTTTCTAGCTCTTTTGCCACTGAAAGCCAAGGTTCTGTGATACAAGTTAGTGGCTTTGCTGCAGACTCGTTTGCTTGACCTTGGGCAAGCGTCTTCTCCTGGGATTCCATTTCCTCAGTCTGTAAAGGAAGGAGTTAGGACTTTAAGATCCTTCCTAGTTCTAACATACTAGGCTTCTCCAAAAGGAAATACGTTCATAGCCGATAGGTCTGAAGCTGTTACTGTTGTGTCATTTCACCCCCTACTATATGTAGTGGAGGTAAGTCTTTCTGATAAATGCCCCAAGGTATTAGAAGTTGAGCACAAGAGCTGTAATTTCTGGTTTAGAGATGTTAAGTCAAATGATTTTTTTTTAAAAAAAAAATCATAAGCCTCTTTATCATTTCCAAAATGTGCAATCTTTTGTGTTGTTATTTATCATGTCCAATTCTTCTTGATCCTGTGAACCATAATGTCCCTGAGGTTTTCTTGGCAAAGATACTAGAGTGGTTTGGCATTTCCTTCTCTAGTGAATTAAGGCAAACAGAGGTTAAGTGACTTGCCCAGGGTCTCATAGCTACTAAGTATCTAAGGCTGGATTTGAACTCAGATCTTCCTGACCCCAGGCCCAATGCTCTATTATTCACTGAGCCACTTAGCTGACATTTATCTTTTGTCTATGTGAATCGAAAACCGATGGATCTACTGTAAGTATACCATGACATTTGAAAAATTTTTTTTCTCAGAATTGGTCATGAATTTGCATCAATCCATTCCTTTTTTTTTTTTTTAGTCGTGGGCCCTTGTTTTTAGTAACGTACTGTGTCGTGAGTGGCTAGGCTCAAAACTGTAACTATAGAAAAGAACAAAGCTGCCAGAGCCAAGATGGTGGATTAGAGGCAAAAACACAGACAGACTCTCTAGACAACACTAAATTAATTCCTCAAGTTGAACTTTGGAGCGATAGAGCCAATCCATATCAGAAATGACAAATGCTTAAAGGAATGAGGGAAAATAGGTACCTAAATGAACTATTGGTATAGTTGTGAACTATTCCAACACATCTAGAGAGCAATTTGGAACTGTGGCTGAAGGATTATAAAACTATGCATACTCTTTGGCCCAGCAGTACCCGTGGATCTATACCCCATGAGAGATCAAAGGAAAAGGACCCGTATGTACAAAAATATTTATAGCAACTTTTTATGGTTGCAAAGAAATTAGAAATTGAGGGAAATTGGGGAATGGCTATACAAATTGTGGTGTATGATTGTAATGGAATACTATTGTGCTATAAAAAATGAGAAAGTTTTCAGGAAAAAAACATGGGAAGACTTATATGAACTGATACAAAGTGACGTGAGTAGAACCAGAAGATCATTGTTCAAAATAAGAGCATTATTGTAATCATGATCAATTGTGAAAGACTTAACTACTCTGGCCAATACAGTGATCCAAGAGAATTCCAAAGAACTCTTCATGAAAATGCTATTCACCTCCAGAGAAGGAGCTAATGAACTCTGAGTGAAAATTGAATTACAGTTTTCTTACTTTTCTTTTTTGTCATGGTATAACTAGTATGCATAATTGATATATTGCTTGCCTTCTCAGCAGATTGGAGTAGGATGAGAGGAGGGAGAGAATTTGGAAGTAAAAAAAAATTCTTTAAATGTTTTTAAATAAATAACTTTTTTAAAAAAAAGAAAAATTACAAAGCTGATTGGCCCACATTAGGTTAAAACTTTTGACCTTTATTTCATTTTTACTGTGCTTTAACCAAACTCTAAAGCAAGGGTTCTTAACTTTGGTTCACAACTGATACATTTCAGGGGGTCCATGAACTTAGGTGGGAAAAAATTTACATCTTTATTTTTGCCAATCTCTAATTGAAATTTGACATTTCCTTCAATTATTTAAAAATCTTATTCTGAGAAGGGACTCAGGCTTCACTAGTTTTCCAAACGGCTACATGACACAAAAGAGGATAAAAGCCCCTGCTCTAAAATACTGATAGACATATATCCCTAAAATATGGATTTTGAAGGAATCTGTAACCACAGAATCAATCATAGGCTTCTGTAGTACTCTCTCATTGCCAACTAACTCACAAACACCATAGTCTTTGTGTTGCCAAGGACAGTGTATTCAGGGGGTACTCATTCAATATTAGTTGATGTAGTTCTCCCCTGCCTTACATATCTCATAAGACTATTAGAAGGAAAATGCTTTGTAGATTGTAAAATACTATATAACTGTGAATAATGATTGATTTCTTTACCCATCCCAGTAATGTAACTGCTTATTGGACCCATGGAAGGAATCTTTAAGATTTATCTATGACAATCCTTCCTTCCCCGTGCTAAGTTCAGAAGTAGCTTTTAAAAACAATTTTATCAATGCATATTTTTATATCATAATTCTAGATATATGCACTGTGTCCCCTCTCTCCAGTTAAGTCCTTCATTTTAACAAAGAAAAGCAAAAATTTTGTTTTTATTTTAGTGATTTTTTTATGGTACCATCATCCCTCTCCTACCCATCAAAGCCATCCCTTTTAACCAAAAATTAAAATTAAAGAGGGGGAAAACAGTTCAACAAAACTAAATAATACATCATAGCTAGACTTTCTGGTATTTCTAGAGTGCTTTAAGGTTTACAAAATGCTTTACATTTTTTTTTTTGACAGGGGAGAAGGCAGGGCAATTGGAGTTAAGTGACTTGCCCAAGGTCACACAGCTAGTTTGTCAAGCGTCTGAGGTCAGATTTGGACTCGGGTCCATCTGACTCCAGGGCTGGTGCTGTACACGCTGCACCACCTAGCTGCCCTGCTTTACATATTTTTTAACTGATTCTTACAACAGCTCAGTGAGGTGGGTAACATCATTATCCCATTTTACAGATGAGGAAACTTGGGCTGAGAGAGGTTAAATGACTTTCCCAGGGTCACACAGTTTGTGTCAGAGGCTAGATTTGAATTCACGTCTTCATGACTTTGTATTCTTCACTTTATCCACTGTACCACCAAGTTGCCTGACAATACATCAACTGAATCTGCAAGTATGTGGCATGTTCCATAGCCATACTCTCTAACCTCTGCAAAGAAGGGAGCAAGGTGCCTGTTGCTCATGTCTTCTTAATGGACCAGCATAGTCATTATAATTATATGTGCATTTTTTACATCATTATTTCTGGATGTATGCACTGTGGCCTCTCCCCAATTAAATCCTCCATTTTAACAAAGAAAAGCAACATACTTTTTCATTTTAATGATTTTTTTTTTTACAGTACCAACATCCCTTCTCCACCCATCGAAACCATCCCTTTTAACCAAAAATAAAAATTAAAGAGAAAGTAGCAGGGGGGACAGTTGAACAAAACTAAATAATGCATCATAACTAGTCTTTAAATAATAGCTTTTTTTAAAAAAAAAATCTCTGTCCACTGACATTGGCCAAAATAACTCTTAAAACAAACATTTGCATTCCTCCCATTGTGGTTTTCCAACTTAAGGAGAAGTTTATTTTGTTCAAAGGAGGGGTAACTTTTCTTCTGTTCCTCGTGTTAGAACATCAGACATCAGCATCAGAGATGGAGAAGGAGTCATCATGGTGTCAAAAAAGAGAGCACAATCAAAAGACCCAGAGTCAAGGGCCAGCTCTGTTTCTTACTACCTGAGCTACTGTGGGCAAGTCAGGTGTACCTCTTTGGACATCAGTTTTCCTTCTGTGTAAAATGAGGACTTTGGATTAGATGGTCTTTCAAGCCCTTTCCAGTTCTAAATCACTGATAACAATGAATCATCTTCTGTGGGTCCCATCCCTCCCTTATTGCAAAGGCTGTGGCTTCAGAATGGGAAATCTGCAAAAGATTCCTTTAGCCTCCAGTGGTTCAACAGGGCCTTCCTCAGCTGAGCAAGCCTTTTGACCCAACACTGCAACTCAAAGGTTTCTTAGGTAGTCATTTGTCACCTTCTCATTGAAGACTTCCATTTTCATAAAGAAAACTTTCAGAAACATAGACATTTAGGGCTGGAAGAGACCCTGGATGGAAGAGACGTTATCTGGTCATGGAATCTGAGTTGTAATGGTCCTCAGAGGACCATTCTATATTCTCTCTATTCTATAGAGAACTCACACAGGGCAAGCTCTCACATGGTGGTCAGAAAAAGTGATATAAGAACACTGTCAAGGTCTCTGTTAAGAACTTTGGAATTGATTGTGTGACACGGGTACAGGACCTCCCAGCATGGTGTGCCCTCACCAGAGAAGGTGCTGTGCTCTATGAGCAAAGCAGAATTGAAGTAGCTCAAAAGAAACACTAGATGCGCAGATTTAGAGAATCCACCCCAAATGTTCACATGGCCTGTTTGTGCTTGACATGTGGTGGAGCATTCCTAGCTTGTATTGGTCTGATCAGCCACACTGTAGCTTGACTCCACTAGCATAGTCATATCATTTTGAGAATGGACAACAACGGACCGACCACTGGTCTAGCCTATAGTCAAGCAGGAATCCTTTCTATAACATCCTTAACAAGTGCTTCTCCAGGCTGTGCATAGAGTGATAGGGAACACACTACTGGGAAATTCTAATTTTTAGGAGGTTTTTCCTTCTATTTAAAAATCTGTTCATATGCAGTTTCTACTTATTACTCCTACTTTTCCCCTCTCTAGAATCAAGCAGCACAACTTTAGTCTTTCTTGCACGTGACAACCCTCTGAAGACTAGAGGACAGGTACCCCGTGTGCTTTCTACCTTCCTCTTTCCCTCCTCATCCTCATTCAATGGTCTTCTCTTCTCCAGGCTCAATATCAACTTCTTTCAACTCATGCTTTGACGTGGTCTCAGTTCCCTACACCATCCTGGTCATGTTCCCCTGGGACCCCTTCATTTTATGGATGAGGAAACTGAACCACCAGCAAAGTGAAGTGACTTGTCCAGAATTTTTTCTCAATAGCAGAGCCAAGACTGGAACTCAGATCTCTTGATTTCAAGTTCGGTGCATTTTCTACTATATCATACTGCTTTCCTAAATAACTGTCTTTTAAATGTTCTGATGACTGTCCCCTCCCCCTAAAACCTAGCTAGGTAGATTTATTTGAACAGTTAGAAGGAACTATATGATCATATACTGATAACATTCTTTTTTTAATTTTTTTTTTTCAATTAACAAAAACGTTCTTTAATCTCCCTACCTCCCCGCCCTTCTGGGAAAAAAAAAAAAAAGAAAACCCTTGTAACAAATAATCAAGCACAACAAATTTCCCACATTGGCCATCTCCAAAAAATACAGATCTCACATGGCACCCTGAGTTCATCAGCTCTCTTTTAGGAGGGGAGGGGGAGCATGCTTCATCATGGGTCCTCTGGAATCATGGTTGGTCATTTAATTGATCAGAAATCTTAAGCCTTTCAAAATTTTTGAGTGTGTGTGTGTATGTGTTCTTACTACAACCTGTTGAGGTAGGACAGACTGGTAGCATTATCCTTATTTAACAAAAGAGAGAAACTGAGGCTCAGTAACTTGCCCAAGTTTATGCATTTATGCAAGGGCCCAAGTCTCCTGACTTCCTGCTTGTTGCTTTTGCCATTAGAAAAGAATGACCATTTGATGAGAGCAGACCATTATAGAGGAAGGGAAAAGAGCGCTCCCTGAGCTGGGAGGGACCTCAAGATTTCATCTAAACCATTCCCCCTATCTCCATACTGGCAGGCACACCTATTGATCACTAGGCATTTCTTTTCTCTACAAGTTCTTAATCCTTGAAAGGCAAAAAGTCATTCGTTCAGTGAATATTTATTTGCTCTGCAATGTAGACAATAATGGAGAAGCCATTCCTTCAGCCTTCCAGGAGCTTAAAATCTACATGGTGAGAGAAAAGTAATAGAAATGAAAATCCCAATAATAATATAATTGTTTAGCAATAATACAAGTCATAATACCAGAGATGACACAAAACAGTCCTTAAGTGCCCAGCGAATGAATGAAAAAAACTCTACATTCTCATTGTAGACTCGATTGACCATTGAAAGCTTCATTAGGACTTAGGACTTAGTTACAGCCTGAAGGATGGTATATTTTGGAAAGGGAATAGAACATTCTAGATAGAAGGAAAAGAATTAGCAAGGCTAAGAGGCCCTGAAGGTGCATTGTTTCCCCACCCCACCCCACCCCCCAAAAAAGAATAATGATAATAAGCCTTTAGGGAGGGTGGAACAGTCTCCTGAAATAGTCCAGGATGGATTACACTAGTGGCTGTTCCTTTCTTGCCACCCCCTCACCCTCATCCAGCAGCCACCATTTGCTCCTAAATTGTCAGCATGTGGAGGCGAGCAACCCCACGCTCACATTTGGCAAACCTACAGCTCAGTTGTCAGAGCTCGGCTGAGGCTTCAGGAAAAACCTTCCGGAGTACTTTGCCAGACAGAATTAGATACTGCCATGACTGACATTTTGGACACCACACTTAGAACAATACGTTTCATGCCTCATTTGTTACCAAAGTTCCAGAATTCAAGTCAACATAGGATAATTAATACCTCTCCCCCATCATCTGTGGCACAAGGCCTGTGTTTTCCTATGTGTGCCACACTGTTGCCTAAATCAAGCCCTTGGCTATTGGAGTCATGTAAACATGACTTCAGCTTACGTGCTATGGAAAAAGGGGAGAGGGGAGGAAAACAAACCAAAATAGTCCCTCTACCCCACCAAAAAACCCTTATATAATTGTACCACCGTCCTATGTCCCCCTAGATTTCCATTTTATAGTCTAGAGATACTCTCTTGATAATCACATATTAAGTTCCTTCTCTCTGGTTCTCTGGTTCATAGCAAAATAAACAGAAGTAGAACTTGTAAAATTTAAGAAGGATTTGCTGGATACCTGTTTTAGGTATGTTGATATTCCATCTTTTTGGAGTCACAGCATAATATTCTTTCTAGATTTTATGTAATATCCTATCTCTGATGCTTACTGTCTACATGACCATAGGTGCATTAACCTCTCTGGGCCTTTAGTTTCCTTGGAAGTAAAATGAGGAGGAAAGTAGAAGTGAACTAAATGACCTCTGAGGCCTATCCTTAGATCTAATATACCTACCTTGAAAATAGTGTATGTCATGATAGGTAAGACAGTATGAGGGAACACTAAGGGCTAGATGAACCCAGGACCAGGAAGTGGGAAAGAGCACAAAAAACTCAGTGAGAGGATGCCAAAAACAAACCACCTATTTTGAAATTCCGTCTAGGCTAGCTCTGTGTGCATGCCCCAGAAGAGAAGAAAATTCTTTCCTTTTCCTTTCTGTACCACATGGCCCCCAGCTCTCAGGGCTCAGAATCCAGGCTAGTATTTCCATCACTAAAGTTGAACTACATTTTGAGTTTAATGGGATTTTGTGAGCTGGCCTTTCCAAGGGAAAATGTATTTCTGAGTTCCAGACATCTGTCTTACAAAAGAATGTTTACAACACGATCCATTTCTCACCCAGAAATTACCTTATAATGCTGTATATTTTGAGGGTACATGTGAAAGGCTCCCATCATGCTTCTGTCCATCCTTTCTAGCGTTCACTCTGAAGCCCAGCCCAACAAAAAGCTCAATTAACACTAAGGCAGTGGTCATCAGATGCAGAGCAAAGAACCAGGAGAACAATTTATATGATGACAACAACATTTTAAAAAAAAAAACTTTGAAAGCCTTAAGATTTCTAATCCATTAAATAACCAACCATGACTCCAGAGGACCCACAATGAATCATGCCACCCTCACCTCCTAAAAGAGAGCTGATGGGCTCAGGCTTCCATATGAGACCTCTATGATGGCCAATGTGGAAATTTGTTTTGCTTGATTATTTGTTAAAAATGTTTTCTTTTTCTTTTTTTTCTCCAAAGGAGTGGGGAAACAAAACAGATTTTCGATAATTGAAAAAAAATCAAGGATGTTATGAGATAATAAATGTAAATGAACTTTTTAAGTTTTTAAAAAGTGATTTACAAAATTATGATGTTAATAATACAGTAGCATTCATTTATTTAAAGGTCAGATTTATGGTATCCTTACCCATCCCATCTGTGAAAAAAAACAGAACTGAGAACCCAGAATAAGTTTGGGGGTAAAGGCTTCTTAGCAACTGAAATAGCTACACCAAGTAGTCACAAAATGCTTTCACTAATGCCTATTTATTTTACTCTAGCATACTTCACTCAGCCCCGTTACTCTTTATAGATACTTGTAATCATTCTCATTATCTGGTTTTTCCAGGTTATATCATATTAAAGGCAGCAAATTAATATGAGGCTCATAGATTCAGAGCTAGAAGGGACTGTAGACACCATTTAAGTTCTCCTTAAATTTTATATGAAACTGAAGCCCAGAGAACAGAAGTGACTCTGAGTTCACTCAGTTAATAAAAAGTATGTAAGTTAGAATTTGAACCCACATTCTCTAGCTTTTAATTTCAGCATTCTTTTCTGTAGGGCGCCATGCAAGGACCTGTTTAGAGGCAGCTAAACTGTCTGCAGCAAGAAAAGACAGATGATGGTGTGGGAGAAGACAGGGAAACTATAAAAAGCAGACACCAGAATTGCAGGGACAGACAGTAAATACAGCACCTCCCTAGGCACTGAGGGGCATCATAGTGTGATAACTCAGTCCATTCTGTGGTGGGGATGATCCCAATTCTGGAGAAAATAATTAAATCATCTTCCTTATCCTCCATTTGAGAAGGTGGGAAAGTGTGTAATACATTAAAGCCCAACTATCCCCCTTTATTCTGAAAGCTCACTTATCTAGCAGCTCATGCTGTAATCAGACAAACCACAAAGAACTTTTGTTCTCTGTAGAATCAAAGAAAAACGACCTTGGCAGCCTGGTTTCACAACCCTTACTAGCGGTGTAACCTTGGGCGAGTGTTGAACTGCTGTGGGGCCTCCTCAGCTTCCTCTGTACAATGAATGAAGTGGAGGAAATGACTCCAAGACCTCAGCTTGAAAATTCCATAATTTATGAACGTTTAGAAGCAAAGAGATTGGAGTCACTCCCTCTCCAGGAACAAATCTGTACCATTTCTCCTCACTTCACTACAATGAAATTCCAGGAGAAAGAAAATGCTTAACCTAGGGTTAGTCAGTCTATAAGCAAACATTTGTTAATCCCCTGCTTCAAGCCAGGATTTGTACTAAGGGCTGGAAATACACAGACAAAAGTGAAACAGTTCCTGCCCTCAGGGGGGTTATATTCTAACGAGGGAGACCAGGTATGCATATATTATAAATATGTGCCGAATAAATACGAAATGAACATAAGTTAATTTTGAGAGAGAAGGCCCTAACATGGAGGGAGAAGAAGTGGATCAGATCAGGGAAGGCTTCATGTAGGAAGTGGTGCTTGAATTAAAGTTTAAAAGGAATTCAGGGGTTCCAAGAGGTGGAAGTGATGAGGGAATGCATTCCAAGTTATTGGGGACAGTCAGTACAAAGACCTGGAGGTGGGAGATGGAGCATTATATGTGTATTTCAGCAAATTGGCAATATGGCTTGACTGCTGGCCTCTGCCTTCCAGAGAGTTGTATCCAACACCCTCTCTTTGATGCTTACTACCTCTCTAAAACTTGGGCAAGCAACTTCTCTGGGCCTCAGCTTTCTCATCTGTAAAATGAGGATAGGGCTAGATGACAACTGAGGCCCCTTCTAGCGCTAGGCTTTTGACTCTATGATTTCTTCGAGCTGAAGAAACTTTCCCCACCTATCTACCGCTTGGGCCAGCAGTGCTTTTGCACTGCACTGTTTGGGGAAAAAGCAAGGCTACTGGATTATATGGCTGAAGTACCACTTCTTCCATGAGGCCAACCTCTCCTGACTATCCCCTAGATGACAGTGATCTGTCCTTTCCTTGAATTTCCCTAGTACTTACTGCATACTCAGCACATACACTGCTTGATATGGCTGACTTTTCAGATTTCATCTCCCTAGATCTTTGGGGATAATAGGGAATAATGTCTTTTCTTGTGCATTCCTACTGTGCTGAGCACATAGTAAGGATTCAGTAAACCATTCAGAATGGTTTGTTGTTGTCTTTGTGAGGCGCAGAGGAGGTTGTATAGCTTTTATTGTTCAACAGTAATTGTGATAGCATCCTGTAGAGGTGGAGAGATTTAAAAAAAATAGAAGCAAAAAGTCCCTGCCCTCAAGGAAACCACAGTATAGTTGAGGTAAGGAAAGTTAGGTAGGGACAGGTAAAAAAAAATAGTGAAAATGAGAGGAAAAAGAAATGCAGGAGAATAGAGTTGCCTCATATGCCACACTCTGAGTGTTTTGTTATGTAAGGCAGTAGTTCTCCAAGGGTTTCACTAAGTGTGCTTTGAAGTTTTGATTGATGTCACTGCCGATAAAATAAAATTTATAAATTTTGTTTCATATAAACTTTACTTACCCAACATACATTGTGTGGCAGGTATTTAAAATTTGCAAAATAAACACGTGTCTACTGCACATTTGTACTACCTCCCAAGTCAGACCTTGAATTCGCAAAGAATTAACAACAGCTGCTTTTATCAAGCAGAAATTTGCACGTGCATAGTCTCTCAATTGTCCCATAGGGTTGTCATCTTAAAAGTTCAGCATGCTGCAATTCATCATGGCAAAAAAAATAATGCTCCACAAGCAAAAAAAAAAAAAAAAGTTTGAGAACCCTTGATTTAAAGTGTAATCTCCACAGTTGTCCCAGTGTGTGTGACATACCAGTTGTCTCCCAATGAGCCAGGAGTCAATGACCATATCCTGTCAGTGGGGTAAAAGAGCAAACAGACAGGAAAAAACTCCTGGTGAGACTTTAGTTTCCTGTGACATCGTTAATGTCCAGATTAGCCCCTAAACCAGACCTCTCTCATAGGGATCTGCTTATTCTATCGGCTATCTCCCTGAATGAGGGAGTGGAGATTGGGTGGTGGCCGCCTGCTCACCTAGGACTTGAATCTTTAGCCTTGACCTCACTGGCACCACATCCTAACCAGTTGGCCTCTATGGCATATGCCCACTTCCTCTGACATGCAATTTGAGTTGTTTAGAATATGATATTTTTAACTCATCAAAGCGACTATTCTTACTAGTGATGCAGATTCTATTCTATCCACATCTGCCCATCTTTTGTGATTCTTGTGTATGTCCTCTCTCATATCCTTCAGAGGGTGTCCGCCCCATATCCTGAGGACTTTCTTTAGGTTTTCTTTGTCCTCTGTGGATACCAGTGGAGGGCATGATCTTTCTGTAAGTTATCCCTTACGGGATCAGCCCAGTCATACGTTTCTCTGATGACCCTGTGAGGTAGTGGATAATATGTCATCATCTGTTTAGAGGCAGTGAGATGGTATAGGGGTTAGTTAGAATGTCAGGACTGGGGTCAGGAAGATCTGAGTTCAAATCCAGCCTCGGACATTTATTAGCTGTGTGAACAGACTTAAGTCATTTAACCTCTCTTAGCCTCAGTTTCCTCACCTGTACAATGGGGATGATGATGATGGTAATAGCACCTACTTCCCAGAGTGGTTGTGAGGATCAGATGTCATAGGATTTGTAAAGTGCTTAGCAAAATGCCTTGCACATAGTGGGTGCTAGATAAAATGCTAGTTGTCATTATTATTCTTTTTCACCTGAGGAAAGTGATGCCCAAAGGAGTCATGGGACAAAGGCCACAAATCACTAAATTGCAGAGCGAGGGTGAAAACCCAGATCTCACAGTTTCCTGATATCCTTGTTCTCCCTTACCCTACTGGAACAGGTCTTAGAGATTGTTTAGCTAACTCCCCCCCCCCCTTATTTTGTAGATAAGGAAACTTAGGTAAAGAGAAGTTAAATCCAAGGTCACACAGAAAGCTGGTGTTAAGCCTTTAAACCACTGCCTTTATCCTGGTTAAGGCTTGTTTCCCTTTAGCCATCCACTGAGTTGCCTGCAAATTTGTAATTTTGAAATGAAACCAAGGAAAGCAACATTCCATTCTCTTTGATCAATCTAAGTACGATACAGAGAGAGCCGAAGTAACCTGAGGACGTAGAAAAATCAGAGTTCATTTATTTTGATGGTAGCCTTTAGGAGATAAATGACTGTATTACCAGAGAGAATGTGTATATGACCCATAGAGTACACTGCGTGCAATAGAATGGAAGTTCCCTGAAGTCAGGGACTCTTTTTGTTTTTAATCCTCAGTTCCTATATTCAAAGATTTTTTTATAGCAATATAATTTGTAATTTTATATGTATATACATATGTATAGCAATGTATACATACAAATGTATAGCAATATAATTGTAATTGTAATTGCAAAAAACTTGAAGTACAAACTGAATTTACAACAGTAGGGGAATGGTTGAATAAATTTTGGTACATTAATGTAATGGAATATTGTAATGCATTCAAGGTTGACAGGTATGAGAAATATAAAGAAATCTGGAAATTAGAAAATAATACAAAGCAAAATAATATAGAACCCAAGACAGTATAAAAAGTAAATGAGAATGTGTGAGAAACCCAGCGGAGACAAAGGGAATGAAAAGAAAGTCATGACGTTTTATGCATTGAAATGCATTTACTTAAAGGTAAACACTTGTAAAGCAATTAATTCATTTTTATGGGTATTTAGTAATAAGCTCAATCCTTTTTTCTTAAAAACTGCAATCATTTCTTTCATGTCTTTTTAGACTGAATATCCTCTGGTTTCTCAACTCATTTTACATGGTTTGATCTCCCGTTTTCTTACCATCATGTTTGTCCTTTTGAGAAACGCTCCAGCTTTTCAGGATCCTTTCTAAAATAATGATAATAATAACTAATAAATAATAATTAAATAGTGCCTTAAAGTTTCCAAAGCATTATCTCAACAACCCAGCAAGGTAGATGCTGTTACTATTCCTATTTTACAAATGAGGAAACTGAGACTGAGAGAGACTAGATGACCTGCCAATGGCCACTCAACTAGTAAGTGTCAAAGTCAGGATTTGAACTTGGGTCGGACTCCAAGTCAAGCAGTCCATTGCCTATGCCACCTCGCTGTGCAAGTTATGATATTTTACAAGTCTAGACCTGGAAAGAGTAGACAGTTCATGACTTAATCTCTTCCTCCACCCACAGGAGAGCATAACTTCCTTGTGGACAGGGACTGTGCAGTCTTTAATCTTTTATTGCATTCTACATTCTTTGCACGTAGAAGGCACTTAATATTTGAGTTGCCTATGACTTCTTCAGTTGTGGATGCTACAAAAAAATGAATTCATCCTGAGATTGCATTTGCTTTTTGGTACTGTTGACTCGTGTTTTGTAGTCATCTTATCTCCTTTTTTGTTTGTTTGTTTTTAGTGAACTTTTAACCATTATCTCCCCTATCCTATTCTTGGTACAAATTACTTTTTTTTTTAACCCAAGCACAAAGCTTTACATTTATCCCTATCCAATTTCATCTTACTAGAGTTGGCCCATCATTCTAACCTGTCAAAAAATTTAAATCTCAGGTCTGTCATCTTTGCATGAGGTATTCCTCTAGATTCTGTGTCATCTTCAGTTTGATAAGGACATTATCTGGGCTTTTATGCAAGTTATTGATTTTAAAAAAGCTAAACAGAAAAGGAACCTTCAGACAGTGAATGAGTGGGTCTGTTGTTTTAAATGTGCAGTTCTTTTTTCTCTCCTGAATAGAAAGTACTCAAACTAGGCTAAGGAAGCCGGTAGAAATGTGAGCTAGAGTGGCAGGAAAAATAGAAGAGGAAAGGAAAGAGGAGAAATGCGAGCCAAGTTTATAAGCATGCTCTCTGCTCCACGTCTTTGTTCAGATGGCAACAACTCTGGGTTCTGCAGCTTTTCATTCATTTTATGGACAGGTAGGCCTGTGGCTTGTAGTAGCACCATTCAAACTTTGTCACTTGGTGTCATGTAAGAGGAGATGTGCTCACAGTCAAAGTGTCCTCACTGCCCCCTGCCTTTATTTGCTCAACTGTGTCCAGGCTGGCTGAGAATGAGATGTAAAAGATAAAGCCAGAGTGCCTGATTAAAACCGACAAGTACAGGAGTGCTGCTTCTTGGCAATTCTCTGATTCAGAGTGTTTTACCAAACCCATTCCTTTGTTAGCACTTCAGTCATTATTTAAGGATGCTGCATAACAAATGGATTACCTACTCTGCACAGAGAGAGCCAGCTTATTGCCTACCTACAAATTGAGGACCAATCTATTGCATTCTTCACATTTTCACTCCAAACAGGCCTAGTTGCCAAGCAATTCATGTTAGTAAATTTTGAGGGCCACATTTGTGTAAGTTTTCTGAAGTCCCATAAAACACTGTGATTACTGTACAGACAAAACTCAACTCTATGTAATATTCAACCGTCCTGGGGTCTTTGAGAGCCTCCTCTCCCCACCCCCCAAAGCACATGATAATCTCCTAACTCGTCTTGGTATGAGGCCCTACACCGACACTGCAGGTGAACCTAAGGCTAGCAAATGTGGGAAGAACACTGTTTTCATCATGGGACTTCCCTGATTAAAAAAGGCTTTCCCTTGCCAAAAGGATAAAGTTCAGATTCTTTAACCTGGCAGGTTAAAGGTAACCAGTGCTGCAGGGGATAAAACCCTGGGCCTGGAGTCAGGAAGCCTTGATTCCAATCCAGCTTACTCAGTCCTGTGACTTCTGTGATACTTACTTAGCTCTGTGACCTTGGACAAGTCATTTAACCGCTATCTGCCTCAGTTTCCTCATCTGTAAAATGAGGATAATAATAGCAGCTCTACTCTCAAGACAGTTCTTGTTACATTACTGCCACAAATCACTTTCTATTTCCAAACTTACTTTCATTCCTGTCCCTATCTCAAGCATCGTTTGAGCATTCCAGCCTCCATACCCTGGCTTGTCTTCCCCCCACCTGGAACATCCTCCCTATTTCTTGCTCCTTTTCAAAATTCTACCTGCCCTTTAAACCCAGTTCCAGCTCAGCAGCTTATATCATCTTAGAAAATGGCTGAGAGCTTAATAGACTTTTTCAGGTTACATAGATTACTATGTGACAGAAAGAATATGGAACTCATCTTTCCCGTTGGAATGTCAACTCTTCGCAAATAGGAATTGTTTCATTCATTATATTTGTATTCCCATTTCCTAACATAGTGCCTGGCACTTAGTAGGCACTTAATAAATACTAGATTGATTTCTAACACCCAGACTAGCCCTCCAGGTACGATGTTGGACATGGAATTAGGAATACCTGAGTTGACATCTTGTCTTACTAGTGACATGACCCTGATGAAGTCACTTACCCTGTTAGCCATGATTTCCTTGTCTATAAAATGAAGCTAATAATAGCATTTACCTCATAGAGTAGCTGAGAGGAAGGATCAGATGAGATTATATTTGTAAAGCACTTCATACTCCTTAAACAGCTAAATAAATGCTAGCCATTATTGTTTTACCAGGCTGCTTTTGTAAGTGGTACTTAGTGGGAGTTCAGAAGACAGACATTAAACTGTTAGTTTTTAGTACATGAAATGACAGTTTAAGACAGGGATTATTAACCTGGAGTTGGGGAGGGGGGAGGGAAGGAGTCCATGAACTTGGATGGGAAACAAATTATATCTTTATTTTCACTAACTTCTAAAATGAAATACAGCATTTCCTTCCATTGTGAATGTAGGCAATAAACATTTTTCTGAGGAGGAGTCCTTAGGTTTCTCTAGATTGCCACAGGAATACATTACACATAAAAAAAGTTAAGACAAACACAAGAAAATAACTTTAATTCACTGTTTTTCTACTTGGAATTAGGGAAGGGAAGAAAGTAGGAATACTTTTGTAGAAATTTTAGTACTAAGACTTAAATATTTTCTAAGAAAGTAGAGGAAATGTCATCTGACAGCCTGTTTTCAATGTCAGGGAGGAAGGTTTTATTTTTTTTTTTATTGGTTTTTGAAGTGTTTACAAATTTTAGAAGTAAAAGCACTTGAATTTAGGGATTCAGATACAAAACCTCACAGCCCGATCTGATCCACATTGCCTTTTGATTTCTAGTTTTTGTTTGATGTGAAGACAACCAAGAGAGGAAATGAAACGTTTACTAGTTTGTATCCATTTGGAGTCAAAAACCTGTCTCATTAGAAGTGATGATTGCGGGTTCAGGGAGAATGAGAAAATATTTTGCTGCTGTGGGCTAGCTTCATAGGAAATATCCATAAGCATCTTTGCTGCACAAATACCCTCCTCTCTAATGAGACCAGTACAAGGAGAGATGAATGTGACCCAAAAATCAGCCAGAGAACTAGAAAGGTTATATTCCCTGCATACTGCCACCATTTACACGCCGTTATTTTCACGTGGCTCCCCTGCCCAATCACCACTTGCTGTCTGCTGTATCATATAGGAAATTCTGCTTAGCTTTTTTGGGGGGAGGTGGGGAGTTATATTGATATGAGTCTGTTGTGTTTTTTTTTCCATCACTGTCATTTTGAAGTTGTCCACCCCCAGCCATAAGTACAAGGTGTACCATAAGTCTTACTGCATTAAGATTTATGAATGTCCCCTATAGTTTAACGAAACAAACTAATAAAGTTACCTTGTCTCAGTCCGTGCCTACAGTCTACCAACTCTCTGCCAAGAGAAGGACAAGATTTATTTCACCTTCAGCCCTCTGGAATCAGGATTGGTTATTGTGTTGACCAGAGATTTTTCAGTATTGCTTCCTTTTATGTTATTGTGGTCAGTGTGTAAATTGTTCATTTAACTCCAATTACTTTCCAAGTTTATCTGAATTCTTTACAGTCATTTCTTATGATACACAATAATTCCATTTCATTCAGATATCACAGTTTGTTCATCCCTTTTGTTGCTTGTTTTTTTGTTTTTGCTACCACAAGTATACTATACAAATACTATACAAGTACTATACAAATTTTTGTTTATTTTAGACCTTTCCCTCTGCATTTGACCTCTTTTCTGTATGCCCAGTTATGGTATCTGGACGTGGCTTTCAAGGCCTTCCCACAGTCCCCTTTAATAAAAGGATTTGTTCTGTGAAATTTGGATTCAGTCAAGGGTCCTCATTGAAGGACCTAGAAGGGCACATATGGCCTCAAGGCTTGTCACCCCTGGTCTAGGATTTCCCTAACTACCCCACTTTCTTTTCTTTTGCTACTTCAGACACACTGCAGGTCAGCTCTATAGCCTCACCCACTACTAAAACATTCTGCTCTTTCCTGCCTTCCTCCCTCTCCTCCCCTGCTGGAACCTCCCACTTTCTCACTCCCACTCCAAAATGAGACAACACTACTGGCTTATTAGCTCATGTCCTTCCTCCTTTATGAAGGATTTTGCTCCCTGCTCATGCGCTCTCCCTCACTCTTCTTCCTCATAATTCAAGCCCTCAGTTATAGGACCTTATATACTGTTCATTATTGTTTTGATGTTAGATTTGTTTTCTCCCCCTTACCCTGCATTGGATTGTAAATTTGAGGGCAAGAACTGTTGTCTTTTCTCCTGTACCCTTAATCGAACCTCTAACAGGGCTGAGTACAAGTTGATTGACACGTGAAGATGCAAAATAGGTCAGAAAGCCTTGGGACCTGGACTCTATCACCAGAGAAGACAAAATTAGGGGAAATAAACTTCGACAGCGGCATGGGCAGCTTAGGGGTAGCTGTGGAGAAATAGAATGAATGACTGGTGGAGGTACAGAGTCTTTCTCAGAGCCTTTCAGGACAGCTTTTTCCCCCCTGCAGGGAATGGTTCAGATGTTTGGTCCTTCTTGGAGGTAAAAGTATAGACAAAATGAACTGAAAGATATTTTTAGCTCCAAGTGTCTATCTAGTATTGAGGGACAGTGGTACATGCTCAATGTACCTTGTTGCTTTTAAAAATCTAATCTTATTGACTGATCTAATTATTGGAGTTTGTCTGGAAATGGGAAGAAGAAAGCCGTGGCCTGTTGGGCAGTAAACAGGAGAAGCAACCTCCATTGTAATCTCTTTTTACTAGAATGGGATCTTAATTTTAATTGGGGTTCCTGCTATACACCACTGTACATGAAAGCTGTGTATCCAGGACAAGAGCTTTTCCCAGAGCTTTGGTACAAAGAGGACATGGGATAGGGGCAGCATGGACCATTGAGTAGAGAAAACCACCAGACCCTTAAATAGCCAATTCATTTAGAGGAAAGCAGAGGAAAGTCTGGAAGCTACCAGCACTAAGCATATATAATAGAGCCCAGTTTGTTCTTTCTTTGATCACATAGATTATGAGTCCCAACAGGTGAGTTAAAAGAGCAGCAGTAATTACTGTCATTACCAACCTGGAGAGGTGACTCTTATTCAAGTGACATTTTTACAGTCTAGTGACCCTTGACGTACTGTAGGTTTTCTGAGCTCCTGCTGTGTTCTTGGCCCTGTGATAAGCAATGTGAGGAGTGATACGGGGCGTGACTCTTTGGCCTCAGAGGGCTTCTAGGTATAGAAAAGGAATTCTTAGCCTTGACCACATGAATTTACTGGTTTTTTAAAAAATGTATTTTGACAACTGTATTTCAATATAATTTGTCTCATTTTTAATTCTATGTGTTTTATTTTATCCACTAAAAACATTCTGAAGAGTCCATAGGCTTTACCAGACTGCTGAAGGAGTTCAAGGCACATTAAAAAATTAAGTATCCCTGGACTACAAGAAAGCTGAAATATAAGAGGAAATAAGAAAATGAAGTAAATAGTATAAAATTCAGTTTGGTTTTAGACTCCTAAGAGAGATGAGTCCAGATTGGAAGATGAGGAAGAGGGGATGTCGGCATGATCCTGGAAAACTGATGAATTTGTCCAGACTTAATTGAGTTGATCCTTGGTTGAAAGGGTTACAGTTCATCACAAGGAATATACTCAGAGCTTAGCCAGTTTGGGATAGAGTCTCTCCACTGTCATAGAGAGCACAGCATCTCTTACATGCCATGATGAGGTAATGAAGCAGGATCTCAGGGGACGTTGGAGAGCAGTAGTAACCTTTCATTGCTTTAATGGGAAAGTATTGAACAACCACACTCTTTATAAATTTAAAAAACTCTCTCCATCTTTTTATGATCATAGGGTATAGACCTGGGAAGGACTAGCCCAATCCTCTCATTAGAAATTCCTCTCATGAGGAAATTAAGTTCCAAAGACTTGCTAGAGGTCACTTAGGTTGTAAATACCAGAGTCAGAATTTGAAGTCACATCCTCTTACTCCCCATCCCTTGCCCTGTCTGCCACACCATACTGCTGCTCTCTTTTTTCTTTTCTTTTTTTGCTTCAAATCTAGGTTTAAGACCACTTTCTGACAGGTTTCATGACTTCATTTTATGCCAGTCCTTATTTGTTTGTCTGTCTCTCTCTAACTTGCTAGTCAATGAAAGCATATTTATCGAGGTTTAAACTGGAGGCTAGAGTTTAAAACAAGGTCCTTTTCTCCAAGAAACTTACAGTCCACCTAGGAAAAATAGACAAATGGCAAAAGTTGATATGGCGTAGTACGTTGAGCAGCAGATCTTGGGCTGGAAGGACTTTTCAGAGGCCATCTGATCCAAACCTCTCTTTTCACATTTGAGGAAAGCAAGACCCAAGAAAGTTCAGTGACTTGTCCAAAGTAACATAGATAGATGCACTAGAGGTGGAATTGAAACTAGGTACTTTGACTCTAGGTCTCCTGTACTGTCCCGCTTGATAGGGTAAATGCCAAATAATTAAATCAGACAATTCAAGTGCTTAGGAGTTAAGCAGAGCAGAGAGAGATTATCTGCTCTGGTATTTTTAAAGATGCCGTTGTGGACGTTTTTCTCTAGCTGTTTTATGTCTGATGTTCTTTTCTCCCTGAGATATTGTAAGTGGAAGATCCAGATTCAGATTTTGGCTCAGACACTTATTCAGTTGTGTGACCTTGGACGTATCATCTAAACTCTGTCTGCCTTTTTCTTTACCTGTAAAAGGGGGATGATGATAGCACCTCTCTCCTAGGGTTGTTGTGGGACTAAAATGAGAGCTAATATTTGTAAAGCATTGTTATGTCACTGCTAATTGTTATTACTATTACTCGTGTCCCTGTTAGTGTCTCATTTAGAGATAAGCACACAATGAGTTCTAGTTAAGTTAATGAAAACTAGTCCTAGCTCCTAAGTGGAATTTTGTTGAGGGAGAGGGCTACTGGAGTCTTCCTTTACTGACTTGCCTTTGGGGATATGGGACTCCAGAAAAATGCCACTACATATTTTGTTTATTTTATTTCGAATTTATAAAATAAAACAAATGTTTTCTTAACATAGTAGAATAAAAAAATGTGATACCAAAAAAATTATAGAACCATAGAAAGTTAGGAAGAGACCTTACTTCTCTAGCTGTTTCTCTTGTTGTTTTGTTGTTGTTTGTTCATCCTTCTTTCTGGAAGAGGACCAGTGATGTCACTATTTAAGTGTATTGAAGTGAGGCAGAGCTGTGCAAAGTCATCAGCCTCACTCTTTCCTCCAGAGTCATCAAAGTCCAGTGGCAAGATATATACATCAAGACAACTAGTGATAGCCCTGGGATGCAGTGGGTGGCCTTTCTAAATTAAGGTCTCAGACAAACTGAGATGTAGGAAAGACCTTAATTTCTCTCTAGAGAAATTATCTAGTGCAATGACTTTATTGTACAGATGAGGAATTGGAAATGCTGAGGAGGTGACTTGCCTAAGGTCACACAGTTAGTTAGAGGAATACCCAAGATTAAAACCTAGTTCTCCTGACTTCCAGTCCTTCCAGTCTCCACACAGCCCCTCATTTCTTGACACAGAGCAGACACAGTACTTAACCATTCCAAATGATCGACTTTTTAAATTATATTGTCTTGGTTTGCCATATGGCTAGGTTAACTGATCATTTGGGCACATTTTCATTTTCCCCTAGGACAGGTCTGTGGTTGGTTCTCTCATCATCTCTGTTTTTGCCAGCTCTGCCCAGAGCAGAGACTTAATGCTCCTCCATTTAGGGGACAGAATAGGTAACTTGAAGCCTGGGATTGATTGGTGTAAGGCCTAGGACTAAGGACTGCCCACAGAAACAGGTTTCCATCTATACAGAAGAAGCAGGATTTGCAGCATCTCAGACTCCTTGGACTCTTCATTCTCTGTCCCTGTCACCTTCTTAGATGCTGCCTCATCACTGACTATTGACATTCTGGAACCTGAATTTGTTTTGTTTACTTTTTTTTCCTCTCTTTTTTTCATAAGTGGACACTTTTGGAGTTTCCCCTCCACCCCCTTGTTGAAATTCCTTCACATTAGTACCCTTTAAGAGCCAAAGCAATTTTCCACATGGTGGCTTTATGGAAATAGGCAACCGCTGTCACTGAGCATGACCAGAACATTAGAGGAAATGTATTTTCATGGAAGATTTGCTGCAATTGCCAAACAGGGAGGGGGTTTTGTTCTGTTAATGGACAACGGTGAGCCATCATGTGAATCCTGTCTATTAAATTAAATCAGTTGCCTTCCCCTCTGTTGCCGACTCCTCAGTGAAGGTATAAGCAGTGGTTGGTTCTCTGTTCTGAGAAAGCCCTGTGATTTGACCCGGCGTGAAATGTCTCAGGTTGAACACAATGTGCTGCGAATATTAAAATTGTGGAGGTTGCCATCTGTGGTAAATTATGAGTTTGTCTGATGACTCAATAGTCTGAGCTCCAAAGACTGGCTTTCAAAGCCCTTGAAAGGCTCAGCCCCAACATACCTCTCCAGCTTTACCTCTCAGTACTCCACTGTAAGTACAGACATTCCATGCTCATGCCCACCTGTGCTAATTTATTCATGCCATTACCCCATCCTCTCCACCTGTCAAAATCCTGCCCATCCTTTTAGTATTGCTTAAGTACCTCTTACTTTTGGAAGTCTTTATTGATAAGCCACTCCATAATTTTTTCTTCTTTCTCTAAATACCTGTAGTTTTTATTGTCTGTAGAGCTCTTTCGGTGCTTTACATGTACTGCCTTGTGTTACTTCTTTTATTGTTGTCTGGTTGTTTGTTTTTTTCATATATGTGTGCTATTCTGTTCTAAACTATAAGCTTCTTAAGGACATTACCATATTGTTATTCCCTTCAATGCCTAACATACAATAGGTACTTAATAAATGTGATTTGTTTGGTTGATCTTCAGTTAAGCTCTATGGATTTAATAAATATATAGACTAAAATTGAACTTGGCCCAATCAAAGTCCAGGATGTTCCCCCGAGCATTTGGATTTTGCATCACCTACATTTCTAAATGTATTCTTCCTCCATCTTGTCTCTTAAAACCATCCCTTTTATAATAAAGGATGAAAAGAGTTCTGTAAAACTTACATCATTATCGGAAAGGTCTAATGTTATATGCCATATTCCACATCCATAGTCCCTCCGATATCTTTTCTTTGGAGACAGTCTGAATCATTGTAGTTTCACAACATTTAGTTTTAATTTTTTTGTTGCTAGTTGTTCTTAACATTTAACATTGTTGTAATTAATGTGTATATTGTTTTCCTGGTTCAGTTTACTTTGTATCCCTTCTTACCATGTTTTTGTGTTCATATCCATTGGTTTTTTTTTTACAGCATAGTAACATTCCATTAAGTTGATAAATAAATGGCTGTAGCTAGCCATATCTATATCTACCTTATCTATCATCTATCTATCTATATTTATCTATCTTTCTATCTATCAGTTTGCTTAGCCACTCCCCAAATTGGTGGGCATTTATTTTGTTTCTGGTTCTCTGCTACCACACAGTGCTACTATAAAATTATTTTGTTGTATATAGGGACTTTCTTTTTGCCATTGATCTGTCTTGGAGCAGTGTAATCTCCAGGTCAGAGGGTTTGGATCTTTTAGTCACTTCTTTGCATAATTCCAAGATTGCTCTCCAGCATAGTTTGGTGTACTAGGTCATAGTACAATACCCGCAATCTGTTAGTGTGTCTGTCTTTCCATAATTTCTCCACCATTGACTATCCTTCATCTTCTGTCATCTTGGCCACTTTGCAAGGATGGAGTGAAACCTTGGGGTTGTTCTTTATTTTTATTTCTCATTATTAATGGTCTGGAGCATTCTTTCATGTGATTGTTAATAATTTGCAAGCCTTCTTTTAAGAAATACTTGTTCACTCTTCAGTCATCTGTAAGGTGCTCGGTTCTTCTTTGGAAGCTAAGGCCACGTTGGGGTGACCCCTCACTTCAGCCGGCGACTAGCACCACTACAAACAAGTCTCCTCTTCCATCCGCTGAAATGGCCATCTCCGAGCTCGCTTGCATCTACTCTGCCTTCATCCTTCACGACGATGAGGTTACGGTCATGGAGGATAAAATCAATGCCCTCATTAAAGCAGCAGGTGTAAGTGTTGAACCATTCTGGCCTGGATTATTTGCAAAGGCCCTGTCCAATGTAAACATTGCAAGCCTCATCTACAATGTAGGAGTTGGTGGACCTGCCCCAGCAGCTGGTGGTGCTGCCCCTGCTGGAGGGGCTGCTCCTGCTAGCACAGCTGCCCTAGCTGAGGAGAAGAAGAAAGAGGAAGCAAAAAAGAAGAATCCGAGGAGTCCGATGATGACATGAGCTTTGGGCTGTTTGACTAGATATTTTTTGTAACATTAAATAAAAAGCTTGACTCAACTAAAAAAAAAAGAAATACTTGTTCATACAACAATAATACCTAGCATTTATATAGCACCTTCTATGTGCCAGCCATTGTACTTTGACCACTTATCTATTGAGAAATGGCGGGGCTTTTCTTTTCTTATTTATGTTCATTATATGTATATCTTGGATATCAGACCCTTATTAAAGGTCTACTTTTCTATTTTTTTAACCAGTCCCAAATGGGTTGTGATAAGTGCTGCTTTATAAAAGGGTTTGTGGTCTAGAAGTGCTATTCCTTCTTCATCGCCTTTTCCCTTATTTCCCTTGGCACCCTCAGTGCTCTGTTCCTCCAAATGAATCTTGTTATTATTTTGCCTAGCTCTATAAAGTATCCTTTTGGTAGTTTGATTAGTATAGCACTTTAATCTCTCTCCCAGGAAGATTGACCTTTTCAGGCTTATCTCATAGAATGAAAGGTTCTATGTCCTGTGAAAGTGGATTTAAACTATCCAAGAGTAGAAATTTCTTTTTCAGGTAGGGGGATTTTGGCTCCTCTAAAATCACATTAACTTAGTAGGGCCATATTTTGCCCACATATGTGACCAGCCCAATTCCAAGATGTCACATGTGAGCCTTAACTCACAGATGATTCCTGAACTAGGATGAGTAGCTGATCTGTTCTTGTATTCAAAACTGAATGAAAGTCAGGTTTGGTTCAAAGAACATTTTGATACTTTTGAGTTCCAGTCAACAGTCAGCTAGCTTTTATTAAGTACCTAATATGTGCCAGAGCAAGTCGAATAATTTTATAAAATTGTACAGACTTTGTTGCTGGCCCGAACAGTTTCAGTAAGTAATCACGCTGTGTTGGAGCTGGAAGAGACCTTAGCACCATAATCCAGCTTCCTCACTTTACAGATAAAATAGAGAGGAGCATAAGAGGAGCGTTTCATTTCTTAAAAATACAAAATAAAAATTTGGTTTGCAGTACAAGTTTTTGTTTTTCAATTGGGTTTATTTTTGAGGTGAGGAAGCTAACATTACCTCTTTCAAAGAGCTCTTTTTAAATTCTTGTTTTTAAAGTTTGCCTTAAGTTGTTTTTCAAGACTAAGCCAATAGGACATTTTAATTTTGGACAAAGGTTTGTTTTTTAAACAGAAGTGGCTGCTATCAGTACATACACCTTGACTTTCCCCCATCCCTGAAAAAATTGCCATTGGCTCCTAGCCACAAGGGATGAGACAGAGTTAAGCCGGCTGCTACTCATGAGGCTGCCGCCCCAGTTGATGGGGGCTTGTCTGGTGCTAAGGGAATCATGATCCCCAGACACACTTAAATGAGTGTCTGCGGGGAGAATCGATCTTATGGTCTGCCTGACTCTCACATGTGGGCCAGGTGAAGTGGATTTATTCCCAACTGGGGCTGAGTTATTTCCTGGAGAGCTCTCATTGTGGACCTCAGGGTATGTTTAATTCTGATTATCCCAAAACCTGAGAAGAGGTCTAACGAGAGACTTCAAGACCAAGTTCAAATCCCACTTCCTCCATGAAGCCTTTGTAGGTGTGTGCGTCAGTGGTGGTTTTCCACACTTCCTGGCCACTGAGAATAGCTATTTAAACCTTTCATTTTGGAACTTGGTTTTATTCAGTTTAACACTTCTATTACTACATATATCATCTCCATTTCTGTGAGTATGTCTCCCCTCCTTAGCTACACTGTAAAATCTTCAAGGGCAGGTGGATTACTGTGTCTTCTGCTGGATTCCCCATCGTCCCTAGCTTACAGCCAGGCATCCAGCGTTAGCAAAAATATGCTGGAATGAATAGGATTGAATTGACATTTCTAACAGCTTGATTTTTCTAAGTTGAGAATCAGGCTTTTGGGAAGCTTATTTTCCCCTCGAGGAAAAACAAATAGACACAAACTCTTCAGGAAAGAGATTACTCAAGAATCTTGCTAGAGGGTGCAGGTCCAGAGTCTGCTGGAGCCAGCTCGCACCAGGCTAGATCCAATTGTTAAATTTTCATTGTGAGCATTTACACCTCAGAAAAAAAGCAAATACTACAGATCAACCGTTGATTAGTTGTTTTGTTGATTATCTAGGCTTAAGGAAGTGATATTAAATGAGAAAATGCTAATGCAGTTTGAACTTAAAAGTATGTTGTGAGTACATGGTTTTATTTTGTTTTGTTTTTCTCTTGGAGAGCTGATTGTTAAACATTTACCAGTATATCACTTCCCAGGTCCCAAATCAGTCCAGATGTGACAACCACAAAGGAAGAAAGATAGTCAACCTGGTAATGACTTTGTTTATACTGCACTATTGAAATCCACCCCACCATATATTGATAACCTATTGTATGTAGACTAACAGCTTGTGTTCTCAGAGCTCCCCCACGAGGTTCCTCTACTCCAGTCTCCTGGATATGTCCAGTGATACAGTCACTTACTATTCCTCCATTCACAGTTCCCTTAAACTCCCCTTTCAGCTGCCTGTGTCCATCAGGCTTAATGTCCTTAGGAAGCTTTTCTAATGAAAACTCAGCTCAATAATAGGGTCATAAATCTAGAGCTGGAAGAGCCTTCAGAAGTCATCCGGTCCATCCCCTTTATTTTATAGAGGAGCAAAGCCCAGGGAGGTTAGGTGATTTAACTAGGATCAACCAGGCAGTAAGCATTAGTTGTAGGATTTGAACCCAAGTTCTCTGGCTTCAGTACCAGACGCCTCTCCACTGTACCATGCCACCTGCTCTCTATACCTCCTCATTACTCATGACTTCAGTTTGTAATCTATGTTAACAATTCTTTATGGGATCCCCATCTACTTTCCAGCCCAGTTGGCTCATGAGCCATACAGGAGGGTGAGAAGCCACTGTCTGTGCCCCATAGGTGGTAAAGAAAAATTGAAAATAACTTGTGATTAGATGCTAAACCATGTGATACAGATTCTAAATGTTGTCAAGAGAAGGGAGGCTTTAAGAGAGCTAAGGGAGCCTTAATGGAGGAAAGGGAATTGGAACTAGGCTGTGAAAGCTGGGTAGGATTCAGAGGGGAGTGGGGGGAAGGCATCTTTTCCCAGGAGATTTTAGCTAAGGCTTAAAAAGGAGTGCCACAGCCAGATTGTAGATGTCCTGAAATGCCAGGCTGCAGAGTTTGTATTGTTTCTGTGAGCTCTCTGAGCGTGGGGGCATGTCTCTTTTTTTAATCTCATTTTCTTAATCTCCTACACCAGCCCAATATAGTGATCTGAACATCCTAAGTGGTAAATACACACTTAGTAACTGACTAGCCTGCCAACACAAGTGTCTCTTCCTGGCCTATGAAATAAAAAGAACATGGCAGCTTGTGAGGCAGTCTGGGGGAGTGGATAGGGCAGTGCGTAGGAATTAGGAATTAGGGATCTAGGTTCAGATCACATCTCAGACTGTGTGACTTTAGGGAATCACTTAGTCTTTATGGGCCTCGGTTTCCTCATCTCTGAAATGAGGGAGTTGGATTCATTGGCCTCCTAGATCCTTTCCAGCTCTGAACCTTTCACCTGCCAAGACCAGACTGTACCTTGAGCCAGCTTTTTCTTTTTTCTTACGATACCTTCCTTGATGCAGCTGCCCCTTCTACTGCAGTGGCTACCCCAACAGAGGGCTCCACTACTATGTTCTGGGATGTCACCTATGGCTGGCCTGCAGATGCTCAGGCTGAAGTAAGGAGTTTGAATGTCAGGGCTTGGTTTAGTTTTGCAGCCTTGGATAAGTGAACTCCTCCAACCTATACTCCTCCATCTCCCATTAAACAAACCTAGGGTCTTAAAAAGTTCTCAGTTGACTTGTAGTTAGTATTCCCTGATTGATTGGGGTGGGTTCATGAGGGGTGGAGGGAAGGTATGTTTCTTTGTAGCTAGAGTATTTATGAAATTCAAAACAGCCCAAGTTCTTCTGAGAACCTAGCTGACACATGGGTGTTTCTCTTGACACTTTAGGGTAGATGAAGGGTTGGAACCTGCTTCCCCTTTTGACCAAATGCCCTGTTCTTTCAGCACATTAAAGGAGGGCCCCCAGTCAGGTTATATTTCGATGTCTGAGTGTCAGGGATTAAAAACTGGCAGCTGGAAAGATACAGATGGGGGGAACCACCTACCTCTGTTAATCTCCAAGGGCAGCAACTTGGCCTGGAAGATCATTCCAGGGACTAGGTTTTATGACCTCCATTCTCCCTAACCCCCACTCTCCTTCCTAACCCAGACCTCTGTGGAGACAGACCTAATCCTTTTTGTAGCTTGGGCTCTTGTTAAACTCAGAGCCTGGAAGGGGAACTTGGAAGAATTAGAGCTATAAATCTTGGGTCCTGACTAAAAACTAAGAGTTGGCTCGGTGGTTCAGGCCAATCTGGGGAGAGCTTTATGTATTGTTTGTTGTTCTTGTCATTGTCCTGAATCTGTAACTTTTGTTGTGATTGAAATCCCTGGAGAAGGAGACTTCTAAGGACTTTGGGTCACCCCCAGCAGACACAGCCTCTTAGCTTGAGTTGTTGACACTGAATGAGCTGTGCCTATCCATTAACAGGTATCCTATTACTGAATTCCTTCAGAGGCCATGCAGTTGTATGAAATACTTGACAATCACACTGAGTCTCCAGGGTACTGTAAATGTCATGGCACTGGCACATTAATAAGAAAAACACCTTTTTGTTTTTCTTGAAAAAAAATAGGGATGCTTCATAAGTGAAGGTCCCCTCTACTTTCCCATTCCTTTATCTGGAAATGTCTTGGCTCTGAGTCCTTTTCTCTTCTTTCATTTTCCCATCACTAGTCAATTCCAAATCATTAAGTGGGAAGAGTTGATTTTTGGTGGTTCTCAAGGGCAAGTATTACTCAAATACAACTATGATCTCAGTGATTTAGGGGTTCTTTCTAATGATGCAAATTGCAAGCTATCCATACCTATCCGTTCTTCGTGATTCTTGTCCATATTCTTTCAGAAATTTGTCACAAGGGATCCATGCAACATTCTGGAGGCCTTCCTTGCCAGGGTAGCAGGAGAACACACTGACTGTCCTCTCTTGCCCTTTGCATGTGACCATCTTTTTTTTCTATCATACTTCTCCTTGCTGACATATTTAGTCTTGTTCTGCTTACAAGTTGCTCGTAGGTTATCTATTGCATCCTGTTTACACCCACTAAGCACCTCTGCATTGTTCTCTATGCCAATCATTTTTGACTCTTCAGACACTGTTATAGTCCATGACTCACTTCCTCCATATGTCAGTACTAGTAGAATGTTAATATTTTTTTAAAAGTGGACTTTTGTTTCCATGGGAAGCTTGGGATCATTTGAAGAATTTTGCAGTTTCCTGAAGGCTATCCATCCAGCCTATTCTTTCCTCCTATTCAGCTACAGGTCCAACTTATTATCTGTTTGTACTGCCTACTCCATATATGTTACTGGGAGATAGATTTTTCTATCCAAATGCGTGTTATATTCTGGGTAATAGATGTTCTTCATCCACTTGGTCTTTCCTGTGTGGATAATAAAGCCAAACTCTTCTGAGTTATTACATATCTCTTCTAGTAGACTCTGCAGTATTTCAGAACTTGATACAATCAGCATAATGTCATCTGCAAACAGAAACATCTGGAGGACCTAACCATCTACCTCCTCACCTTGGACTTGGCATTGGATCTTCCCTATAACAGTGGCTTACACCTTTGACAAGAACAAATATTCTTATTTTATGCCTTGCATGATGTTTAAAATGAGAGGGTTATTAAAAGTTATTTCATTTATAATGTTTTTTCAAGAAATCTTGAATGACTTTGTTATATAGATGGGATTCACCTTGTTTTAAGGTGGCATTTTGTTTTACCTCATCAAATTATTTTTTATAGTAAATGGACAGTACACTTAATGGAATCTTACTACATCTTTCATTAACATTTCATGTTGTCTACATCTTTAATTCAATTGTGAAATGGTAAATATGTGGTCTTTCTTTGAATATCTGTTGTGAAAGTCCACTTGTTCCTTACTAATGTGCTTATCAAATACGCTCTTAATTCATTTATTAGATATCTTGAATAAGTTATATAAATAAGGATTTTTGCATATGTTGGAAAATAGAAAAATAGATCAGTAGTTGATATTTTTGTCACTTTTTTGATGTTAAAAAAGCAGAATTTTTCCATGCTTTTGGTATAATTCTGTTGTTCACAAGAATAAGCCCCAAAATCTGAAATAGTTTTAGAAAGAAATTAATTAAGTAGTTTAGAAGAGGAGATCAAGCCAGAAAGAAGGTGTGACTCCCTCTCCTCTAGGCTCTAGGAGGTTTTTACATCATTACAAGATTTAGATAAGAGTACCTACACACAAACCACTTGTATGCAGTGTAACAACAATGCTGCTTGCCTCTATTGTGGCTGTGTAAGACCAGTAACACCAGCGCACAGGAGGGCTGCTAGCACATGTTCTTTGATCTACTTTTCTAAGGAAAAAAACTTTAAGAGATTTATAAGCTCACTTTAATCAAACATACATATATCATTCACTTAGTTCAAGGGGAAAAGCCAGCAAGTACCCTGAACTTCAGAGCATATACAAATGGAAATTGCAAACATACGTTATATAAACAGAGCAAACACACAGAGAAATCAACAGACAGGCCTCTTTCTGTCTGACCAGGGAATTGCATAGTTACCAGAGAGGGAGGCACCAACATCTAGGCTTTCAAAGCTGGGGGGCTCCAGTGGCTACCCAGAGTCTCATCTGGTCAAATCACAGGACACTCTTCCAGTGAGTGAGAGCCCCAAGCAAAATGCTGACCTCTGAGTTTATATTCCCTGTTCAGGTTGGAAGGGCATTACAACCATGTGACTCAAAACCATGTGACTAGACTTTCCCTTGACTTAAGCAGGTCATCAAAGACTCCAAATTTAATGAAGTAAACAAAGGCCAGACTCATCAAAGGCACTTGATTACCTAAGTGCTCCAAAAGAGAAAACAGTAAAAAAAAAAAAAAAAAAGTCCCACCTTAATTACCATAACCTGTAGTTAAGCAATTTTGCCAATAGAGCAACATGAAAGTAAGGTAGATGGAGATCAAGATCAGTAAATATAAACATTCAGTAAAATTTAGAGAAAGCCAAAACACAAGGGGAACCCAAAATACAAGTTTGGCTGGGGTGGATCCAGGACCTGGGGGAACCCAAAATTCCTTGTAAGCATCTCTGGCATTCCTGGTGAATTACTGAGGTGAGGGCAACCATCTGTGTTCAAAAAATCTCTAGTCACATAAAGTTAGATTTAAACAGTGTAATAGTTAATGTTTCCTGACTAATATATTAAAGCATTTTGCACATTACCTTTCTTCAGATACCTCACATATTAATCTCTCAGCATTCTCACAACTGTGTCTCCTTCAATATGGATTTTCTCCTATTTACACTTGTTAAAATTTGGCAGCTTTTCCTATCTTTGATCTCTTAAGTGTCATTTCTGCCTCCCCTGTAAGCATAGGGATCACAGCTGTGATATTAGAATCCAATTAAACACTAACTAATGCTTGTTGATTGATTAATGGTTAAAAAAAGTTTGTTGTATAATAATCACAGATTTTTTCCATTTTTCTTTTATTTGTTAACCTTCTATTTTCACTCTTAAGTGCCCTTGAGAAGATTTTGCTTCATTGAATCTCTTGCCATGCTTTCTTTAAATAGATTTTACCCTTCATTCTGCTTGATAAGACAGTAGTGCTTATAATCATCTTATCATCCTTCATAAGATTTTACAATTGAGGTTATATCCTAAACTGGTGTTGCCTGGCTTAACAAGTAAGTCACATGATTGTTGCCTGAGGTGCTTTGGGGGATCTTTGGGTCCCTTAATGTGGCATTTGATTTGCAGCAGGCAAATTATTATAATCAGTGTCAATGTCACTTATGATGTCCATTTGCCATTTTTCATTACTGATTACTCTTTAAAATAGTTTAAGATTGAATTGTTTCAGTTATACACCTTGTCCTTTTTCATTATTATTCTCACTTCTTGGTTTTTACTGTTTTTTCTTTTTGCCATTAACAAGCTCATGATCTGACAGTGCACTGACAACTGATTTAGAGGTAACTCCTGCATCAATAACAAGTACTTTCCTGTCTGTTAAAATTGCTGTTTCATTCCTTGCAATGTTATTGGTGCTCACCCTGCCCTAGTGCTTATCCATTCTTTTCTTGAAGACTGTGTTCATGATGTACAGGTGTGAAGCTTCTTTCTTGTCTACAAGCCCACAGTCTCTTTTCTGTCTTTTTTTCTTGAACCATTCCTTCCCATATTTTTCTCATTTTCTCACCTTTTCCCAACTTTATATGGAGTCATTGAGTGTCAGAGCTATGTGTTGATTTGATATGAAGGGTCTTATGGAATTGTCCATAGAATTTCTCTACCTCTTCATCCTCAGTGAATTATATTGGTGCAAAATCTGAGCTTGTTTTTATGTTGCTCTTTTTGCAAATACATATCTTACCAGATGCCCAGATATGCTATGAAGTAGAAAACCTAGTTCACCAATTCCTTTCTTTGACTCTCGAAGGAGTTCCTATGGGCGATCCTACGGTCCTGAAACCTCCTTCTCTCTTTGGTTTCATGTATAGCAAGAATGTTGAGATTGATATGATTCCGTTCTTCTAGTAATATGTCCGCTCCTTGGTTGGTGGATAAGGATCTTAAATATAGAATACGAACAGTTACATTAAAGTTGATAGGTCTAAATACCCTGTGGTTCTTAGTTTCCACCATTCTGCCCCTATCATTGTAGAACTGGAAGAGCACATATCTTAGTGCCATTTTGTATTTTTCTGTGTTTCATGGGTTGCTGTGTCTAAAAAAATAAAATCACCAAATGGCCAGCCTGCTGGTAATAAGGCTATCTATACCTAGAGAAGGTAGTCCTCAAAAAGCAGACTTATTCTGTTCCAGGGACTATAATTGAATCCTTTCCAGCAATTAGAACCTTGCCAGAGCTTGCATTCTGCTGGCATGGCTTTTAAGAACCCAGGGATACCTCCCTGTCATGGTAAGGCATTGAAATAGGGCTACAGAGCCCAGGGCAGATAGCATTACCTCTCTTTACAGATGGGAAAACTAAAGCTTACAAAGGTTTGGCAAACATTTGTTGAATATCTCCTATATTCACAGCACTGTATGTATTAGGTACTACAGTGAAGGCAAAGTTGTATAACATGTGACTATCGTATAAAGAAAGCTACCTGGACAATGAGCAATGGAGCCAAAATCCCTGGGCTTGAGTCCTGCTTGTAACACCAGCTGTAAGACCTTGGGCAAATCCCTTAAAAGGCTCATCTCTAAGATAAGGATAATAATACCTAGACTACCTACCTTGCAGAATTATTGTGAGGAAAGTGTTTTGTGAACCTTAAAGGGGGTGGGGGGAGGTTGGGAGGGAGGAGAGAGAGAGAGAGACTCTAAAATCTTAGTGCAGTCTTAAGCTATTAAAACTTTAATAACTGTAACAGCTATAATAGCTGTAATGGCTTTAAAAGCTTTAATACCCAGAATATGAATGTGTGCCTATTTATATATGTATATATGTGCATGTACATACGTAAGAGAGTTGTGAAATTGTTACCAAAACTCAGTCCTCTCCCTCAAGAAACTTTCATTCTCTAGTTAAGGTAATTAAATTTATGCTACAGGCAAGCCTGGACCAGATGACTCCTAAAGGTCCTTTACAAATCTTAGATTTTAGAATACTAACCAAGGCAGATCTATACAGTGGAGCCCTGGATTTGAAAACAGCAGGCAGGTCTTCTAATCCCAAGTTTACCAATGAGACTAGCTGTGGGACTAGTGGGAATAGGTAACTTGACATCACTGGACCTCCCCAAGTCCAGTCTAGTGATATTTATGAAGCACTGCTAAGGGGAAGTACTGGGGTAGGCTTCTGAGGATACAAAGTCGAAACGAAAAAAATCTGTTTTCTTCAAGGTGATAGGGACTGAAGTCAAAGGTGCCTCCTAACTCTAAATTTGATGATATGACTTACCTCAGGGCAGACAGAAGAGCCAGGAAAAATGCCAGGTCTCACAATTTCCAAGCCCCATGCTCTTGGTAGTGAACCCTCAGGGCTACCTTGTACTAATTAACACCACAAGTTAGTGGCAGAAATGAGTTTAGAATCTGTGATTTGAGATGTTTGGGGCTTGGATGTAGCCACTGATCCCAGCCCTGTTCCAGGAGATAAAATTTGGTTGCCCCTTTCCCAAGTGGAACTTCTGAGACTTAGAGAAAGGATTATGCTGGTGGCTTTTTGGTAAAGCAGAGGAAAAGTAAGGGCTAAACCTTGAAGGATTTGAGGGGAGTTAGTCCTGTGCTTGGCATGATTCCTTTGCCAATCTGAGAACCAGCAGGACCCACTCTGATGGCCTGTTAACAGCCCCTTCCTGTTCTTCCATCTGACGTGCACACTTTCCTCAAAAATTGACTATAAAACTGTCTGTGGACCTGAGTAGTAGATGATAAAAAAGTCCATTAAGAGCTGCTTCTCTTCCCTTGTCGTTTTAACGTGCTTATGGGGTTTTATTTCTTTTTATAAGACCATTAAAAAGGCAAAAACAAACATATTACAGCAGGGATGCCTGGAAATTATTTGAAGTGGGGGGAGGGGGGAACAAGCATTTATTAAACACCTACTGTATGCTAGCCACTGTGCTAAGCACTTTACAATTAGTATCTTATTTGAACCTCACATCAACCCTGGGAAATAGATGCAGTTATCCCCTTCTTACAGTTGTGGAAACTAAAGAAGACAGAGTGTAAGTGACTTGTCAAGGGTCACACAGCTAGTAAGTGTCTGAGGTTAAATTTGAACTCAGGTCTTCCTGCATTCAGGCCCTTCACTCTTTATCTACTGTGCCACCTAGCTGGAAGTTGAGAGAGGATGCCAGCTTGCCTGTCTTTTAGAAGATAAAAGAGATGAGAAAACATGCCAGGGGAGAATAGTGGCTCTCTTCTTAAGGAAAAAGCATCATCTTTAAAATATATTAAATAGATACTGGCAATTGTCTTGATTCTTTTCCCCAGGTGCTCCAGGTCCGGGCTCTTTAGGGTGGGGTTGATCAGATTTGAAGTGTAAGTGAGCCCTAATATTGCCTGTGGAAATTCTAATTTGCTTAGTCACAGATTAAAAGGAAGCTAGTCAGGGTAGAGATCTGGGAGAACTCATAATTGGTTGTTTCCCATGTGTATGGGTGTGTGTGGGAAGCCCTTGTTATTTTCTATCATGTTCCTTCATACAACACAAATTCTTCAACCACTTGGTGAAATAAAATGTTACTTGTCATAAGTATATGCATTAAAAGGTTTTTATTATTTTATTATTGGTTTTTAAATTTTTATACTCTTACTAAAGATTAAGGAGAAGTCAACCTCTGTAGCAGCAAGAACTATTAGTAAATTTGTGAATCAGTTTGTGTATCTTTCACGTGTATTATGAAATATAATCATTTATTAAATAAGATCCTTTGCCCTCATTACTGCTGCTCATTTGTGAAATGTTGATCCAGGATTCATAGGTGTAGGCAGTCCCAACAGAGAATGCACGTCATAATCCAACTATGGCCAAAATATGCAACACCCCATGGCCAACCTGGTGATAATCCTTTCCAATTTAGCTAAGTTGGTTCTCTGGTGACAGATATACAATGTGTCATCAGTCCTGTGCTTGAAGCCTTCCAGTCTGGTAGGACCAGTCTGAGCTTGCATTCCGTGGATATGGCCTTCAAGATAGAATTCAGGGTCACCTCAGTGCCCAGTGCCTCAGTGAGGCCTTAAAATGTGAAAAGTGTATTTTTGAAATTCCAACATATTGCCATTTATATATAACACATAAAGGATTTGGGTATTGAAAGTAGATGACCAGACTAAAATCCTTCTTCCTTTCTGCATATCTAAATCCCACCAATCCATTCTTAAGGGTTCATCTTGAATCATATTTCCTCCGGGATGTCTTCACAAGACATTCCAGGTCATACTGGTCTTCTTTCTCTGAACTCCTATGTCATTCATGTGAACTGTCTGTATCACTCATGTTGACAGTGTGTTGCCATGTTTCACTACTTGCTTGTTCATGTTTTGGTCCCTCAGTGGGATTATAAGCTCTTTGTGAGGGCAAGAACCTGTGCCATATGCTACTCTTATCTCCCATTGCCCTAGGACAGTGTTTTGCACACAGTAGATATTCAGTGCTCAGTGAATTAATGAGAATTGACAGTAGACATAAAAACAGGACCCTGATTTATTAATTTGCCAACTGGCTTTTACCTATTACAGATAATTCTTTCTTTTGGGGTCTTTAACTAGTACACCTATAAATCAGATAGTTACTGGTGTTTCGTTTGGTAAATGTTAGTTTCCAGTCAATCCGTTTACCCATGATTTATTAAGAGCTTGCTATGTGCCAGACATTGTGTTTGGTGCTGGGAATAGAAAGATGAAACGGCTTTCTCGCTGCTTTTCTAGCTAAAGGAAATACGCATATATAGGTTTATACAAACTATGAGTACAAACAAAATACATAGTGTATAGCCGTGTGTTGGGGGAGGGGTGTAGCAGGTCCTAGAATTGGGAAGACTTTGGTTTAAATCCAGCCTCAGACACTTACTAGCTGTGTGACCCTGGGCAAGTCAC
Source organism: Phalanger gymnotis (assembly GCA_028646595.1). Lineage (NCBI taxonomy): Eukaryota > Metazoa > Chordata > Mammalia > Diprotodontia > Phalangeridae > Phalanger > Phalanger gymnotis. The sequence goes on from CM053622.1 coordinate 558,102,213, forward strand.
TTGCCTCAGTTTCCTCATCTGTAAAACAAGCATAATGATTGTACATGCCCTCACCTCCACAGGGTCGTTATGAGAGAAAATCATAAAATTCTATAGAAATATGAGCTATCATTATCATTCCATGGTATGTTGTAGGAAAGCATTGTTGCCTGTATACAGCTTGGCTTTACCTTCAAGGTAGGAATTTATAGTAGGTCAAAACCAAAAAAAAGAATGGATCTTCCCCCCACTTCCATGAAGCTGCTGTCTCCCTTTTGGGTTGCCTCAGTAACTGTTCCAGTGAAGCCAACTCACGTTTGTGTTCCAGAGCCACAGATGGGGCAAGAACCTGTGCCTTTAGAAGTGACCGGACTTGAATAATACATCCTGAACACCATTCCTACTGGAAAGGGGATACTTTGTTCCAGGATTCCCTTCTCTTACCTGGTTGTGTTATTCCTTCTGAAAAGGGGAGATTTCCCAACTCTGTTAGTAATTGGCTTTTTTGTTTTGTTTTGTTTTGTTTTGTTTTGTTTTTTGTGATGGCCTTGTTGCGCTAGGAATCAAGAGACCTGAATACAAGTCCTAACTTGGCTACTCATTAGTTCTGTGACCCCTAGGTGAATCACTACACTTGCCTGGGGCTCAGTTTTCTCATCTCTAAAAATGAAGGGGGTCAAACCAGGTGATCTCTGAGGTTCAGGTTTCAATGCCCAGGAGCCAGGGAAAGGGAGGAAAAGGTGGCAGTTAATGGGCCACCATTCTCCTTAGATTGAGTGAGGTACAATGTCTATTATCCTGTATTGCTTTGAAAAGTTTTTTTTTTCTTAAAGAAGGGGGACAAAGTCAGATCCTGAATGACCTAAAATGGAATAAGAGAGCAAAAGAACTTTATCCACATGGATCTACCTAAATACTAGAACTGAAGATTAAACAAAGTGGAGAAGAATTCTCAAACTCTTTCATTTTCTACCATCCCTTCCTCCCACAAAAGAGTAATAAATAAAGTCTTTACTGAGTGTCCATTATATATCTAAGCCTGGCTAATACACAAGCAATCTCTCCCTTTAAGGAACCTATAGTCTAGTGAAGGAGACAAGATGCATACACATGAAACAGAAAAAAAGCCAGTGTAACATGTAAGAATATTATGTCATACTTTAGCATTTCAATCTCTTGTTCTGAATTGTCATAGTTAACTCAGGGGCAGCTCCATCTCAAAATGTTAAGCTTTAACAGTATAAAACTGTAAGAAGGTCTTTTGGACATCCTCTGTCTTCATATGTCATAAAGTACTAAGGTTCAAGGCAAAAAATATGATAAGCTTTGGACAATAAATTAAAAGGGTATTTAAGATGGGAGAGACACCAAGGCTCTGTGTTGTGATGACCAGGGAAGGCTTCATGGAAGAGGCTATGAAGTAACCCTTCCACCTTCCGTTCTAAAACCATGATAACAAGTTCTATAAGTATATTTCCCTCACCATTGCATTTGGTCTGTGGAACTAATGTGGTTAAGAAAGAGTGAATTTTTTTCTCCTTTTTCGTGTGTTTAAAGGTTAATTCTAGGTTGTGCTAGTGCAGGAAGGATAAATTATACTACGAGATAGGGAAGGAAAACAGGAGGATGGAATTTTGTTGGTTACCTAGAAACACTTCAGGAGAAGGAGGGCATTGTTCATCCTCACTGTGTACTGTAGCACTTTCCAACCTTCCTCATTCCAGGGCACACTTGTAGATTGGTAATTGTGTTACAGGACATTATTAGAGAATGGTTACGTGTACACCGTCGAAAAGGATAAAAAGGAAGAATGCATTGGTTCAGACATAAGAGAGACTAGAAGGAGAGGGAGGGGAAAGATGGTATGGATAGGAAAAAAAAACAGGAAGGAGAGAGTCTAGAGAAACAAAAGATATCGGAGACACAAGTGAGAGAGAGGGAGACAGAAAACAGGGAGAGGTGAGGTGGGAAATAGGAGAGAGAAGGTAAGAGATGGAAAGGATAGAGGAGAGAGAAGGGAGAAAGGAGAGGTGTGATGGGGGACATGGAAAAAGAGAGACGGAAGGAAATAGAGAAGAAACAAAGCAGGGGAGTTGGCTGATCTGTGTGGACCATTGCCAAGAATAGTACCTACCTGTAATATTAATTAAGGTGGGACTTTTTTACTGTTTTCTCTTTTGGAGCACTTAGGTAATCAAGTGCCCTTGATGAGTCGGGCCTTTGTTTCTTTGATTAAATTAGGAATCTTTGATGACCTGCTTACCTCAAGAGAAAGCCTAGTTTACATGAGTTTGAGTCACATGTTTGTGACGCTTTTAAGTCACGTAGGTTTGAGTCCCATGATGCACTTTGACCCTGAACAGGGTATATAAACTCAGAGATTTGGGGGCTCTCACTGGAAGAGTGATGTGAGACTTTGGCAAGCCATTGTAACTCCCCCCCCCCCCCCCCACCAACCCTGGCTTTGCTAACCCAGACCCATTGGTTCTCTGGTAACTACGAATTGTGATTTAGTCTGTTTATATTGTGTTTGTATTTGCTCCAAAGTTCAGGGTGCTGGCTTTTCCCCCTGAACTAAATTAATGATATATGTATGTGTGATTAAAGTGAGATTAACCCCTTAAAGTTACATTCCTTAGTAAAGCAGATCACAGAACCTATGCTGGCAGCTCTTGTTGCTGGTCTTGTTGGGCCTTAAACCTCAGCAGCTGCTGCTAGCCACATTGTCGTTACACTGCCTCACAGGGTTGTTAAGAGGATCAAATAAGATATTTGTACAGAGCTTTAGCATAGTGCCTGGCAAATACTAGGTGCATCATAAATGCTTCTTCCCTTCCCTTCCCTTCCAATTGGACCAAATGGGAGGATGTAAGTGTTGCTACCTGTTTCTGGCTAGGCCTCAGGAGTCAACACAGCCAGTGACCTTGGCAAAGTGACTTCCCTCTTTTGTATGTAAGCTTTCTCTTGTATCAGTCCCCAGAGCTGCTGCTGAGTCACATTCCAGGGATTTGCAGAGAGAAAGGCTGCTGAGGATTGGGAAGGGCTGTGGGGTATACAGATAAACTCAGTCTTCAGAAAATCCCCTACAAATTCATTTCAGTCACTGGTTTCAGCTTTCTCTTATAAGCTCTTCTAACATTTAGCAAACTAGGTAGATTCCATTTTTCATCTCCTTTCAACCCCTCCCTTAGTTCAGGCAATGATGCTTATAAATAGATGAGAGAAGGTGGAGGTAGAGACACCTGGATTATCTCACAAACTGCATAACCAGCCCCTGGATAACTGACAGCCACTGGCTAAGACCCCACTCTCTGCCTTGGGCTGTGGAGATTTCATCATCGTTATGTACATACCCCTGGGAGATGGAGATAGGAAGTAACCCAGATTGTTCCGAACGAGATAAGGATTTTAATGATTTTAATGACAAAAGATGAAGCAAACTTTGGAATAAGACAAAGTCTTGTTCCTCCTGGTTTAAAAGTAATTAGGAACTGACCATTTATTGGGGAGGTAGTAGTTTAATTAGAGGGAAGATCTGGAACTATGTTGTAGTAAAAGGATCTAAGGTGACAGTGTAAAAGATGAACTCTTGGAGCAGCCAAGGTCGACAACATCTCCGTAAGTTCCTTTAGACCTGTGGTCCCTATGTTCTCTTTGCCTATAGTACAGACACTTGAGCCTCAGTTGTTAGAGGTTTGGGGGCGGGGGGGGGGGCGGGGAGAGATTTGCAAGGTAGTTGGGGTTAAGTGACTTACGTAGGGTCACACAGCTTAGTGAGTGTTAAGTGTCTGAGCCTGGATTTGAGCTCAGATCCTCCTGGCTCCATGGCCGGTGCTCTATCCACTACGCCAACTAGCTGCCTTTTTATTATGCTCGAGTCACCCTGATAGATCTTATGGATACAACATAGTTTTATGTTCCTGACCTCAAGGACCTTACAGTCTCACGATGGCATACCACTTGGATACAAGTGTGATGCAGGTTACAAAACGTGAAAGGGGCTCACTTTCAGTTGAGGAAATGGATAAAGGTGAATCTGAGCCATTAAAGGAAAAGCATCTACAAAATCGAAGGGCCCTGGCTTTTAGTGCTCAGTGACTAAACCCCTGCTTCTTCTAGCCTTGACTGAGGTCTGTAATTGATCCGTGTCCTGCCCTCCTCCTGGGGTAGGGAGGCAACAGCAATTGATTTTTACTTATACTATTATCACTCTCCCCCAACAAAGCCTATAATCAGAGCTAGTCAGCCGCAAAACTTTGAGAAAAATCAAAGTTTGTCCTTAGAATCCAAGTCACTGCATAGCTTTGGTTTGTACAGTGGAAAAAACACTGGTTTTGTAATCAGAGGACCTGGGTTCAAATGTCAGCTCCATGATGGCCTATCCTTATTATGTAAGTTACTTAACTTTAATAGGCTTTAATTTCTTCATCTGTAAAACAAAGGGTTTGTACTAGATCTTTGGTGTCAAACTCAATTAGAAACTGATCCTTGCAGGCTGCATGTTGATTTTAAAAATCACACTAACCTTATGTGTATTTTATTGTATTTTTATTTATTTCATCAAATATTTCCCAATTACCTTTTAATCTGGTTTGAGCCTCACTCTGGCGGCCTTCTTGACTAGATGACCTTTTAGTACCTTTCACAGCTCCATCTATGATCCTGTCATTCCCAGGCCCTGGTACCTCTTCTCTGATGTACCCTCCATGCCTCTTACATGTCCTTGGTGGTCTTTCTGCATCTCCCATTCCTGTTCTATTCTTAGGAAGGCATCTAATACCAGTCATTTACACCTTAGTGCAAATTTAAGACATGGCAGAATGCAAGGCTTTGCCCCATCAAAAGAATATTTCAAGGAGCTAGTAAGGAGAGAGGAGTTCTTTTTGCAGGGATGACCAGGGGAATCTTCATGGTGCCTTTAAACTGTGCCACACATCATGAGGGCAGTCTCATTTTACAAGTGAGAAAACAAGGTGCAGAAACCTGAATGCCCAAAGTAAAAAAATGTTTCAAATCAGAGCCTTTTTTTATACTTTATCTTCCCTCTGAAAAAATAGAAACTGCCTGAGTTTGGGCTGGGGAGCAGGGGGACCACCATGTGGATTTGGAGTAGTAATTCACCTTTAGCTTCTCTGGCTCAATTAATTAAACCAACATTGCTTGAGTACCCATTGAGGTCTGACCTGTGGGGGAATACAAAGGAAGTAAAAGAAGCCGTGTCCATTAGCTCCAGGAAGCTTACCATTTACTATAGTTGCAGGACACAGAAGTATAAATGGATTGAGGACAACTGCAAACCAGGTATCAAAAAGGGAAAAGAATGTGGTGTAAACCAAGGGCCCAGGGGAAGGATCAGAAAGTCTCCCTCTGGTTACATAAAAGCAAAAACAGCCCAGATTGGATCACTTTAATTCAAGTAAGGCTTTTCTGGGTTCCTACTGTATGTTGTACTAGAGGCTACAGCTTTAAAAGAGAAATCACATGTGTAGCCCCCTGTCATGAAGGAGCTTACAGTCATATTTTGGAGACCAGACTTTTTACATGAAGCAACCAGACAAAACAATATATAAGTAGGCACTGGAGTGAATATGCTCAAGTGTCAGAATAAGCAATACAGACTGGAAGGACTGAGAGGTCAAGAAGAGTAAAAATCAGTTTGGGACCCTGGAGTCACTGCAGAAGAAGATCTTTAGTTCAGATGGTCATGTTTTCAGTTTGACTAAAGCTGATCCTGAAGGATCCACATCTGAATTGAGAGAAACACTGAACAAATAGCAATATGGTGAAAATGGGAAGAGGATTGTAATGAGAGGCGCCCAGGTAGGCCTACTTAAGGCCGGTGGTCTCTTAAGCTCTTGGTTTTCTCATTCAGAAGTGATAGTTCTATTCAGCCTCTGGAGTTTGAGGGTGGGGGATGAGAGGGGAATCCAATCAATCAGTGTCTACTATACAGTTTAATCCCCTGATTTTATATTATGGTCCAAGCAAGTCATTTAACCTACTGGTACCCTAGGCAACTCTTAAAGAGAAGATGCCAATCTACATTGGTAGAAGGAGTTTCCTTTTCTGGGAGTGCCTTATAGCAGAGAAATCTTACATCCAGTCCCTATCCCTAGAGTTGGCGATGCTGTTAAACTAACTTAGAACTGGCCACCCATCCTAGCTGCTCAGTCTTTTTTCTTATCTCATTGCTCCAGGTGTGTTTGTTGTGCTGCAATGTGTGTGTCCTTGCACCTTCCCCTCGGGGCCATTATCTCCACTTTCCTCCGCCCTGGAACCTTGGGTTCTACTCTGGAAATGTGCCAAGCTTTGACTGTGAATGGAGTTCAGATCCAAGCCTTCATCTTAACTTATCAGCCTTCTCCACTTATCCTGCCATAGCTCAGTATTTCCATCTCCTTCCCCTACCCGGAACCGGAAGGGTTCCCTTAGGGCAGGGACTATCATGTTTGTATATATGTGTGTCCCCAGCACTTAGCACAGTTCCTGATACATAGTAAGCACTTCATAAAAGCTCAAGTTCTCTGTTTCTCTCTGTCTTTCTCCCTCCTTCCCTCTCTTTCTCTGTAACTCCCTTTCTCTGTCTCTCTCTTCCCTTGCCCCTTCTGTCTCTCCCTTTCTAACTCCATTCTCTCTCTCTGTCTCTCTCTCTGTAGTCGTTGTCCCCCCCCCCCCTTCTCTCTTCCTCCTTCACCCTCCCCTCCCTCCCAACAGCTCTCAAAACTTCTACCTGTGCTGGTAAAAGTTTCCTCATCTAAGAGTTCCCAGTGAAACCAGAGTCTGTATGCATACATGTTTCTGTATTTGCTTATGAATGTTTACATGTGTTTATATGTGTGCATATACCTATATGTATATATTATATACATATATGTCAGAGGACTAAATAGTATGATGTGGTGTTAGAGGAATTCAGAAAAGGAAAGGGATGAGATTGTCTTCCTGAAGGAGACAGGTTTTGAAAGATGAGCTTTTTTTTTTTTTGTCACCAAGAAGCTAAATTTAAAAGGAATTACTTGGTCAGAGTGGTGCAGGAAAAGCAGAAGGAATGACCAATACCCAATGTGGAATGCAGGAGCCATTTGATTTGCAGTGGGTATTGAGCCTTTCCTTGCAGTAATCCAGGATGTTTGAAGATTGCCCTTTCATCTCCTGGGCCCCAGACCTGCCAAACGTCTCTCTCTTGTTCTCACCATGCTGTACAGTCCACTGTGTCAGATGGAGCTGGAGAGATCAATGGAAACGTGAAAGAATAATTAGTCATTTTTCCCTTTACCCTAAATTGAATTTTCATTCTCTGTAGTATTGACTTTTTGCAGTTTATTGAGAGAGATTTGAGAAAGTCTGGCCCTTTGCAGGCAGACTAATCGCTCAGTCACTAATAGACCTGTGACTTTACACCACCACTTGGTAATAGATTTTCCATTGTGGCATCCCCATCGATCAGATAATCGGGTGTGGAGGGTGGACTGTGGCATGAACAAATAGCAGATTTCAGCACATCCTCAGTTTGGATTTATTTCTGTTTTCCATTCAACAAACCTTTCCTGAGATAGATGTACCTAGCACTGTGCTAGGAATTTTGGGCAATGCAAGAAATGGAAAAAAAAAAATAGTATTTGCCCTCAAGGAGCTTGCAGTCTGTCTAGGAACACAAGAAATAGAACAGTGCAAGGTAATTCATGGCCATAGGCTAATTTGAATATTTTTTAAAAATTTTTGAATGCTCAAATAAATAACATAGATCTTAAGTGGTTCTGATGGTTAAAGTGAGAATTCCATGTTGGCTAGCATGATCAGGGCAGCGTCTAAGAATAGAGTATACCATGCTAGGGAATGAGTCAAAGTGGGCTATAGACACAGCAACCATCAAGAAAACTGAGACTACATCATAAGGTCGTGGTAAGCATTATTTTATAGGAAGTGAGAAAAACATAGGCAACATAGACAAAAAAAAACTCCAGAAAAGAAACTGGTACCTAAGAATTAGGAAGCCAAGCAAAGAGTCCAGGCAACAGATACAAGGCCCAGGCCCTAGTAGTAAGTAGCAGCTTGCTATTGAGATGACTTTTTGCCGCTTCCTAGGACACTTTGTAAATTTTTGATTCGGGTCAGGAACTAGTTATTAAACTTAATTATCTTAGAACCTGCAGGTATAGGCAAGTGGAAGTACCCAGCTGGAGCAAAGAGGGGAGGAAACAGAAAAATAAAGGGCTGGGAGGTAGCTCCTGACTTGGGCAGATAATGCTGAAGGAAGACTGCTGCATCTAAGTCTGCTTTTATTTAAATTTGAGGTATCAATAAAGAATGCAACTGTGAGATAGAAAAAGTGACTGCCTAAGGAAGTATGTGTTAGAGACTAAACTGGATCTTGCATTACAGCCTCCCATCTAGACACCTAAGTCTTTAACTGAAAGAATAGGTAGGAATCTGGTCAGTAATAGAATTCCATGTCCTGCTTAGAGAAAGGTATTTTCCATTGGTCTCTGCTGTTTTGGTGTGTGGGAGCAGATGTACCTGAAATTAAGGTTAGGATTCTGAGGAAGAGGAAAGTAGAATGGTTTACCCATTTATTCCCTCTTGCTTACAAAGCAGTAGGGTAGTTTTAGGGGGAAAAAATATAATGGGAGGGAGTTGTTACTTGTGCCCAGAACCAGATACCTCTGTACCTCCTCAAAACAAAGGAGCAATGTTCTCTGTTCTGCAGCCTACTCCTGGAAGTAACTAATAGAGACTGGAGGGATCATATAGGATCAGAGGTAAGGGTCAGCTCTCCTCTTTGCCAGTGAGAAGAAAGCTAAACTTTTCAAGCATTTGATAAATCCCAAGTAAAGATTACTTTTTCCTTCCTTCCTTCTCTCTCTCCCCAACTTGGATGTAAAGCAACCATTCAAACCCAGCTCTGCTACTGATTGGCAAGGGAGCTTTTGATCTGCTCTGTTTCTAGCTTGGCCCAGTTTGCCCCTCCTTAGGCAGCCTGCTGGTCCCCTCCTTCCCCAAATCTCCACAGTGATGCTGGACTTAGTATAGCCACCAGATTGGCACAGCTCTACTGCAACCCAGAACTCCACCAGCCTCGGCCTCCCCAGTAGCAATGATTACATCTGTGTGCCCCCTCACCTGGCCTAGATTAATTTTCTTCAAACATCTTTTTGATCAGGTCACTGCTCTGATCAAAAATCTTTAGTGTGACTCTTCATGGTCTCTAGGATGAAATTAAAACAGCTCTGTCTGCACTTGACCCCCATCCCCAGTTTGGGTTCAGCCTACCAGTCCTGCCATATCTCCTACTATTCCTTCAAACTTCACACTAGTTAAACTAGTCAAACACGCTGTCCCTCCAAATGTACCTGGTGTCTTGCCACTTCTTTTTTTATTCATGATGTTTAATGCCTTTTTTTCCTCCTCCTCCCTCATCCCTGGAATAGCCTTCCTCCTACTCTTCCACTTAATCATAGCCTAACTTTTAAATTTTTATATCTATTGAAGCCATCCTTCAAGGCTAAGCTCAGACTCTTCCTCTTCCATGACCACCTCCAAACTCATAGTAGTAGATCTGTACCACCCATTCAGCAACAGATGATACTCTGCCTCACTAAATATTTGATTCAATTCGGTTTGGTTTTCCTTCTTTGGCTCCTCTGGTCCTGCCCAGTCAGTATATGCACCCAGCATCCTATACCTGGGAAGAGCTTTGTTTAATCCAAAGGCAGTGAGTGACTTTGATGGGCAGTCGTAGCTGGGAAATGACAGTATAGGCCAGGAGCCCCAGCACCCTCAGTGAAACTCTTCTGTCTTCTCACCTTTGTGTCAAAAATCCCAGGTGAATGAATGGCCCTGGTAAGCAATATTAGGCAACAATTTGAAGTTCCACAAACACATCTTTATTAGAACTTAAATGTGGAGAGGAAAAATGATCCATTGGTAGAAACCACCAGCTCCTGAGGCCTAAACCTTGAGCAAAATCAAAGGCCAGATTTTAAGTTTATATATCTTTTCCTATAAGAGGTAGTTAGATCTTTTTTTTTCCTCCCTCCCCACCCTTACTCCTATTTTAAAAGTTAAGCTGTTGCTTTGTCTTCCCCCCTGGCCCTACCAGGAGTGGTTAGTCTCTAGACATGCATCTTCCTCCCCCTACCTTCCTCTGCCAGAAAATGAGGTGCTTGCTTTGCAATTAACTAGTGCCAACAACATTTCACATATTATAAAGTTGTGATGAGACTAAAAAGAGCTTCCCTTAATTAGCCAGGCTCATACCATCATGAAATGCTTTCTTTTTCCTTGTCCAAGAAAGATGCTGTGATTTTTAGGTTTAGGCATAATCCTGTCAAATTTGTCTGTCTAGCTGCTTCACAACAGATATATTATCATACCTGGCCACATCTCCCCCTCCCCAATAAGAGGTGACTATGAGGAGCAGTTTTAAGTACTGGAGTTGGACTTTTACATTCTTACGTTTATCTGAGATTTGTGCCCAGTCTGCTTCCAAGAGGACTTGACATTTCAGTTTGTAACCTTATCAATCAGTTATTCATTCAACAAACACCTACTCTGTGCTTAGCTCCAAGGATATAGACAAAGATTAAACAGTCCCTGCCCCCAGGGACCTTTCATTCTATTGAGAAACAATATATAAAGCAAATGTTATTAAAAAATCCTAGATTTTTCCAACTAGAAAGGTGCTTAAAGATTATCTAGTCCACCCACCTCATTTTATAGATGGCAAAACTGAGTCACACAGAGTCAGTGCCAGGGCATCCCCCCGCCTCTCCCGTACCTCCCCCCCACACACACACACTCTCTTCTAGAATTTGTCTATACACATAAAGGATCTTTCAGAAGTTGGGGGCCCTTGTGTGTTTGGTTATAGTATGCAGACATTTTAGCAGGGGGAAGGGTATTGAAATGCCAGAGACACAGGCAGCTTTCCCTCCTTATGTCTAGCTTGGGGCACTCCTTATTAGAAATCATGGGAAGGACATTTCCAGCCAGAGAAACTGGGAGCCAAGAGTCAAGTAGAGAGTTTGTGTTGTGAAATAATGGGAAACCTGATTGACAGGGCGGTGTAGGGCCTTTTATTCCAGACTGTGCTTCGCAGTGTAACCCTTTACATATTGGCTACCACTTCACATTTTTTCCCACTCTTCATTTGTCCATTCATTAACATATATTTATTAAGTGTCTTCTGTATGCTAGCTAACATGCTCGGACCTGGGGATGCAAAGACTGTAACCTCAGGGAACTTATATTGTGCTCATCTAATCATGCCCAGGACAGGCCTGAACTATCATATCTATCCTCTGAAGATCAATATTGAAATTCCATTCTTACAGACTAGCCCTAGCCAGTTCCCTATGGGGAGGCAGCCCAGTCCTTAAGGAAGAACTCACTTGGCTCCCCAGGGGTGCCTCTGATCTCAGCCATCTGCCTTTTCCATCTGGTTGTCTAAAGAGAAGCATTTTCTTCAATTTCATTCAATTTCTTCCCTCTTCTTTTATCCCAGGATTCTGGATTTAGATAGAGTATGAAGTTTCCATCATTGCTTTTCCATTTCTTTTGAGAGATTCAGGCTTTCCCATCAGAAACATAAATAACCTGCTTCATAACATAAATACCTGCTTCTCAATTAACTTTTAAGTGAGTTTGCGATGAGATTCCTACCTGTTTATCACCATATTCTTCAGCAGCTTTTTGAAGAAAGAGCTGGAAGCAAGGAGATTAAGGTCCGGGAGCATCCAGGGACTTTGGTTATCTGTAATCTCTTTGCTTCTGGTAGCCTCAGCTATGTATCAGTCTAAATCATTGTTCCTGGTACAGTTGGGTAGACTGTCTATCTACCTGTTCCATCCAGATTTTCTCCTGCAAAGAGCCAAGTGGTCATTGGAGTAATTTGAGTCAAGAAAATGGTCAAGGTTCTTCCCAAACAGATTATTTTTTACTCCCCCTGTTATCCAACCCATCCAGACCCAGTACCTGACTTTGGTCTTGAGACGTGTTGCCAACATGTGCTTCAAAAGCCACATAAGAGGGATCCTACCACAGTCCATTGCCTTTGTGATACAAGTTCAGCCCATGTCGCCAGGATTGATGTGGGAAGTGTTATCACATGTAGCCTTCTGAATGGTCTTCTCTCCTGATCCATCCTTTGCAGCCCTAGGGTCAAGTCTTCTCCATAAAGCCTTCCCAGTCTGTTCCTGGTCATGTGATCTTTTCTAAACTTCACAACCCAGCACTCAGTAATATCTGTGTTTCGTTGTCATTATTGTTCCTTCTTATGATTTGGCTTATCCCTCTAATTAGTCTGGTAGGCAACATGGCTAATAGAATCATTCGAAGTCAGAAAGTTAGAAATGTAAAAGATCTTAGAGGCCATCTAATTCAGCCTGTTCCTAAAAAAATGCCCTCTATAAGAGCCTTTCCCCCACACCCTGAGTATACCCACTACTCGAGGCAACCTATGCTACTTTTGGATAGCTCTAGTTGCTAAGTTATTAATTACCTCAAGCCTGTTTTTTTTTTTTTACAACTTCTGTTGTCCCTAGTTGTACCCTTTGGGGCTGGATTCTGATAATAAAAATAACTACCATGATGATGATGAGGAGGAGGACGACGACGGCGACGATAGCAGCTAATATTTGTATAGTGCTTACTTATGTGCCAGGCACTGTGCTAAGTGCTTTTCAATTATCATCTCATTTTCAATTATCATCATCAACAACTTTGAGAGGTAGATGCTATCATCCGCATTTTCACAGATGAGGAAACTGAGACAAACAGGGGAAGTGACTTGCCTATTATCACACAGCTAGTAAGTGTCTGAAGCTGTATTTCAACTCAGGTCTTTCTAACCGCAGGGCCAGTGCTCTATCCATGGCACCACCTAGCTGCCTCTTCCCGGGGTCAAGATGGGACAAGTCTTACCCCCTCTTCCATGTGATAGCCTTTGACCTACTTGGAGCAGCTATCATGTCTCTCCTAAGTCTTCTCTTCATTGGAGTAAGCATTCCCAGTTCCTTCAGTACAGGAGGGTGCATAATCTAGAAGCTGTTTGACCTCCTGACTGTTTTCTTCTGGACACCTGACGCAAGTTTATCATTGTTGGGGAAATGGACACAATATTTAGGGCAGAGTACAGCAAGATTGTCATCTCCTTAATCTTGGATGTTGTCTCTGTCAGTCTCTAGCTAGCTGTCTCTCTATCTCTCTTAAATTGAGTCTCTCTTAATGTAGTCTAAGGTATTAGGCTGTTTTCTCTTTTGGGGGGGCATGGAATGCCACCTAAAAACTTAATTTGGTCACCACTGGGACTCTCAAGAGGGCTTCCTGTTTCTATGACACTCCCAAGGTGGGCCTTGGCAAAACAACTTGATAGGCAGGATATGTACGATCTGCAGAGCATTCTGTCCTGAAGTCTAAAACAGCAAGAGTTTGTCACCTCCCCCACCACTTAACCATTTCCTTCTTAAACTGTTTTGTGTGTAGACTTTTCATGTGTAGTTTTTGTCCAACTGGATTGTAAATTCCTTGAAGCCAAGGAATCTTATCTTGTCTCTGCCTCAGTTGATAGAGAACATAGGGCTGGGCACACAGTAAGCCCTAGTAAAGACACACTGTGAACATAAAAGTAATGAGACTGATTATTTTAGGGAAATCTAATATATAGTAGAATGTAGAAGGGAAAAGAAACAAGAGAAAAAGACAGCCCCAGGCCCTCATCTATTGGATAAATATAACACTATGAAACCACCTATAAAATAATACAGGATGACATACGCTTAATCAATCGAGAATTGTTTGGCCCGCCATTCTTTTGGGGGTAACACCATGAACACATATAAGTTCGTGCAAAATGCATAGTCCATAAATACATAGTACTAAATTCAGCATACTTAAATTTAGGAGACAGTATATGCTATATATGGCCAGGGAAGCTGGGGAGAACAGGGTGACTGATGCAGTTAGGGCAAGAGAAGTGAATGGACTGAGATTATTTGGATGGGCTGAGGGGAATGGGTATTGAATGACTGAGATGGACAATGGATGCTGGTGCCTCTCCTCTTTTATGACTCAAGCCTGTTTTTTCAGTGGAGACTTTAACTCATCTCAGGTGCAAAGGTAGTATAGAATCAAAAGATGCAAGGGGTGAAATATATGACATAGTCACCTAGGTGTACAGTGGATAGAAAGCTGAATCTGGATTCATATCCAGCCTCACATATTTACTAGCTGTATGACCCTGAGCAAATCACTGAACGTGTCTTCCTCAGTTTCCTCATCTGCAAAGTTAAAATATCCCCTCCCTCCCAGGGTTGTTGTGAGGATCAAATGCAATAATATTTGTAAAGCATTTCGCAAACCTTAAAAAGAACTATATAAATGCTATCTTTTCTTATTATTGTTGTTAGTGGTGTAGTAAAAGGAACCTTGATCTTAGAAACAAAAGGCTGGGTTTAAATCCTGGCTCAGCTACTTACTAGTTCTGTGAATCTGGGCAAGTCAGAATTTCTCTTTCAACCTCAGTCTGCTCATCTGCAATATGGAGATGAATGTTAATGTTGCCATGTTTTACTGTTTACTTTGCGGGATTATTCTAAGAATCAAACGAAATAATGCATATAAATAGCATTGTCAACCTCGAAGTGCAGCATAAACATGAACTTATATTGGCAGCGTTTGGTCTCTCCCTGGAAGCTAATGCATGGCATATGATCTATGCCCCTTGCTTGACACAGGGATCAATTTCCAGGAGAAGATAAACTCTTTAACAGCATCCTACCTCCTTGGGTTGTTGTGAGGATCAAGGAGATAATCATTGTAACATGTTTAGCACAGGACCTGGAACATAGTAGGTTCTATAGAAATATTATCTATTATTATTATAAAGGGATAGAGGGAGAATAGAAGCCAAGTTTTGTCTATATTCTGTTTCTCTTCCCTCTGCCCCCAATTATCATCAACTTTGGTCTAGTGCTTTCATTTAAGAAGATGAGCTTCTTGCCTTGACTAAGGCTTATTAAGTGTGTTTGCTGAGTCTGATTCCATGAAGTGAAAGGCAAACACAGGTTTTACTTGGTGGCCTCCCACCAGCTACAGGAGCTTAGTAGAAAGAGTACTAGACTAGAAGTCAGGAAGACCTCAATTCAAATCCTGTCTGAGACACTTAATAGCTGTGACCCTGGACAAATTCACTTAACTACCCTGTGCCTCTGTTTCCTCATCTGTAAAATGAGAGAGTTGGACTCGATGGCCTCTGAGTTCCCTTTGGGCTCTTTAATTTTTTTTGCCCTTTGGGCTCTTTATGATTCCATGATCTTGTGATTCTGTCTAAAGAAATAACCTGCCTTTTCAGAACAGAAGCCAAATGGAAGTGGAGTGAAGGGATTTTCTGATTCTTCCCTTATTTATTTATTTTTTTCTCTTCCCTTATTTAAACACAAGGACGTTTACTTCAGCCTTGGTGAAAGGAGACTGTTCTAGGCGAAAGGAGGTCCAGAGATTTGTTGGTCAGTTTCAGTCAATTAGGAATCTTTGAGTGTTTTAAAAGATTCACTTTATTAGTATTGGAGCCTTAAATGTGAAAGTATTAAAAGCTTATTCATGAGGGGACACTTTGGGAGGTGGGGGGAGCATCCCTTCATAGCTAGCATCACTGCTTTGACCCAGAGGGGTAGCATGTAGGTGCCTGCATCTCAGTTCTCAATAACCACAGATGTTAAATTTGTTTTGCAGCAGTTCTTGCTCAAAATAATTTATTACTATTGAGGCTCACTGGGTCTCAAGCACGCTAACAGGCTTGCAGCAGCACTTCTTGGTGAGGTTTTCCATGCACTTCAAAATGACAGACAAGATATTTATTGTGTAGCCATTCTTGTTTTATTGAGCCAATAATCTTCATTTATCCAAGTCTGGAAGCTCACGTCTCCCTGATTCCTGGTGACATCCCTGGACATACGAGACCCGCTGCTGACTCTGGAATTACCTGCAATAAAGAAACAAAGGCTGACAGCGGTGCTGTAAGAGTGGCCTTTTCCTTAATAATCATAATTCAGCCAACCTTAGATACTCTTAGTGGCCACCTTGAGGCTTTATGATGTGCAGGTGGAAAACATTTTTTTGATTGTGGCTGATGCCCAGCCTTTCAAAGGGCAGTAAATCAGAGCTGATGAATTGCTTGTGTTGCTTATGGACATAACCCCAGCTCTCTGACTGCATTGTTTTTTGGTAGGGGGAGAAAAAAACAACAAGTTTTTTTTTCCAAGTTTAGCTTTACTGAAGAAAGAAGGCACTTCAGAAACTGGCAGTTACCCTTAAACCCCCTGATAAATCTGCTTCAACCCCAAGATGTTGACATGAATGTGATAACTACAGTTTGATGCCCAAAGCTTGGAGTCAAAAGGGAGAGCAAATGAACAGCTCCCCAACAGGCCAGTTCAAGGAAAGATGACTGATAAGCAGAGAAAGAAAAAGCTGAAGCTTCCGGGGGATCTTGAAGGGAAACTGCTTAGCAGCCAAGAAATGTCTGAAGGAAATTCATGAAATCTGGGAGGGAGGATAGGACATGGGATGAGGAAGATAGAGCCAAGGAATGATATTTAAAAGGAGCTAAAAACAAACACATTTAGCTTAGCAGTCAGAGGCACCGGAGGGCAAGGAAGAATGGAAAACACAAGTTTAGCGAGAGCCAGACTCGTTATCAGTCTTAGCTCTTATATTTTCTCGCACTTTGTAGTGATTATCTGCTCCCACATACACACGCCTGCAGTTCTTCCCTCGGTATTTTTTTATCGTGTTGCCTTCAAATGGGAGTGGTAAGTGCTCTGATAAGTGGAATGAAAGGTGGTCTGATTTCACTGTGGCTTCTGCAAATGCCTCAGCGTTCTGGGCTGGAATGCAAGCTGGTAATTTTCTTTGGCTGGTCAAATTGCAGTAAGGCCTTATCGCTGCTGCTGCAGCAGGAAAAGCTGACTTCAGAACAAACTGGATTGTTGGAACTGACCTCTCCTGTGCTAACTCATCTCCAGGAGAGTCCAGATTTCGTAGTGCTCTTTGTCTCCAAGTAGGAGAAATCCCTTCCTAGAATTACGGTCTTGTGCTTCTTTCAAAGGATATGCTTCTCTCTGTTCATAGGCTTTTGAAGTTGGACTGGACCTTAGAGGTAGGTCAGTTTACAGATGAGGAAAATGAGTCCTAGAGAAATGAAGTGACATTTTCTTGGTCACACAGGTAGTAAGCAGCATAGCCAGGATTCAAACCCTTCTGACTCCAAATCTAGTTTAAATATAGGAACTTAATTTAGATCTCACTGAAGAAAACTGGTAATATATGTTCTATGAGGATCCTGGCAGTGTAGCAAGATGATCTCATGAGAAGGAAAGGGCTTTGACTAGAAGCCATGTGCATTCTAGTACCAGTTCTGTCACTGATTTGTGACCTTAACAAGTCAATTAACATCTCTAAATCTTACTTTCCTCCTCTGTAAAAAGTGGAGACATTTGCCCTATCTTATTACCTCACCCCGGTCTTGAGGACTGGAAAGGATTTTATAATGCTATAGTGCTAAACAGGTATTGGGATTCTGGTATTATCCTGAGTTTACAGATCTATTTTCCATCCTTTTGATCTTCTGGTGCTTGGAAGGGCCTGGATTTCTTTTTTTGGTGGGGGGAGTGGCGGTGAGTAAGGGAGGAAGGAGGACAGTGTTGTTGGTTGAGAGAATATTATTACCACCAGCAAAAAGTAATACATCATCTTTCAAATTATTTATGTTCAAAGGAACTTTGTACCAGAAATTCCACTTGTCTCTTAGTAATAATGGTGAAAGTGGGTAGCAGGTTGCTTGATGCCCAAAGAGTTGTGATTAAAGGATATTTTACCTATTTACAGCTGTCAGTACCATTTTCTTAACATTATACTGTTTGTTCTGCTCTTCATATTGACTTCTGGGATAGTGCAGGAATTATTTCCTGTTTCCCTCACTAATTCCAGTATGACTAGCTGGCGATTTCCAGCCTAGCCCTAACAACTTGTCATAATTTACCAACCCGGGAAGGGAGAAGAACAATTAGCAAATTCATTAAATAGGGAATTATTTATATGCCTGTGTTGTCAATCGAGGCTAATCATTTGTTTATCTTAGGTGGAATTTCTGTCTTCATTAATACCATTGTGACTATGATGTGAAAATGTGTTTGCATTTCCATCTGTGTGTTTGAATTTCAGACATCGTGACTTTCACTATAAGAATCTGAATTCAGTTACCATACTAACACCTGCATTTTTTTTGCTTGGGCAAAAAAATAGATTATCCCAATTTGATTGCAAATGAGACCCTAGTTTGTGAATTTTCAATCTTTATCTTAGACAGAAATTGAGGTACCTTCAGGTTCATTGTTTTCTGGCCCCTATAAATACCATGAATATGATCTGGTTTGCCCATTTTTGAAGGACTCCTTAGAGCAGGATTTAACACAGACCTTTCTAGCTTCTTGACAGGAGGGAGGTAGGAGATATAGGAGGAAGTATGAGATAGTGAAAATAATAGTTTCTTCAGTCTGGGTATTTTCAGCAATGTTGAGGGTCCTTGGACAGCTCAGGGACCTGGTAGTTTATATCCTTCTTACTTTTCTTCTTACTCCTTTCCTTCCCCTCTTCTCCGAACTGAGTGGTCACCAGGATCCCCAGAAGGTAGCAGTTGCTGCTGTCACTTGTCCCCCAGATTCACTGGCTGGCTGTAGATCTTGGGAGGCAATGAAATTCTAAGAAGGGTGGGCAGTAAACGATTCAGGATCGATGACCAGTGAAGTCGAGTGAGGATCATGCTGAGTGTCTCCTCCCTCCCCCTTGACCCCCCAGTGTTCTTTCCTGCCATTCATAGGCCCTTGACACAATGGTCTGTCTACCACCTCCCCCCCTCAAGGTTTTTGTCCTAAGCCAATCAGATCCCTCGTGGACCCTTTCAGCCACAAATTCCACTTTATATGAAGCTAATCACTGTTGTCACTGGAGACAGGTGCATAATGGAAGCCTAAAGCGTGAAAAGAAAGGCTAGGCAGTCAGGACTGGTTTGGTGAGTAGTAGACAGAGAGGGCAGCTTGAACAAAAGAGCTTTAGGAAGGGGAACCGGCGTGGGAGGGGAGGGAGGAGGAGGAGGAAAGACCCGGGAGGGCCCCACTATCTTAAGATGCTATTATTGACGTTTGTCCCATTCCCTTGACCATGGGGCACAGGAGTGGGGCTATCTGCTGGGCCCTCTGTGTTAGAGTACAAAAAACAGTCAGCCCCTAATCTATCCCTGCCAAATATTGGGCGGGAAATGATAATGAAAGGGAAAAAGGTCTTTGGGGCCAGTGGGACATCTTGGGCTTATTTGTGGCTCTGATTGTTAGGGCAGGAGGAAAACTCCTAGTCGTATTCATTCCCACCTCTTTGCCTTTGTTCATGCTTTGTGCCTATCTAAAAGCTACCCCTTCATCAAGGCCCAATTCATCTAACCAGTTGCCTCCAGCTAACATTGGTCTCACTTTGTTGTTGTTGCCCGAATCACTTATTTTTGGCCCTTACGTGTACAGGCAGAGAGAGGAAATGTGGCAGAGTAGATAGAGAACTGAACCCAGAGTCTGGAATACCTTGGTTCAAGGCCTGTCTCTGACACATACTGCCCATGTGACCTTAAAGTCCCCAAATCTATCAAGGCTCCAGGCAACCTTCTAAGACTATAAATTGCAGAGAAGGCAGTGATCTGCATTGGTAGAGAAAGTTTACCAAAAACTTCCTATTATGTTAAAATTATAGGTCTGATTAAAAAAAAAGGAAAAGAACTCTTATACAATACCCTGCATTGTTATTCATTCCATATATCTACATGTATGGAATGAATATATATAGAGTATATGTATATAGATAGATAGAAAATCTTTTATTACCAGCTAGATCATGAGCTCACTTTGAACCAGATTTTTCATTGTTTTGTATCCCTCACATGACACTCAGCACAGGGTTGCCGATATGCAATATTTGAGGAATTAAAGAACTACGGAATGAAAAGAATACTTAAATTTAGAGGTGAAAAAGCTGGGTCCACCCAAGCTAGGTGAACTTGGACAAGTCACTTTGGGACTTAATGACCTCAGTGATAAAATGGTTGCAATAACTTAACTTCCTGAATGTAGAAGACTGGTGATTTCTTCCAGTTCTAAGATCTATATATACTTCTTTGAGTTGCATTAAACCACTGCTAATTTTAGAGGGTGACCCCATTTTGGGGAAGTCAGAGTAGAGGGTAAAAAAAGAGAAACAAAGCTCTTTCTGGGGATGTGAGTTAAAGTTTTTCCTGTTCTTAGAGTAGACTTGTGGAAAAGTTAGTAAAATTTTTGTTGCTATTTTAACGAATAGCCCGGTGCTTTGTAGGTGTCTCATGGGAACAGAGGAACCCAAATATCTCCTGGTTCTAAAGAGGCTGAGTGGAAAATGGTTTAAATGGACCATTCTTAGAATGTGATATGGATATATTGGAGAAACTGGGCCAGTTGCCATAGTGCTGACCCCAGGTTAGGCAAGCTTTTTACTGGAGAGGGAAGGGGAGGTGTTCTCAGGAAAGGTGCTATATAAATGGGGGAGAAAAACCTAGCATAAACTAAAAGCATAATCTTTTGGTGAAGAGGTGAGAAAAGCCAAGGTTTCTATTCTTAAAATAAACCTCAGAAATACATCTTTTGTCTAAGCTTTTTTTTTTACTCCCTGCTTGAGAGGTTTTGAAAAGAGATGTATGTGTGTATGTGTGTGTATGTGTGTGTGTGTGTGTGTCCCAACCCCACTGAAAACCCCTCATGACTAATTCAAGAGGAAAAATGGGTCACCATTTGACCTATCTACTTTGACAGCGTCCCTTCGATCTAAAGATTTCACAGAGAAGTAAAGTGATACTTTCAACACAGATTTCACCTGCAACCTTCATGTTCTAGCCCAGTGGTGTCAAACTCTAATGGAAATAGGAACCACTAAGCCTTACATAAGGATCCCTGCTGGTTCGTAATGACTTAGAAAACGATATATTAACATTATCTGCAGTCTATTGTATTTTTATTTATTTTGTTAAATATTTCACAGTTACATTTTTAATCTGGTTTTGGTAGGCCCTTAGGAGTTGCTGCCCTCCCTTCTCTAGACCTTGCTGTGTTTTTGCCCTATCTGTAGGTAGCACCCCTTTCTCATCTTAGGAAACTCAGGTTGAGTATTTCTTAAGTTGCATCTTACCTGGGGCTTCAATTACCTTTTTTTTTTTCCCACTACAGTGACCTTCAGAAACTCCAGAATCTGGTCCCCCAGAAGAAGTGGGTGGGAGATCAAGTAGTCTTCCTAGTTGCCAAAATAATTGTGGTCCACACTTAATCAGTACATCTTTAATGAGCATCTAATCCTGTGATAAACAGTGTAGGGAAGAAAAATACACATGCACAAATTATGAATATAAGAAGAAAGACAGCATAGATATGTAGTGAATATAGAATCAGACTCAGAGGGAGGGAGTCAACGTGGGTTCATATTCCATCTCTGATACTTGCTTACTTTATGACCATTGGCAAATCACTTAACCTAAATGTCTTTATCTATAAAATGAGGAGGGTTGAATTAGATGGTCCATTCAAAATAGATTTAAATCTATTTTAAGTATGGGCATCTCTACCATAAAGGGTTGTTGTAAGATCAAATGAAATAACATAAAGAACTTTGCAAACCTTAAAGCATGATGTAAATGCTCGCTTTTATTGTTGTTGTGTGTTTTGATGATTATTTTAGCAAACTCGGTCAGTTGTTTCAGTGAAAACACAAGGCTAGCTGAAATAGCATTGCAGGTGATGCTCTGTTCTTTGGGAAATAAATTATAAATGGAAGATACATCGTTGGGCTACCAAAATTCATACTACAAAAATTTCAGTTGCATCTTTGCAGAAGGGGGAGCCAGTGCCAGTCGTCCTAACTTAGGTCTTGCCACTGGACCCCAGTGACTTTAGAAGAGAGAGTCCTCACTGTGCTGATAACTCTGCACAGTTCTGCCTCACTTAAATCCAGTTGACTTGCAAGTCAGGTCATCATTCTCCTGATGTCATTGGTCTTCTTCAAGAATGAAAGATGAAGAATAATGACAACAGAGACGTGCTAATATATTATAAAATTATCGATGCTTTTTATTTTTTTCATTTCCCTGTATACCTCTACTCCCATTGCAGTCTCCTTTTTAACAAAGAAAAGCCATTAAGTCAAGTCAATCTACATAGTGATTGCATATAACAACACTCTGCATGCTGTACACCCACCTGGTCCCCTGGCCTCCAACCCTCAGTAACTGGAGAAGGTATGTTTCATTAGCTTTTGTTCTGGGACCTTGGTTGCTTTTTGTTTCAGTGTGCTAAAAGAGATCCAGCCTGCTCATTTTACAGATGAGGAAACAGGCTTAGAGAAGGAAAATGTTGTCCACATGTCATGTAATTAATGCCAGAACCAAAGTGTTCCCCACATTTTAGTCCAATGGTACATGGAACCTCTTCTGTTCCAACACAGAATGTCCATAATGCATGTTGTTGGATAAACCCTTTTACAGAAGCTTCCCCAGACTTACTGCTGGTCCTTTCTACTGTTACCACCCAAGAAAGGGAATATCTAGTTTCTTCTCATTGTATCATGTCCTTGGGGACCAAAACTTTACCCCGTGACTCCCAAAACTTTTCCTCCGGGATATCAGACTTAGCTGGCCTTTTCTGAATGCAAAAATCTAATTTATTACAGTAAGGAAGAAACAAAGGGTCTGTGAGGGTATAATTTTTTTTTTTTGGTCCACATCAGTCACTTTATTGATGTGAGGAGCTCCTGGCTGTACAAACTCCCTCCAAGTTGTCTGTAACTTAGAATCTTAGAGAGAAGACTACAACACTGAGAGATTTAGGGTCTTGCCCCTAGTCACACAGAGGGCACATGTCAAAGGTAGATCTTTAGTCTGGGGCTTCCTGACCCCAAGGTTAGCTTTCAGCTGCCCATGCTAAGCTGCTGTATAGGTCAGCAAATTATAGACACACAACAAAGCTGTGGCACTCAGCTCTGTCCAGCTTGATATGTTCATCCGACTTTTCCTGTGATTCTGTCTCAGGTGAGTCGGTCTATCTCTTTGGGCCTCAGTCCTTGAGCGAGAGCAAAGTCTATAAGGTTATTGGGTGAATGAATGAGTAAAAGAGTTTGGAGTCAAAACTTTTTCCATTGCTACTCAGTACCCATGTTGGTTACTCACATCCTGCTGTCCCACACCTAGAATCTTCCGAACTAGTCTCTTACTAAGTTTGAAGAAAACACTTAGTAAAGTAGTATAGATAGAGCCCTAGATCATGATGAAGACTAGGGTCTTAAACATTTACTGGCCTAATAACCCCAGGTATAACCTCTCTGAGCCTCAGTTTCCTCATCTGTAAGATAGAGATAATAAAAACTCCTTCTCCATTAGTTTGTTGTGAGAATCAGATGAGCTGAAGTACCATCTACCTTCTTCAGTAGGAAACTGCTGGGGCCTTCTGTGCACTTTGTATATATCTCGTATATATGTGTATATACATATATCTTGCACAGACATGCAGAAATGTATACATATGTGCATGTATGTATATATATGTTGTCTCTTCTATTTAAATGTAAGCTCCTTGAGGGCAGGAATGGATGGCTCTTGCTCTTTCTTTGTATCCTCCAGCGTTTAGCACAGTGCCTGGCATATAGTAAGTGTTTAATAAATGCTTATTAGTAGATCAATTTATGGTGTAGCTAAGATGTTTTGCAAGCCTTCAAGCACTGTATAAATGGAACCTGTTATTACTGTTTGGCCCTCTAGCCTAAGGACTGGGTGCCCAATCATCACCTCCCTCTATAAACCCCCGACCCCAGTGATTTTTATCCCTGCTGTCTTTGCTTCTGCTTGGCCTCATAGCCTCTCTGTTCATACTATCTCTGGCACCAAATAGTCTACATCACTATTGTTTCTTCTTTTCCTCACCCTTCTCTATTTGGAACGAGCCTACATCCACTACCCCTTTATACAAACACCAAAAAAAATTTTTTTGAACCCTAAACCCTGCATTTGCAATAAAAATGTTCTGATTTCAGTGAAACACACATGTTTTGGGAGAGTGGGTGGGTGAGTGGGTTTTCATCCCAAGATACAGGAGCCTAGGAAAGCACAGTCAGCCCCAGGATCACCAAGTGGAAGGAGAGGATCCTGTAGAAACTGAGAAAGCTTAGCTCATTGGGGGTGGAAGGAAACCGTGGTTTCCAGTTTCAGCTTTTGGTCTGGAAAACAAGGAAGTTATTATTTCATTCATCATCTACCCAAAAAGGTCTACACACTAGATGGACACCACTGTTTATGCAAGGAAATTACCCATTAAAAGGGTAATAGCTGAGGATTAAAAAACCACATGCTGCTGTTGTCTCCAACAAACCCAGTTTGCTTCTTTCCACCTTTCTTTCCTCCTCCTTTGCATCCCCACCCCAAGCTTTTCTACTTAATAAGTATTCTCAGTCCACCACAGTTAGCCTTTGTTTCACTTGTTTTGGGTGGACAGGCTTTGAGTAAAGCAAAAATTATCCTGTTTATTCAGGTAACCAGCATTTTTTGAATACCTACTATGTGCTCTGCACCATCAACAATAATTCATGAAGTTACCTGCTGTGGGATACCATGTGGGGTGTTGAAAGTAATGGTGATGATGATGATGATAATGGATGACATAATAAAGTGTTTCAGTGTTTGCAAAAATGCTTTACACATATTATCTCATCTAATCCTCACAAGGACCCTATAAAGTAGGTGCTGCTATTATCCCCATTTTATAGATAAGGAGTTGAGTGAGAATTTAAGTGACTCGCCCAAGGCTATGAAGTTGGTAGTATTTGATTTGATTCAAACTCAGATTGTTTTAACTCTGAATCAAGCACTTTAAGTTTTGCAAAGCACATTATATACATTGTCTCACAACTGTTACATAAGTATGATTGTTTTGCCTATTTTAAAAATGAGAAAACTGAAGTTAATCTAAGTTAAGTGACATATCCTAGGTCACACAGCTAGGATGTGTTTGTAGCAGGATTTGAACCCAAATTTTCTTGGTTCCAAATCTGCTTTTCCAGGATTAATACAAAGAGACATTAAACATGGTCGTCATCCTTAAGGGTCTTCCGGTATAGTTGGGAAGACAGCACCAGGACATAAGTGATGTCTTGTGGACTGTATAAAGAAGCATTCAGCTTAGTCCCTGCCCCACATGAAAACCTAGTCCAGTTGGGGAGACATACATGAAACGAGAACAAACTGTCATATAACATATTGTTAATTATATGAGATAGTCAGTGAGATCAAAATGGACTGGATCACTGGGAGAAAGCTGGGACTTGAACTCCTAGAGAAGTTGGAAAATGAACTTCCCTTTTAATGGCACAGAATTGGAAATGTGGAGAGGGAAGTGGAGGACATTCTAGGCAGGGATATTGAGGGTCCCTTCCCCACAGACCTTCAAGCTGGGCTGGGTCTCAGGTCCTTGCAGTGCCTCCAGACACTAGCGCCAAGATGTTGCCTCTGCCATTAGAGGTGCCTTGGAATTCTGAAGCCAGGGCCCTGGAGGGTTATTGAAATACTTCACAATTAGTGAATCAATGTTTTGTCTACAAAAGAACCATCATGAGAAATGGCAGGATAATAACTCTGTGAGATGAAGGGAATCTGGCTAGGTAATGATGAAGTTGCTTTCTTATCACAAAAGATTGTTGAGAGGCTCAGGCAAAAGAGCATCGCTCCCCTCCCCTCCCCCTGCAGCCTGTTATGGAAGGGTGACCTGGTGATGACAACAGCTCAGGGAGGGTTCTGCTGTTTGCTGCTTACCTTAGGATGGACTCTTTATAGAAGCAGCTTTGCCAAAGACACCAGCTCGGGAAGGAGGCTTTGATTGGGCTTTGGGGCTCGGCTGTCCCTGGCACCATCAACTGCTTTGGGAGGGAGCTGCCCGCCAGTGTGAGCAAGGAAGAAACTGAAAGTGTAACTTTGGGAATGATAGCTGGGATTCAGGCGTTGAAACTCAGGAAGGAACTTGAGTTGATCCTACCATTTGGTGAATACATTTAATTCAATTCGGTGAGGCTTCATGAACCGTCTCTTTTTTGTTCATGTGGGCATTCTGTGCTATTGGAAATACAAAAGTATGGCTTAGGGCATAGTTCTTGCTCTTATGGTACCGACTCAAGGAAATTATATATATATATATATATATATATATATATATATATATACACATATATACACATGTACGTGTGTATGTACGTGTAATAATTAGGAACAGTGAAAGGCTATGGATAATCATGTGGCAAACTTGTTGTGGGTTGTATTAGAAAGCACCACTGGGTATCTAAGACCAAGATTCTCATTTTGCCCAGCTTCTTCCTAACTGTGTGACCTTAGACAAGTCATTTCATCTTCCTAGGCCTCAGTTTCCTCATTTTTAAAACAAAAGAGATCAAATGATTTTTAGATTTCTTAAAGCTATAAAGCTCTGTAACTCATAACTGTTTTTTAGTGGTCTAAATAGTGTATTGTCCCTTTATGCCACTGTGGGGGAAGGTAATTTGCTTGTGCAGAGTTGGAATTGATACACAAGCACGTTGAGGGAAGAAGACACCTACCTAGCCATCCATTAGCTGAATTACTCAAATAGTCTTTGGGAGGGAAGGATACACGCATTTATTAAGTGCCTACCTCATGCTGTGTACTGTACAAATATTACCTTATTTGATCCTCACAACAACCCCAAGGGTAGCCCATTTTACAGCTCGGGAAACTGAGGCAGCCAGAAGTTAAGCGACTTGCCTAGGATCACACAAGTGTTTTATTTGAACTCATATATGACAGTGGTCTATCCATTCTGCCACTTAGCTGGAGGAACCAGTGTTGTAGTCAGTTCACCTATCCTAGCTTAATCCAGAAGCGCTCTAATCCCTCACCTTTCTCTGTACTCATCAGGGAAGACTTCATAGAGCAAGTAGAACTTGAACTGAATCTTAAAGGATGAGTCATATTTGGATGGACCATTAGATAGATGGAACCACAGTTCCCATCAGTAAGGATGGAAGACATTGTACTCATTTCTCATGGCCTTCAGAAATTCCATGAGGAACCATAGTCTTATAAAGCACTGAGCCAGCTGCTAGGTGAGATAGAAATTCCATCTCCGTCTTAATGGAGTTTGCAGTTTATTAGGGGAATATAGGACACATACACAGACACCTATAGTATATTAGTTATAAAACAAAGTGCTATGCAAAGTCCAAAAGGGTCTGGGATGATCCAGGAAAGCTTGGAGGAGATGGTATTTGAGCTGGGCTTTATTGAATAAGTAAGGAATTCAGTAGGGCAAGAAAGGGACAGAAGGCATTCCAGAATAATGGCAGCAGTAGCACAGACAAGCAGGAAATTCAGGGTTTATTCTGGGGACAGACTCAGACATGAAAAGAGGAGAGTATTCCTAAGGGTTGGCGATGGCTAACCCATGAATTTATAATATCTTGGTTGGCCAGCTCTAGATGAGGAAAGAAAATCCCGCACAAGGCTATCATTTGGCATAGCCATGAAGTAGGCAAAGTCCTAGATACCCTCTCAGTATCTCCTTTCTACATCTAAGCCCCACTCCACCTTGTACCTCTACCTCCAAAGGTGTCCAGCCTAGTGTTTCTAATCTCAGTCAGCTGTCATGGTGGAAAAGCCTCTGATAAATACATAAGATGAGCTAGGTGGTACAGTGGATAGAGTGCTGGGCCTGAAGTCAGGAAGACTCATCTTCCTGGGTTCAGATCTGGCCTCAGACACTTACTAGCTGGGCGACCTTGGGCAAGTGATTTAAACTTGTTTGCCTCAGTTTCCTCATCTGTAAAATGAGCTGGAGAAGGAAATGGAAAATACCAAATGGGGTTGCAGAGTTGGACAACTAAACAACAACTAGTAAAATGTGAATACCAAGAAAATTCACATTTCGGTGCTAGAAGGCCTCTTGGTATATAGGCCTATAAGACTGAAAGGAGTGAATCACCAATGGTGTATTTTCAGACCAGTGGGTTAAGTACTTTTGGGTTCAAGAATGATTTATGAATGCCTCACTTAGGCATTTCTACCTTCTACAAGGTATACTACCTTCTGTTCTACTTTCAAATGAGGCAGGCCCTGACCCTAAAGGTCAGATTCCGGGGGGGGGAGGGGGGGCGCGCAACTTTTGGGGTGAGAGCTTCAGCCTCTGAATTTTTGAGCCAAGCCTTTGTGCTTGGAGGCCCCTTCCCTCTTCAGAAAACAGACATTGCTTTAGAGCATTATCAGCTAGTACTTGGGGGACTGTTTGCTCAGTTTCTCTTCCGGTTGTTGGTTGTTAAAGAGCTGACTTGTCCATTATTTCTCTCCTACCACTCTTAGCCCTCTTTCCCTCAGGCTATTTAAAGGAATGTGGCTTTGATTTTTAACAAATTGAGAGCCTACTACTAAAGCTGAATGCTTAGGATTCATTGAGACAGCCTAAACTATTACTATGTTGAAGACTGAGCAAGGTTTTAAGCCCTTCTGTTTTCTTCCACAAACTGTGTGTATTTTTAAAAAACAGGATCAAGTGGAAACAAAATTGTACCTTCTATGCGAAGTTCAAAATCCTAGCACGTGAAGGCCCTCCACAGTATGGCATAACTTTCGCTTTCAAGATTTCTCCTATTAATTGCTCTCCACACCTTCTCTGTGCATGTCAAACTAGACCTCTCTGCCTCTTTTCACTCTCACACTTAAGTGCCTTTGCTTCCACTGTTCCTTACACTAAAATGCCCATCCCCTCAAACTTCTGCTGAATCTTTGCCCATTTTTTAAAGCCAATTGAAATGCCCTCCTTTTCCAGGCTTCCTTCCCTAATCCCCCTGGTTGGTAATATCCCTCTGCTTGATACCAATTAAGATTATGTTTTTGTATTATCCCCCTGTTTGCTTGTCAGGGGGCTCCTATCTTATATATAAGTATTGTATCTCTCCCAGTGCCTAACATGGTGCTTGGCACAGAGTAAATGTTTAGTAATTATCTTATTACATTATTTTTGTAGGCCTAATCCAAAGTCTGTTGATAATAGTGGCGAGTGTATGCCTTGTATATTTGCCAGGTGTGATCCAAGAGGCCCACTATTGGGGGAAGAATAGCTCAGAATTTCTATCAGCTTCCAAGGCTCAACGGAAGTTCTGTCTCCACCAGAAAGTCTATCTGGACCATTTTAACCCTAATGGGTCTCTCCCTTTTTCCAGACTCAGGGAGCCAAACTTCTCGCTTCACAACTCTTCCCATCTCCCATGAGTGCCTTCCTTTTGAGATTACATCCTATTTACAATATATATCTTGTATGTACATAGTTGTTTGTATATTGTCTTCCTAGTTAAAATATGAGCTCCTTGAGGATCCAAGGGGCATATTTCTGCCATTCTTTGTATCCCCATCAATAGCAGAGTGCCTGGTATACAGCAAGCACAGAATACTTGGTGACTGTTGACTGACAGACATGCAAGGAGAGGGAATTCCAGAACCTACACACACACACACACACACACACTCTCTCTCTCTCTCTCTCTCTCACACACACACACACACACACACACACACTCATTTAAAGATTTCTTGGGCATCTGAGAAATAATTTTTTTAAAAGAAGCTTGAAGTATTTTTAAAAGCTGCTTGCATTAGGCCAGCTCCCTGGAAATCATTGCTTTGATGGAAAACATGTCAAATATGCATGAGGGCCTTGAAGACTTTGGGGGGAGAGAAATGGAATGCAAGGTTTTTCCCCCTCCTGTTTTTATCAAAGAGGAAACCATTTGCTTTCAGCCTCACCTCTAATCCTCATAAAAGAGTTTATTGAACTCAGATGTTTTTCAAAGAGCACAGAAGGGCATGCTCTAATTTCATTTTGCAGCAAATGTTGAAATGCTGTTGGTGACTTCACAGTGTCCATATCTTCTTTAGAAAGAGGCTTCTTCTATCATCTTCTCATTTCACCCCACCCCCCCACAAACACTTTCGGCTACAGGCCCTTTGCTTAACAGTATACATTTCCATGCCCTCTAAAAGGACCACAAGGAATTCTACACAAGTTGGGAATAAGCTTTCAGTTGCTCCCAAGCATTAGGAATGGTCCATGGGTCTGCCGATTAGTCACACAAAAAAACTTCCTAGACAATGGCCCAGCCATCAATCCAGGGAAAGGGGGAGAAGGGGCCCAGTGTTTTGGATTTACTTGCTGGCTGGTGGAGAATAAAACTGTCTCAAGACCAAGTGGTGCTTTTTTTGTTTTTGTGTTTTGTGGTGGCTGGGTGGGTGTGTATGTGTGTGGTGCTTTTTCTGTTTTTGTGTTTTGTAGGGTGTGTATGTGTGTAGGTAACAGAGTGTCTTTGTCAATGAGCTGGTACGGAACTTTCCCCCCTCCTTTCCTAAGGGTTCCCACTAAGGAAATTTGAAACTCTTTGAGAAGCAAGAGTGGAAAGAGAAGAATTAGACATGAGGGACCAGGAGAGGCTAGGAAGCTACTCTAGAACTGTGACAAAGAGCAACTGACTATTAGTTTGCAGTGCCTGCTGTAGTATCCAATTACTTAATCCTTAGAGGTCATCCACTGCAGTCACCTGTTGGGAGTCTGAATCCCGGCTCTGTCATTTACAACCTGTGTGACCTTGCACGTTTTTAGACTTCATCTGTAAAATGGGGGGAGTTGGAGTAAAGGGTGGAACTAGATGATCTCCAAGGTACCTCTCTACTTGAACTCTTCAATCCTGATGTTTCACATGAAACATTTCCGGAGAAGTGAGACAACTCACCCAACACCACAGAGTCCAGACTCAAAACGAGGCTTTCTGACACTGAATTGTGGTATGTCAGGTATGTAGGCCTGGGGTCTATGTACTTAGGAAAAAAAAATTTTTGTAATACATTTCGGTACAATTAGTTTCTTTTGTAAACTTTCATATTTTTTATATGCACTTAAAAACTTTACTCTGAAAAGGGGTCCACGGGCTTCCCCAGCCCTGATTTACACCAAGCTGAAATTTCTTCTCAGCACTTTCTTCTACCACCTGTAGGGAGAGACATTTTGAATATTCAAATGGTCCCATGCTATTAGGTGATTAGAAGGGGTGTGAGTTTAGGAGGTGTTTGAGGAGGGGAGGGACGAGGGATATCTGTTACCGTTGAGATGGTAGACTAGTGAAGCAACTTGTTTTCTTCCCCTCTTTGCCGGGAACGTCGCCTTTCTTTAATTCCAGCTGGGAAAACCCTGACCCTAACCTAGCTTATTCAGCCGCCCCAGTGCCTCCCTCTCTCTGTAGAACATACTTTATTGGTGAAGCCTGTGAACTCTGACCTACTTGGACTTGGAATTAAGTGAAGTTTTTCTTCTGAGGGATAAGGTTCCCATCTAGAATGGGGATCTACTGATTTACTAGAGGCAGTCCCCCATGAAGAAGTAGACCGTACGATTACAAATCCTGGCAACCTGG
Organism: Phalanger gymnotis; assembly: GCA_028646595.1. Taxonomy (NCBI): domain Eukaryota; kingdom Metazoa; phylum Chordata; class Mammalia; order Diprotodontia; family Phalangeridae; genus Phalanger; species Phalanger gymnotis. Next base: position 558,133,767 of record CM053622.1, read on the forward strand.
GAGCCAGTAAGGGGAGACCCCTGAATTAGAAAGGGATAGAGGAAGGGGGGTGGGGAGGAGTAGAGGGCTTGTGTGACAGTCTTTCATTAATGGACCTTTTCTGTGTCATTGATGGTGGCAGCTAGCTCCCTATCCTGGGAATAAGGAATGGCTTTCTTCGGAGCACACACACACACACCACACCTTCTTAAACTCTAGAGGTAAATTGGAGACAAGATAAGGCAATGAGTTGGGGAATCTCAAAACCTGAATTCAAATCCAAATTCTGCCCTCACTGATCTCTCCCTCTTTTGAACACCTTTTGTTCTTAAAGTAGGTAGCTGTTACTCTGTCGCCTAATCAGGTGTTAGTCCTGTATTCCCATCTAGCTTTTAAAAAAAGTCTCCTGAGGAGCAAGAACTTCATCACCTGCTACTTATGTCATCCCACAATACCTAGAATAGAGCAGCACCCTTGTCAAGTGATCAATATATACGTGTTTGAGTCCTCTTTGATTATATTTCCTTTATTCAACTCTTCCTCCCCTAACGCCACCCTTTGGCCTTGTATTATATAAGATGTCCTCAAAGTCAAAGTACATCTTTAAGCTATTAAAATTTAATAGCTATTTTCCATAGCTATTTAAGCTCTTAAGACTACATTGAGACTTTTGGGACACCCTGTATTTATTGGTAGAATGTAGATTCTCTGAAAGCAGGGAGACGGAGTCTTAGTTATTTTTGTCTTTCTACCAGCACCTAGTACCTTGTATATTGTAGTTGCTTGATAAATGTTTATTGAATGACTGAATGGACAAATGGTGTCTCTTTCTTGCCAAAAAAACAACAATGACTTCCTATTCCATGTGGGTCACTTTAGAAACTGCTCAAGCTATTCCACAGTCCACATCTGGATTCAGATCAAAATTCCTCACCCTGTTCCCTGGGAAGCAAGGGAAGATCCCTTAATAGGGTATAGATTAGTTTGTCAGATTAATTGGGTTGTTTTTTCCCTCACTTTGGAAAGCTGAGAGAGTAGGGTCCTGAGATCTTTGATAGAGGGAAAGGTCCAGATCTTGGAATTTTCCTAAGGAAGCTGGGCCTGGGGCAAACAAGAGACAGAACGAGGGGCTTGAGTGCATAAAAGATGGTAAGAGAAGACTAGGCCTAGTCCCATAATATAAACAATGCAAATATGTATCTTGTATACATATATATGCACATACATAAGATGTATATATATAGATAAATTTCAGAATTCTGTAGCAGTTCCTAATCCTGGGACTTACCTTCAAAGAAAGCTTTGCTTATCTCAGGCCTGCAACACATAGCACTCAGCCGAAAGACCCTGTATGCTAGATCCTGACTTAAAAGAAATAAAAGACAGTCCCTTTGACCTTGTGAAGGAGAAGGTTCCCTTGGCACATACTCTAATTTAGTTCATTTCTCTTGATCACCATAACTGTGCTATGTAGTGGGAGGACTTAACAAGGCTGAGTTTGGGGGAAGGGGTGGAGAGAAAGGATGGCGCCATCCACAGATGCATTCTTCTCTAGGAATGCAGGGTTAAAGCCTTTGGATTCTCCACATTGTCTGGGGTGACCCTGACCTCTGATAAACTCTACATGGGCCAGCATGAGCTGGAATTGGTGTTTGGAGCTGGGAATAATTTTCTGTTGAGCAACATCTGAGATATTCAGGAAGCAGCCACATGACCCACAGAAAAGAATTGCTCACCTCAAAATGCTTGGGCCAGAGAAGGGGGATGGGAGAAGAAGAGAAGTGCAGGGAGAATCAGTAAGTGTGATTTCAAGCTGCTACGTTCTAATAGACAAAGTGGTAAAATGTTGGCAGCTGCCAACAGCTGTTAACTACAAATTTGCCAAAAGTCATTCATCCCATGAAATCAGACCTGTTTGGAAACAGCTGGTGGGAAGATAGGATTGGGCTCATCCCTGGCTAAGAGGCCTTGGCACAAGGTATTCAGAAGAGCAAAGAATTTAGAGCTAGGAGAGACCTGACAGATTATAGTGCCTGGCACTTTGTCATTGTTCACTTGTGTCCAATTCTTCATGACCCTGTGGACCACAGCACACCAGGCCGTTCTGTCCTCCACCATCTTCTGAAGTCTGTCCAAGATGATGGTGATTGCTTCCATGACACTATATATCCATCTCATGCTCTGCCATCCCCTCTTCCTTTGCCTTCAGTCTTTCCCAACATTGGGGTCTTTTCCAATGAGTCCTGTCTTCTCATTATGTGGCCACAGTATTTGAGCTTCAGCTTTAGTATTTGATCTTCCAGTGTATAGTGTGAATCAGTTTCTTTAAGTATTGACTGATTTAATCTCCTTGCTGTCAAAGGGATTCTCAAAAGTCTTCTCCAGCACTGTAAATACTTTTTATTTGACTGATTTATCAAATTAGTTCAAATGAGGAAACTGAAGCCCTTTGAGGAGAAATAGTTTGCCTAAAGTCACACAGGTACCAAGTACCAGATTTTTGGAGGCAGCTAAGTGGCTGCAGTAGCAGGCCTAGAGTCAGGAAGACTCATCTTCCTGAGTTCTAATCTGGCCTCAGATACTTACTAGCTGTATGATCCTGGAGAAGTCACTTAAGCCTTCTTGCTTCAGCTTCCTTATCTGTAAAATGAGCTGGAGAAGGAAATGGCAAACCACTCCAGTATCTTTGCCAAGAAAACTCCAAATGAGGTCATGAAGAGTCAGACATGACTAAAAAAATGACTGAACAGCAGCAGCAGCAGCAGCAGACTTTTGCTCAGAGGATGGGCTCAGAATTTTGGTAGTTCATACTCTCCAGTATATCAGAGTAGAGCTGAATTTATTGTTGAAGAGAAAGAATGTGATGGGGCAGGGAGGTGGGGTGAGGTGAGGGTTGGGGGAAGCCTACCATTTCTTTCCTTTACAGTTTCCCTCTAATTTCTGATTTTTAGAGTTCTAGCTCTATAGTCAGGAGAAATCTGGCACTTCGTACAGTAGCTGTTTGACTCAGGACATATCACTTCCCCACTTTGAATCTCAGTTTTCTGAGCTCTAAGAAGGAGATCGTAATACTTCCCTACCTTACCATTAGCAAGAAAAGACTTTGCAAACCTCGATACACCATATAAATGAGTTGCCTTCGTCATTATGATCACCACTCACCATTCCTTCTACCATCATCTTGTGCCAAGACTTTATTTCCATGTAGTTGGACTACTACAAAAGCCTTGTAACTCATTCCTGCTATTTGTTTCTTCTCTAATCTTTCCTGCCAGACTCAGGTTTCTTAACTCAACATTTTCATTATGTTTCATTTGGCTCCCTCTTACCTGGCACATCAAGTCGCAGAATCTGAGTCAGATTGGAGGTCATCCAGTACGGCCCCTCACCTAAATCCCCTTTATGACATATCTGACAAAGGACAATTCATTTTCCTTTTGAAGATTCCAGTGATGGGCAAACTCACTACCCAAATTCCTCCTTTGTACACCTTAATTCATTAACAAGACTTTCCATAAAACCAGCTGAAATCTACCTGTCAGCAGCTTCTTCCTCCTGGGCCAGCCAAAACAAGTAGAATTGAAAGACAGGTATCGTGTCCCATAAGTCATCTCTTGTCTGCAATAAACATCTTCATTTGTTTGAATAGATAGTCCAAATCTTGCCTCAGACACTCACCATTTGTAAGACCTTGGGCAAAATCACCTAACCACCCAGGATGATCGTAAGGAAAGTACTTTGAAAGCACTACATAGATTTGAGCTTTTGTGACAACAGTTTTGAGTCTACTAACTACTGAGCTCTGGTTTGTCAGTGGACTTCCATAAAAATGATGCCCAGCCAGCACAGGAACCCAGGCTCACTCAGACCTAGATCTGAGGTTAGAGTTAGAGCTTGTCCGTTCCTCATATACACACAGTCCATTCCTAATCTGATAGTGTAGGGGTCTACTTCATCAAAGGAGCTAAAGGTCCAAGCCATAGGAAAGTTCTCTGGAACTAGAGAGTTCAGGGTTCTATTGCTACAGTAGCAGGCTTTCTCTTAATATGCCAGAAGATGTTCGATATTCCCTATATCCAGGGAACAAAACAAAATTCAGGCTTTTATCACGGGGAAATATATTGTGTTTTGTGAACCTGAAACAGGGAAGGGGAAATGTATATATGTATACATGGGCTGGGTGTGCTCATGCATGTTGTTATAAATAAATAATAATTACTGACTTTATGTAGTATTTGTATATTTTTATAAGCTTTTTACACATATGGAATGTCCTAAAAGAGTATACTTTAAAGCTTTAATAATTTAAGAGTGTAATAATTTGAGAAATATAAATGTTATAAAATTACAAAAAATCACTTTAAAGTTTAGTTATCTAAATTTTTATACTTAGTTTTGTGAATTTTGAAATATTTTTTAATTTTAATAAGATAAGCACCTTATCATTATGCAGTATGTGTGTGACAGTTTCTGGGTGACCCTTTCTCAGACTAGAGGGTCAGTAGAGGATGTCCTCCTGCTCAGCCACCTGGGTGACCTGATCTCCATCTCCATTGGACCTTATCTTATGTGGTCGTGTCAAAGCTGTCATATTATGCATCAGAACCCCATTCTTTGGATGCTGTTAAACCTAGCATTACAAATGAAATCCTTTCAGTCACTGAGCAGCAACTGATGAAAGTTTCTACAAAGTTCAAAAATCAACTAGAGCGATGTATACAGTAGTTATGTTGAATTTTAATAAAAACATACTGTTATTTTTCAAATGTAAATAATCCATCTTTCATATTTTTTGTAAGCTTGAAGCATTTGTATTTCTAAAGTTGACATTTAAAACTGCCCTCTGACTTTTCTTTGGGGACGTCTTGTATTATCTCATTTGAGCCTCACAACATCTCTGAGAAGTAGGTACTAGAGTTACTATTCACCTCATTTTACAGATGAAGAAGCTGAAGCCCAGTGACTACTTGCTGGTGGTTATTCAGCTAAGAGGTGTTACAGGTAGAGTTTGAACCCAAATCCTTCCAACTCCAAGTCTAAAATTCTATCCACTATCCAGGGGTCAGGTACTTGGAGCATCGAGGCCACATGTGGCCTTCTAGGTCCTTGGGTGCAGCCTTTTGAATGAGTCCAAGTTTTACAGATCAAATCCTTTTGTTAAGGTGATTGTTCTGTGATGTTTGGATTCAGTCCGAGGCTGCACTCGAGGACCTAAAGGACCGACCACATGTGGCTTTGAGGCTGCAGGTTCCCCACCCCTGCGTGACTATACCATGTGATCCCTTATTGGGGTATGTTTGCATTGTGCTTATTGGAGGACTATGTGTGTCAAGGATGTCATATGGGAGGGCCGATTTCAAATCCCAGATCTCTTCTCTATTTGGCTTTGAGCAACGTCTCAGGCCTCGATTTCCTCATCTGTTAAGTGAGGGAATTGGACTATATGACCCCCGAGGTCCCCTCCAGCTGTCCATCTATGAAGCTACAATCTCAGCTATGTCCTATATGGTATCTGTGAATTCATGTTGGGATTGTGGAGGGCTTGAAGCAAGTTGGCTTGAGCTTTTATGGAAAAGGCACAGTTGGGAATTGCACTGAGTGAGACCAGTAGCTAGGTTATGCTCTGCATGGAAGTGTGTGTATCTCTATTTCCTCTCTGTTCCATTTCTTGGTTCTTGCTTTGGAAATGCAGACATTGACAGGGTCAGGGAGCCATCAGTTTTGTTCAGTGTTTTAGTTGCCTCTATGGGTATCTGAATGAAAGTTGCTGTTCTTGCATGTTGGAGTTGGTTGAAGTGGCCAACAGAGGCACCCTACAGAATTTAGGTCATATTGACTTAAATCCATCCTATGTTACAAATGAATAACATAAAATCCTTTCCTGAAAGTTTTGGTAGGGAAAAGGTGGGGGATAAAGAAGCTTTATAATATTGGGCATTGGGGGAAGAAAGTGGGAGAGGAGATGACGAGATGCCATGAAAAGGAAGTTTTTGAGCACAGATCTCTCTCTGTGTCCTGTCTGTGTCACTTAATAGCTGTGTGACCTGGGAAAAAAATCACTTTTTGTTCTAAATTATGGCTTCTTCATTTATCAAATAAGGGAGCTAGACTAAAAGACCTACTGTGTTTTCCAGCGCACTTCATATTGTCTATGTGATCTTTCAAAATTTTGTGGAAGTCCAGCCCCCAAGTTGATGGTGGTCTGTGATAGCTCATTTAGATAATCCTTGGGAACAACAGACACCACCTCAAGCTGTCAAGCTAAAATGCAGGTCCATTTGAGAGTAAATTAAAGCCTTTTCTCACATTGAAGTCACGCAATCTTCCAGGAAAGGATTTGGGATGTTTTCATTGTTAGCCTTGCTTTTTGGAGAGGAGTTATTTGCCTTGCTGTTGGTTAAATGCTGTTGAATGCTGGAAATAGAGGCCTGAGGCTGCAAAGGGGATTTGGCTAAAGAATGCTGATTTGGTAGGGCCAACCCAGGCTGCTAACTGATCTGCTGATAGGCTGTGTCTTTGCCTGTTGGGGTGATCTACTTTCCTGTTCGCTGTAGTTCCTTCACTCTACTTCTAGGAGGTTCCCCTTCACTGGAAGGCTTCAAGTGGAAGTCTTTTGCCCAATATACTATCAAGGGGATTTCTATGTGGGTACAAGTTTTGATGACATGCCTTGTGTATTCCCTTCCACTCTTGATAATCACCTGTGCGAGGCAAAATGTGGCAGAGCATAGCATCTTAATGATGAAAAGGATCTTAGAGATCCAACTTGTCATGCAGTACAGTACAGTAAGTCATCCAGCTTCTTGAATCCCTCCAGATTCAAGATGAAGAGCTCACTGCCCATGGAGGTAGCCCATGTCATGATGAATAGCTCTAGTTACTTTTCTAATCAATCCATAAGCTTGTATTCTCTGCCTCTTATGTGCCAGGTAATATGCTAGGGTGCTGGGGGATGCAAATACAAAAACAAACTTAAATTCAATCAGGGAAGATTTGATAAAACATTGATCAAAGGTGAAAGCAGGATAATAGAGTAGACAAAGCACTGGACTCTGGGAGCTGGGACACTTAAGATTCCAATCCCCTGCCTTCCTTTAACTCACAAAGACTGTCGAGGGCACTACCTTCCTCCTAGTCAGTTACTCAGGCCCAGTGTCTTCCTCAACTCCTTATTCTTACCCTACATGTCCAATCCTTTGCCAAATCTTGATGTCTCTCACCATCACTGCATCTTTTGGATTGTCTCCTCTCTACTCACATACCCACAACCCTAATTCAAGTTCTTATCTCCTCTCTCATAGCCTCTCCACCTCAAGTCTCTCCCCACTCCAGTCCATCCTCCATTCAACTGCCATATTAATTTTTCTCAAGCATAAGGTCAGACCATAGAATCTCTGCCCATCCCCATGTTCAGTGAGCTCCAGTGGCTCCCTGTTATCTCCAGGATCAAATATAAGCTTCCTCATTTTAACATTTAAAGCTCTTCAAAACCTGACCCTATGCTACCTTTATGGTTTTCATATGCTTTATTCCTTCCATACACTCTAATGGAGCTGTGCTGGCTGCCATGGAGTTCTTCAAACTCTACTTCCCATCCCCATGCCTTTTCACCCTCTGTCCCCCATGCCTGGAAGACTGCCCCCTCACTTCCTCTTTTTGGTTTTCCTGGCTTCTTTCAAAACTTAGTTCAAATCCCACCTTCAGCAAGACACCTTTCCTGATCCCCCTTACTGCCATCACCTTCCCTCTGAGACTGCCTTCATCCACTTTCTATACACGTTGCAGCTACACAGTGGTTTACATGGTTTCTTCCCCCAATGTGACCTTCTTAGGGGCATGGGCAGTATTTTGGACTTTCTCCATTTCTGTCACCAGCACTTCATAAAGTGCCTGGTATAAAGGAAATACTTAATAAAAGCTTTTTGACTGACTTGGACAAGTTATTTAACCTTTCTATACCTCAGTTTCTCAATCTGTCATATAAATACCAGGGTTAAGATCTAATGGATAAAAGTTACAGGTAGGCCTGTAGTCCCTGCTATCAGGGAGGCTGAAACTTTAGACAATTGCTCTTGAGAATTCTGGGGTGTAGTAGGCAAAGTCTGGCACTGGAATGGTGAGTCTCCAGCATGGCGGAGGTGAGGGGAGAAAAAAGGGCTGTCCAAGAAGGGGCACGTTAGCCCAGGTTGGAAATAGAGCAGGTTTTGCCTTCTCAATAGGGGACGGGGAAGGGAGAGAATTTAGACCTCAAAAGTTTAAAAAACAAATGTTAAAAATTGTTTTTACATATAACTGGGGGAAAATAAAATACTAAATTAGAAAAAGAAAGAAAGAAAGAAATAGAGCAGGTTGAAACTTCTATGTGAATCAGTAGACATATAAAGCCTGTGCACTACCAGCCCGGGCAAGACTGGGACATTCAGTTTCAACAATAACAACAGAAGTTGAAGGAAAGCATATTGCAACCTAGTAGAAGCTGCTCAAAAATGGAATAATTAAGCTACATGAGGGAGTGTGTGTATATGACCTCCTCCAGGAAGTTGTATGTTTCCTCCATGCTAAATATATTACCCCCCCCCCCCATAGTGTCTAGCACAGGGCAGCTAGGTGGCACAGTGGATAGAGTGCCCAGCCTGAAGTTAGGAAGATTCATCTTTGTGAGTTCAAATCTGGCCTCAGACATTTACTAGCTGTGTGACCTTGGGCCAGTCACTTAATCCTGTTTGTTTCATTTTCCTCATCTGTAAAACGAGCTGAGGGAGGAAATGACAAATCACTCCAGTATCTCTGCCAAGGAAACCCAAGTGGGTTCCAAGAGAGTTGGACACAACTACAATGAGTGAATGACAACAATCTCTAACACTTGGTTAGTACAGATTGATTGGTTGAATAGAGGCAGCTGTGGGAAGAGTGCACAGATACTTGTCTCTCTCCCCACCAACGCTGATCACAGACCATTCTTTGCTGTAGTTTTAAAAGTATCTGACGCTCAGCTCTTTGAGAGGCAGTAACTACATCGTATTGATCTTTGTATGTTCTCGAATACCTACAACAGCGTTTCAAACATAGTAGATGCTTAAGTAAATATGTATTTTTTAAGCAAATAAGTATCTGGGCCCTGCCCCATAATCTCCGTCCCATGGATCCGTCGCTAGCCAACTCCCTAGGTGCGGAACGGCTGGCATGGGAGAACAAGGTGGAGAATAGACACTCTGCTCCGCTCCAAGAACCTTGAAGCCACTGTGATCTCCAGGCTGAGGAGATTCAAACTGACAGTCCCAACTACGGGGTCCCAGCCGCTGGTATTCTGCATTTGTCAGCAGGCTGGTTCTTTTCCTTCCCATTTTTTCTGGGGACTTGGTGCCTGCTCACAGCCTCAATCTCGCTTAAGAGTCCTTGTGCCAAAGGAACCACTCAGCTCTTCATTCCTGGAGAATATTTACTGGCTGCCTCCCCAACCTCTAATCATTCATTCACTTATTCTAATTTATAAGGCTCATAAAACAAAGATGGGTCCTGTCACTGTGGCTTAGAGTTTAGAATAAAGACTACAAAAATAAGACCACATCTAATGCGCTCTACCCAGAATCTTTCATCCTCAGCCCAGCCTTTCTGCTCTCATGTAGATTCCTATGGTTTTAATTGGGGATAGAATGAGGAAAGGGCATTAGCTGATAGCATTTCTTTTCTACTGCAGAATTTGAATTTGATTTGGTGGCAATGTGGATTGTTTGGTTTGTCCAGAGCCCCAGCCTGCCCTCCCTAAGGGCTTCAGTCATTTCCCCTTGCTCCTGGCCATTGCTCAGAACTAACAGCCTGCCTCATTGAGGGAGCACAGCCTTGGCTGACAACATGGTCATAAACAACACTTGACAAATGCCCAGCTACCAAGGGAGTTCTAGGCATGAATTTGCTGTGTGAACTTGGGCAAGTATCATTTTATTTTTTCCGAACCTCAGTTTCTTCATCTGTAAAAATGGAGATAAAAATATTAGCCCTGCCTATTTCAGAGGGATATTGTGCTTATCAATGAGATGATGGAAATGAAAATGCTTTGAAAAAAGTAAATCCAAAGAACAAGAGACCCAAGTATTCCTGGCTACAAGGACAGCTCTCTATATGCTACTGCCACTGTAAAGATCCATATAAATACTATAAAAACAGAAAATTATTCTGTGTGTGTGTGTCTCTCTCTGTCTCCCTCACTCTCTCTCTCTCTCTCCCTTTCCTCCATTTTACTTTTGCCTCTTCCTTTCTTTCATTCACACTGTCTTTCTTTGTGTCCCTTGTTACTCTCTTCTGTCAGTTCCTTAGACCTTCCAGACCTACCAAGGGAATCGCTCAGCTCAGCGGGGACCCTTAGAGGCTAAATAGGTCACCGACCCCTGCCCTAGGACTTTACCATTAATGCCCACCAAGTCCATTTATATTGCCATGTGATATGTAATGAATTTCCCAGGATCAATATTCCTGTTGGGAGTACACTAGGTCAGAATCACCAATTGATATCCCATCTACTCTCCTTGTACACCTGCTGAGGGATTAGGTGCCTGGACAGTTTAAACTCAGCTGTTGGGGGATGGAGGGGATGAAGAAAGGGCCAGCTTTCTTCACAATTTAGAACTTAAAATAAGAATTTGCTAAGCAAATCCAGAACTAGCTAACTGGATAGTCTATAGATTTCTGTGGAAATCAAAGGGTCAGACAGGTTGGGATTGGAGACCAGAGTTAGAGACTTTGTTAGATGTCTTTGTAGTACAATTCCAAGATTTAGAAGGTAGAACTCATGCCCATCAGGAAATGGGCAACAGGCAGGACCTGACAGGCAAGGTCTGTGAGCTCTCTAGGAGCTTGGCTTCCCTTTCTACATGGTCTTAGCCAGTTCCCAGAACTCAGCGGTGGGGTCCTTTTAGCTAAAACAGGTACACACAGCTAGACCAGGAGTCACTATACAGAGAGGCCTGAATGGTGATGACTCAAGGCAGGCTAAGGGGGAAGAGACCAATGAGGAAAAAAAGCTGAGGTGGGCAGTCCCATGGTATGAGGTGGAGCCTAGAAAGATAACAAACACCTGTACTTTCCTTAGTGTTTAATTCCTGTGCTGTGCCTCTAGGATAATCAAGTCATCAAAACCTTTAATAGCTTTCTTTATCTATAAGGTAAAGCAGAGACTTCTTAGTTGACACTTGAAGGTTTCTAAAGCCTGGCTTCAACCCACCTTTTTCCAACTCTGCTATTTCTCTTCATGAAACTCCAGGGAGACATAAATCAGCTAAGCAAGGCTTCTTGTGGATCTGCCTGCTGGGCTTGGTGACCAGAGGAGTAGAAATCCACAGCCGTATGCCCCTTAACAGGTCAGAGAGATTTAGACAGGGAAAAAAAAATATATATATATATATAGTCTTATATTTTAAGAACATGCACACACATACAGATATATGTGTATATAAAAGAAAAAAGAAAATTGTTGTTTAGTCAGTTGTGTCTGATTCTTCATGACCTCATTTGGGGTTTTCTGGGCAAAGATACTGGAGTGGTTGGCCATTACCTTCTCTAGCCCATTTTACAGTTGGGGAAACTGAGGCAAACAGACTTACATGACTTACCCAGGGTCACACAGCTAGTAAGTGTCTGAGGCCAGATTTAAACTCAGGTCCTCCTGATTCCAGGGCTGGCACTCGATCCACTGTGCCACTTAGCTGCCTCATAAAAGCATATATATATATATATATATATGTGTGTGTGTGTGTGTGTGTGTGTGTGTATATACACACATACATGTATGTGTGTATGTGTGTGTATATATATAAAACAAATGCATGTAAGAAAAATATGTATCTGCTTGGCACAAGTAGGAAAGAACATATGTGGGAGGTGATTGAACTTGAAATAAGAACTAAAGACTAACAGTTTCAGCCATTGGCCTTTGTTCTCATCTCACTCTCTCCAGACAGACCAGTTGGTACATGTTGGAAAAATTTTTTTGCTGTGAGATTTGTTAGTACTTTTAAGCTGGTCTGCTCGGTGTTCCCTAAACATAGCTTGAGCCTTTCCACCTCTTTGCCTTTGCCACATTATTCTCCCCACCCTCCACCCCCCATGAAATCTTCTTCTCCCCACTGTATCTACACCCTTCAAGGCTAAGCTGGAATTCTCCCTCCTGCATGAAGCCTTGACTGATAACCTTAACTCACCCACGAAGATATTGTTTTTCCCCTCTGAACTCCTAGAGAGCAGGTATTGTCTGTGTTGTTCAGATGTCGTTTAAGTTTACTGTGATTGTGGATTCGTCTAGGTAGCATAGTGCATAGGGTGCTTGGCCTGGAGTCAGGAAGATCTGAATTCAAATGTTTCCTCTGATACTTGCTAGCCCTGTGCCTCTGGACAAGTCACTTAACTTCTCAGTCTCATCAGCTCTAAAATGGGAATAGTGATAATGATGATGATGATTTTATATATACATATATATGTGTGTGTGATATGTTATATATGTATGTATGTGTGTGTATAATATATATATATATATATTTTACTATATGCCAGACCTTGCACTTTGCAATTATTACCTTGTTTGATCTTCACAGTAGCCCTAGGAGGTAGGTGCTATTATTATCACCCCCATTTTACAGATGAGGAAATTGAGATAAACAGGGGTTAAGTGACTTGCTCAGGGTCACACAGCCGGTAAATGTCTGTGGCTGGATATGAACTCAGATCTTCCTGACTCAGACCTAGTGCCCTATCCATGGCACTTATCTCACATAGTTGATGTAGGCATCCGACGAGATAACATGTATCAAGTGCTTTACAAAGCTGAAAGTGCTGTCTAATGTCAGCTCTTATTTTCATGACATCTCTGATAGTGTTGCTTCACTTGAATATGTGTATATCCTATGACCCAAGCAGTATTTCAGGCTCTTTGAAGAAGGAGACTGTCTTCCTGAGTAGTGTCCCCCACAGTTCTTGACATGGCATTGTACCCAGGGCAGATGTATAATGAGGACTTGGGAGAGAAATGCAGGCAGCAAAGGGATAGGACGAGAAGACCTTGGACTCCTCTCTCCCTTCCTGTCATGTCTAGTCAGTTTCCAAGACCTTCCATTTCTCCCCCTATGCTGCTTCTCCTGTCCTTCTCCTCATCTCCCTGAGGCTTGCCATCACTAGCCTAGACTATTAGAATAACTCCTCCTTCTATCTCCATTATCTCACCTCTCCATCCTCTTTCCCACTGTTGCCAAAATCATCTTCCCCAAATCCCAGGCCTGATCACATCACTTCCCTGCCCAAAGGCCTTCAATAGTTCTCCATTCCCCTTTTACATAACTGCCTATGAACATTTCTTAGCCTAGATAGAATTCATGGCCTTCCAGGGTCTCTTTCTCACCAACCTTTGCAGCTCTATTTAACACGATTCCCCTTCTCACACTCTTCATTCCAGATAATTCTCTAATTTCATCCTACCTATTTTACCTCCACATATTCCTGGAATGTACTTCTCTATACCTCCATGTGTCCATATTCTCTTCATTTGAAGCCCAGATCAAAGAAGGCTAAAAAGAAGCAAAAACAAGCAGGGCAGAGCTTGTTAAATCGTTGTGTCTGACTCTCAGTGATCCCATGTGGGCTTTCTTGGCAGAGATACTGACTTCTTCAACTCAGTTTACAGATGAGCAAACTGAGGCAAGCAGGGTTAAGTGACTTGCCCAGGGTCACCCAGCTGGTGTCTGAGGCAGGATTTGAATTCACAAAGATAGTCTTTCTGACTCCAGGCCTAGCACTCTATCCACTGCTCCACCTGGCTGTCCTAATCTTGTTACATACTGAAAAAGAAAAGCAAGCAGTCTGTATATAGTAAGAGACTTGAACGTTAGTGTACAATTCTTTTTCTGTTCTACTATGTATGTGTGTGTATACATATACACATATATGTATATGTGTGTGTGGGGGGGTGTGTGTGTGTATATATGTAGATGCCTATTCTGCTTGGCATTAAAGTTTAGAATTTAAAAAAAATTTTTAAAGACTCAGCTCTTTTATACCTTCACTGATTTTTTGCCCCCAACTCCATTAAAAAAAACCAAATCTCACCCCCTTTTCCTCCCAGTCTCTCTTCTCTGTTAAGTTTCTCCTACATACTCAGTAAAATCTAGTGCAAGGGCAGTTAGGTAGAGCAGTGGATATAGAGCTCTGAGCCTGGAGTCCCGAAGACCTGAGTTCAAATGCAGCCACAGACTCATAGTAGCTGTGTTAAGTGGCAAGTCACTTAACACCCTGTTTATCTGTTTCCTCATCAGTAAAATGGAGGTTATAATAGCACTTACCTCCCAGGGTTGCCGTGAAGATGAAATGAGATAATTCTTGTCAAGCGCTTAGCACAGTGCTTGGCACATAGTAAGCACTCTGTAAACGTTTGCTCTCATTATTAGTTCTTATCCTAGGTTCTTGGCTTATTGCCAAACAAAACTGTGGGCTCCTTGAAGGGACAGACTGTTCCCACTATTCTCCCTATCCACTGCCTGGCACTATGAAGGGTGTTCTAAAAGTCTTAGTGCATTTTTGCACCTATGAGTGTTTCCTGAGTTCAATTGCATCAGCGAACATAAGAAAGGAAGAATGGAAGAAAGGTTTTCAAGAATATCTTCCTCCATCTTCTGAAGTCACACTAAAAATACACAAATAAAAAGTTTTCTCTCCCTCTCGGGAATGTGTATTCAGCGATCCCCTGGGGCCCATCAGTGAATTGAAGGGCATAGGTCACATTGTACTAAATAGTTTCCTCCTGGGGCTACAGCAGTGAAATCTGGCTGATGTAATTGCAGGAGTTAGTTGTTGCTCTCAGGTGACTCACCTCTTTGCTCTTCCAGGCCCGTGGAGCCTCTTTCTTGGAGCCAGGGGAGAAAGAGTCAAAAAAAGGGATCTTTTACTCAGTGTTCTCTGATGACCCTTCTCTGTTCCTCAATATTAACAAAACTTGGTATCTTTCTAGCTTCTCCTTCCCCTCTTCCCCCCTCACCTCCATTCTTCTTTGTATGCTCTTCATTACCCTGCTTAAAAGCTTTCAGTGACCCCATTACCTGGGGGGTGGGGAGAGCCCAAGCTCTTAATCAGTCAGCAAGCGTTCATTATATACCTACTGTCTGTTAGGCACTAAAAATGGAAATAATCCACACTTGCAAAGAGTTTACACTCTTGGGGGGGGCAGGGAGGACAACAAGTACATATTTAAGCATACAGAAAATAAAAACAAGATAATTAAACACACCGTAGTTTGGAAGAGCACTAGCATTGGAGGAGGGGGGCATCGAGAAAGGCTTCATCGGGGCAGCTAGGTGGCAAAGTGAGTAGAGCAGTGGCCCTGGAGTCGGGAGGACCTGACTTCAAATCCGGCCTCAGACACTTGACACACTTACTAGCTATGTGACCTTGGGCAAGTCACTTAACCCCAATTGCCCTGCCTTCCCCCCTGCAAAAAAAAAAAAGAAAAGGCTTCATCGAGAAAGAGGTGCTTGAGCTATGCTACATGACAGAATGGAATCCTGTAAGATGGAGGGGAGGAAGGATTGAGTTCTAGACACAGGGAACAGCAGAGAACAGACATAGAGAGAGGAGATGGATGTTGTGTGTGAGGAATGGAGAGGCCAGCTTAGTGGGATTGTAGCACATTAGAACAATGTCGGACAAAGCAGGAAAGAAAGGTTAGGGCCAGGTTGGGAAGATCTTTAAAAGCTAAATAGCCAGTAAACTCCAAGTTTATTTAAGCATCTCCATAATCTGGAGCCATTCTGCTCCTCCTGCTTGGACTTGCTACCCACTGGTTCCCTGCTTATTAAACCTTCCAAGCAGGTTGATTTCCTCAGATGTTCCTCACTTACACTTTGTATATTCTCAGTTTCATGCCAGTGTTCATACACTTCCCATTCTTGAACTACCTATTTTCTCTCTTTAAATCTTATCTAAATCGTACCCATGTTTCAAGACCCAGCTCAGATCCCAGCTCTTTCATAAAGCCTTTCCTGACTACACCAGTCCAGTGATCTTCCTCTGCTCTGAACTGTGATAGCACTTACTGTAGGTACCACACATTTGGCACTTGGTGTATGCTGCCTTACATTATTATCCTACATCTTCTCTCCTTTACTAGATCATAAGCTCTTTGAGGGAAGGGGTAATATCTCAGTTTATCTTTGTCTTTACCACAGTACCATGTACATGACAAGTGCTTGGTTAAATATATTTTTTTATTAATTGAGCCAGTCATCTGTCAGGGTCACTGTAACCATAAAAGTATTCAGGTCTCTACGCACTCTTTATTTCTGTGTTCACCAAATGGTTGGATGGTAAGCTCACTACTTTCTAAGTTATTCCTCCCTCTCTTTAAAGTCACAAGTTCTCAATCACTTTCCTCTGTTCTACTGGTTGAAAACTACTCAACCATGTAGCCTACCAGGACCCAAAACATTTTAGCAGAATCCTCTGTTCTCCACTTAGAAAATCTGTGTTGCATAGCATGATGCCAACTTTTACTAAGAAAACCAAAATCCAGTGTCATATTCCCAGTTCTCTTTGGGTGGGGCAGGAGAAGCTATAACCACATATACAAGAAAGAAAAACAACCCCTAGCACCCTCGTCTCAATTGAAGTTTAATTATTTAACTAATGGCTTTTTTTCCTCTTTTCTTTTTCATGATTATGTGATGGTCTGTGGCCCATTGGTGCATTTAGGTAAGTCCATTTTGGCTGCTTTCCTCTTCTCTCCCTCTCCCCTGATGCCAGCCTCCTCTCCTTCCCGCCCTCTCATGAAAGGATGTTATTTCAATCTGTCAGGTTATCATTAGAGATGGCACAAAGCTTCCTGTAGACTACCCCTCTGGGGACCCTTCACCTCTAGCTAGGGGAATGTTCAGTGACCTCAGTCTCTCTTAGTGACGGTGGCAGGACAGTCCACCAGGTACAAGGGAAGTTAGTGGCTTCCCCAAGGACCACAAGCAAGAGAGGACTAGGGTGTGATATAACGACAGAGAAAAACACTCCTGGGGCTTACATTCACAACAGAACATTAGCTAGTTATTCCTAATCCCCAAAAGTGTTCCTAGAGACTGCTCTTTCTGAAACATTAAACTCACAACATTAACCAGAGAAATCTGTTCTGGGTTCATCTCTATAACCCATCTAGCTTAGGTTAAAGAGACTACTTGAAGGAAGGCCTACTTGCCTTTCCTGATTTCATCCTCACTAGTTAGGTACCAAACATCCTTATCTGACTCTTTCAGATAAGCCACTGTGGATGTGCCAGAATCTATTTGCATTTTTTACCTTTTATTCCACAGAACTATTTTGCACTTGAAGTCAGAATAGACCCCACCTCTTATACCTACCAGCCATGTGATCTCGGACAAGTCATCAAATTCCCCAGAACATTGGTTGACTCATCTGTAAAGTGAGGATATTAATACCCAAATTACCTGCCTCAAAAGATTGTTGTGAGAATTAAATTAGATAATGTAAATCTGAAAAGTGGTTGTAAGCGGCGTCAGCTTTACTAACTCACAAGCATGCAATATTTGTGGTGTATTTTTTTAATGTGAACCTTCCACCTTACGTAATACATATGACTCTGAAAATAGGGTGAACATTAATTTTAGTAAATTAAATCCGAATTCACTGTATTAGTGAAGCTACCTGTTCAGGGGAGATCTTTCCAAAAGCAAAGTATGTTTTCAAAGTTTCTATAACTATAACTAGCTTCTATGAACTGGGTGTTCGCAAACTAGATTTCCTAAAAGCAGGGCTGCCCTGCTCTGAAATGTGGAGACTGAGCCTTCAGTACTTTGAATCTCTTTCCTCAGGCTTCTTTCCAATAGGAAAGAAAACACATTTTGTGTTCTCCTTTTCTTTCTGCAGCATCCAAAGAGTAGCCACCAAGGGAGAGAAAGAGAAGCAGCTGAGAGCCTAGATATAATATGAAATGTCATATGGAAATACCTGGTGTAAAGACCCAGTGTTGTAAGGGGGGGGGGGTGGCGGTGGGAATTAATCTAGGATTCAGAAGGACTGAGTTCTTTTGATTGTAGTCATCCCGATAGGATGACAGGCCTCATCAATCAAAAGTGCTCGATTGAGCACCTCCTCCATGCAGGGTTATGTCACTGACTGACCACATGACTTTGGACAAGTCACTTGATCTCTTTAGGCTGCAGTTCCATCATCTGGGTGGGACACATAACCATTTTTGCAGAAGTGCTCTGGAAAAAGAGATACAGATCCACAGGGTTCTTAGTAGTACTTTGGAATTTACCTGGAGATGTAAATTATTACTTTTCTCTTCATCCTATCTTACCATGGAAAATGGAGAAAGATCTAAAAACTAGTTGTACTGAAGTGGTTGAGAGATACATGGAGAGCTGAAAGACCACTTTTGCCTTCGTATGCAGACAGTAGACAGCATCATATAGAAGTAATTTGACTCACTAGTGATAATGCTGCCTCTGGGAGGCAAATAAAGGGCATTCAGTGTGCTAGAGGGGCAAGAATGCAAGATTTTGTAGCTTCTGCTAATTTGGATGTTGGTTATTTTGTTTAGTAAAATAGGATTAAAGTTTTTTTCTTTTTCTTTTTTAAAGGAAGAAATGGCTTGTGCTCAAAGAGTGCTTATCCTCAGGCCTTCTTTCCCTGCTCTGTATGTAAAGAGAGAGAGAGAGAGAGAGAGAGAGGGAGGGAGAGAGAGATTTGTCCCTCTGCTCTATTTAGATTTTATAGAAGGAGATTTAAGAAGAAACGATTGTGTATAAACATATGGGATTTTACTTTAAATCTCATAATAAAGAGGGTCATGTGAAATAAAGCAGAGTTGTTAAATTGGCTATTTAAGTCCAAAAGGCAGCTTTTGGATAAGCTATGGACAGCTGGGATTTTCTAGAGGAACCAAGATGGGTAATTCTCCTACCCTTTCCTGATAGACTGAAAGGCCATGTACTAGAGGCACGGGGGAGAGGGAGTGATTACTAAGTGAAATAAAATATGTCCTTGTTGGCACCTGGATCAGACTGGGTGAGGGGCTCACTGCTTGAGAATCCATCAGAGTCTGAGTCTCAGAATCATAAGAGCCTGGTTTTCTTAGAGAAGCAAATGGTTAGATTTGTCCAGGGCTTGCTCCTCAACTGGCTTCCCCCTTCCCCCAAGGAACTTCTGCCCTGTCTGTCCTGTAGAGAGGTGTCCCTGGGAACCTTAATGCCTGTTTCATCAGTAATAGTGTCACCTAACCTCTCTGGGCCTCATCGTCCTCATCTATAAAATGAGGTTAACAATCCCTACTTTACTTACCTCAAAGGGATGTCAGGTATCTCATAAGAGAGAATGGAAATGAAAATGCTTTGAAAATGTGAAGAATCCTAATGATGATGACTGTGATGATGGTGATGATGATGATGATTGGAAACCATTTCCTCATTGAGTAGGAAAGAAATAAGATACAATCTCCCCTTTCCGCCCTCATTGATGCGGAGCTCTAAAGTATTACAATGATCCCCCTCTTCAATTCTACCTCCTGGCCTCAATGGCTTTCTTCAGGGTGGCTCCAATCCTGGTCTCTGCAAGAGGCCTTTCCCAGCTCCTTCCAACCCCCCCCCCCAACTAGTGCCTTCCCTGTGGAAGTACCTTCCATGGACTCTGCCCCTGTCCTGTGTGTGCACAGTTGTCTGCATGTTCTCTCCCTCCCTTCAGAAAGCTCCTTAAGCTCAGGGACTGTCTTTTGCCCCATTTTTTGTATCCTTGCTTACCGTAATGCCTGGCACAAGTAAATGCTTGTTGACTATTACAACAAATTGAGAAATTAATATAACAATTGTAAAGCATTATGTTGGAGAGAAATGAAAGTAGAAAGGGGGGAGGGAAGCCAGATAAATTAGTTTTCAGACTAGTCTTCCCATTGTCCCTGGCCTGGGGTCGTAAGCCATGGAGAATGGCTTACAGTTCGGTTCAACTTAGCCCTGTGGTGGATGTTCTTAGGGAAACAAAGGATAATGTGCTTGGTCCCTGCCTTCAAGGAGTTTACACTCTTAACTGGGGATACTGGGCAAATGAGGTATATGAAACAGAAAATGGTATAAGGCAGTATGACTAAATGTCAGCTCCTTTTGTTTGTTTGTAATGTGTGAGCTGTCTTTGTAATCCCCCAAAGCATTTATGATAGACTTGCAATGCTATACATCAAGGATACCATGGATACTGTGATGTGGGCGCATTCATGTCTGAGCTAATGGCATCTTAGATAATCTTCAACTGGGATTCTTGGGTACCCGCACTGGGCTCCAGGTTCTTGGGGTTCACTCAGCTCTGAGTTCGTCAGGAGTGGCAGAGGCCAGTACAGAGTGCTGCTCACTCCTTATAGTACTTGGGAGGCCCTGGAAACACCTGCTGATCCTCACAAAAGCCAGACTTTAGCCCTTAGTTGTCACTGTTCTTGCCATGATTGTGAAAAATCTTTATCAGGGCAATTCTGGCCAGTCACCTGAGGAAACTCCTGGTGCTTGGCCCTAGGCAATCAAATGTGATGAATATTTATTGTTAATCTACCCAGTATATACAGCCTGAACCCAAAGGCACCGTCCCCTTTATCCTAGCCCCCAGAACTACTTACATTTCAGATGCCTGAAGTGTAGACTTAAAGGATAATAGAATAATCACTTATATTTGTATTACGCTTTATCTTTTAAAATTACCCATCCATTTTCTCCTTAGGGCCTCAAAAATAGCCTTTTGTGAGATTGGTAACACAGATTATTGTCATCATTTGACAGATCAAGCTGTTCAGAGTTTGAGGGGCTTGCCCAAAGATGCCCATATAGCCAGTGGCAGAATAGACACAGGGAGCCAAGCCTTTTTACTCCTTCTAGGACTGCAGTTTTACATTTATTTAGCCAGGCTGCTTCCTCCCCACAGATGGCAAACAGGAGGGTGAGGCCAGTGACCTGGAGCAGCTGAGTCAAAAGGGAGATGGGAAGGAGGCGGGGAGAAGCCAAGGAAGGGTTATAAGCTCTTCGAGGCCATCTGTTCCTATGATCTGGGACCTCAATAGAAAATAAAGGCCTGGGCTTCCATGGTAGGGTTTACAAAGGCCATTAAATGGGATAAGGAATGGGCCGGTGGCTCCTTGCTTGTAAGGTGAAGACCCACAAGTCATTGTCTGTCAAGAGGTACAGGGTGAATTGGCCACTGGAGGATTGAGACATTAAATTAAATGTGGTGTAACCGTCACACCGGAGACCCTCAGAGTGTCTCATTATTTTGGTTGTTGTAGTTGTTATCATCCCTTCTTAATAAAACCTGGTACTCTTGAGCCTCCCTCTGCAGGCCCACCTGCCCCTCTGTGATCAGCATGATAAAACCCCCGTGTGTGTGTGTGTGTGTGTGTGTGTGTGTGTGTGTGTGTGTGTGTGTGTGTGTCTCCCTTCATCCCATCCAAAGTGCTTCCATGTCCAGGGATCCTTTGAAGCAGGCAGACAAGGGATTATTTTGCCTGTTTGATGAATGAGGCAACTGAAATTCAGGGAAGTTAATTCACCTGCCCAGAAGACAGAGAACTGGGTCTAGAACTCAGGACTCCTGACTTCAGGTCTCTCTGTTGACTCACACTGCCTTTCTTTTTCCCTTCAAGCTGGTAACCACAGGAACCCTCCCGCATCTCAGGGAGGGTCGTTGTCACCTTTCCATGACCCAGACAGTGGATAGAAGGGAGGGGTGCATGTATGTTAGGGGCAAAATAATACTTCACACATCTAGAAGTGGCAGAAGCAGGAGAAGTTACAGCATATTAAATATGAATGGTGCTTTGGGCCCACCACAGTTCACACTCCAGTGATCTGAGCTGTACTTAGGGACTTGACAGAGCTTCGTCCTTGGGTTCATCAACTGGTCAAGACCCACTTATCTTGAGAGAGCTGCTATTTTAAGAGACAGAGCATCATAAAAAAGAGAGAGAGAGAGAGAAATTCTACTTCATATCTCCTTAGAGGCCAAACACAAAGGTTCCCAGGCCCACCAGTATCCATGTGCTAGTAGGAGGGAAAAGTCACACAGATAGATGGTTGTTAGTAGTGACTGAAGAAAGTCATTTGAGAGAGGATTGGTCTTTTTATTTTTGCTTCTTTTTCCCTGCCCTTTCCAAGCCAGGAGAAATTTCAACTAGGCATCTTAGGTCTTAGGAAGAAAGAGCAAAAAACCTGCAGTTAGAGAAATGGGAGTCAAGCTGCACATTGGGGATGAGAAGGTGAATTGCAGCAATAATTCACCACATTTCTTTGGTATTTTATTCCTTCCACAGCTCTCTAATATATAATTAACTCATTCAAGTCTCAGTTTTCCTATTAGTAAGGCAAGGCAGCTGCTATCATCCTCATTATTAAGATGGGAAAACTGAGGCCCAGAGAGATGAAGTTACTCTATTAGTGGTGGAGGTAGAACTAAAAGCCTGTTGCCTGTTTGCTTTGTGCCTGACTTAAGAGTCATGGAAAAGATGGTAGGTTTGGATTCTGAAGACTTGAGTTTTAATGGTTGAGGCATATCAGAGCACCATTTTGCACCGGCCTGGGGACCTCAGTTCCCTCCTGTTTAAATGAGGAAGTTAGATGATCTCAGAGATCCCATCTGTGTCCTTTAGAATCTTCTATGGTTTCTAAGATCCTGGCTTCAGAACGAGTGTGAGCAAACAGTGCTTTTGGTGACTTACCTATGTGGACTAACATAGCTAGACATGTTAAGAGCCTTGCACAGACTTTGATGGGTCTGTAGTCTCATCCATATGTGTACTTCCTATACTAGCACTTATGGGCAGCTTTGCCACACCTTCTCATCCTGTGTGACTGCTGTCCGTGGCCTCGCATAAATCCTCCACAGGAGGGACACCTGAAGTGCTGGGGGCTTTTGTCTTGTTCCCTTGTCCTCCTGTTGCATTTAGCCCTTGCTCTCCCCTGTGTGACAAACCCACCTCACTGTCCACTCATATAGTACCTCTCCATGAAAGCAGCCCTTTAAATGACCCTCAATTTGAATTCTGGGAAGACTCTGATTTTGTGATATAGCCATATGGTATAGTGCACATTTAATAAGTGTTTATTGAATGTAATTATCAAATACTACGAAACCTTTGTCTACTCTTTACCCAGACAGCCAGGGAATGAGATCATTAAAATGCCTGTTGGCTTGGCATCAATCATGACTTCTTCCAAGCAAGTGAGATAGACCTCTAAGCCAGAGTGGCCCCGTCTCATAGGGACTCCACACTTAGGATAATAGATTTCAAGCTGGAAAAGGCCTTAGACATCATCTAGTCTAATTCCTTCTTTTTGCAGATAAGGAAACCCGAAGTCACATCTTCAGGACTCCAGACCCAGCACTCTACTTAATAATAATGATGATAATACAGTTATAACAGTAATAATAAGTGATGCACATAGCACTCTAAGGTTAGCAGAGTACTTTACATAACACTATCTTCTTTGATCCCCGTAGCACTGAGAGGAAGTTGTGATTATCCCCATTTTGCAGATTAAGGAACTGAAAAGTGACTTAGCCTGGGTCAGACAGCTTTGTGAGTGTCTAAAGCAGGGTTTATACCCAGCTCTTCCTGACTCCAGATGTCACCCTGCCTCTGAAACTCCACGCTGGGAGAGTTTTCATGAGAGAAATGACTAGACAGTCTACTGTAGTCCAGTAGAAAGGACACTTGACCAGGAGCCAGGCTGTGCTTTGCAGTCTTCTTTCCTTGGATGACTCAGTTTACTTCTCTAGGACTCAGTTCTTCCTAATTAAGAAAAAAAAACCGGGGAGGCCAAAGCCTTTCCTGTCCCACAGGTTATTGTTGTAAAGATCAGAATGTAGCATTTAAGGGGACGGAGGGGAAGCTTAAAGTACTATGGGAAGTCACTATCGGCATAATTAATTCCCCAAATTGCCTGAGGGAGTTAGCCTATTTTAGGGGCTTAAGGGTAAAAGGCCAGAAATTAAATCCCTTCCCCCAAAGTAGAAAAAAAATGTACCCCTCAGGGCAATTCCATCTGGCCTGAGGACAAAGAAAAGCTGGGGAGGAGGCCATGGTACTGAGAACAATTAAAACTATAATAACATCAGGCTGGAATAATGACTCTCCTTGGACACTCCCATGCCAAACAAACTGGTTTCTAGCCTTTAGGAGGGATTTAGAGGAGGGGGTTGGGAGAAAGTGAAGCTAAAAGTCACCTTAAGGCCAAAACCACCCCTAAATTAAATTATCTGGCCTCTCCCTTTAGTTCTGAGAAGTCTGAGAAATATCAGGGCTGTAGGCCTGGAGCCAGGAGCTACCTCACTGAGAGAGTGGATTAACTTGCTACTGTAATCTTCCCCTGAGGAGGCCCCAAGTGTCAAAAGATCTGTTGGAGTCTGGTCTTTAACCTCACTCAGAAGTTAATCCCTCTGAATCTGTCTGGGAAGTCATAATAAGGTATAAGATGGCACCCGGTGGTCACTAGGGACTCATATTAGCACGGGTGCCACATGGAGCAGTGGGCGAGATGAAATTAGGAACGTAGAAAACCATCTAGCTGTCTCTCCCTCCTTCCCATCCCTATGAAAAGGAGAGACATCCGGCATCCCTTATCTGTCAGCTCTGCCAGAAGGCCTTGTGAGGCTCAAATGAACTAAGGTAGATAAAGCACTTTAAAAGCTATCTTCTGCTATGGTTAATGAAGAATGATTTTGATTTTATTGTGTCGTATTGAAGGATGGAAAGGAAGGAAAGTGAAGATCATAAAAGATGTATGGCTTTTCTATAGAGCAGTGGAGAGTGGACTAGAAGTCAGGAGACTTGATTTCGAATTCCATCTATGCCAATGACTAGCTTTGTAATTTTAGCATCTACAAAATGAAGAAAATTGGACTAGATGGCTTCCAAGGTCCCCTCCAGCCCTAAAAATTTATAAATCTTCTTTAAAACAATTAAATCCTATCAAATGACTGGTAATTTTTTAAAAATTTACCTGGTAACTAGTTGTTCTTTTAGTGGTGAACTGGTCAAGGCTTTTGATAGAACATTAATAATAATCCCTTTCATTGCATAGCCCTTTATAATAATTTATAGTGTTTTTTTAATTTGGTATTCATAACAATCCTAGGGGGAAAACAAAGACACTTCATCATTCTATTCTGTATATGAAGAAACCTAGAGAGAGTGGTCAGCAACACTGGGGTAATGGAAAGAGCTTTGCTCAGAATCAGGAGACCCAAGTTCTGGGCCTGGCCTGCTTCTGGTTTGCTGAGTGATTCGGGTAATCTGCTTAACCTCAGTTCCCTCACCTGTGAAACACAGATGCTGATGCCTGGCTTCCCTACCTCCGTAACGTTGTTGTGAGGCTCTGTGAATGTGCTTTCTTTTTAAATTTTTTTAAATTTTATTTTTCAGTTAATAAGCATTTATTTTCTCTTCTTCTCAACTCTCCTTCTTTGGGGGGAAAAAAGAAAAAAACTACCTGGTAATAAATATGTGTAGTCAAGCAAAAACATGTCCCTGTCTTGTTCCTAGCCAAAAGTGTGTGTCTCATTCTGCATTTTAAATCCCTCCCCTCTCTGCCAGGGGGTCAGTAGCATACTTCATCTTCTGACTTCTGAAATTCTGCTTTGTCGTTGCCTTAATCAGAGATCTTACACCGTTTGTCTTTGTGATGCTGTTGTTATTGTGTAAATTGTTCTCCTGGTTCTGCTCACTTTACTCTCTATTGGTTTCTACATGTCTTCATAAGTTTAAAAAAAAAAAGCTTCCAAAGGGTGTAAATGAAAAGCATTATATTACCATACCATTGTTCTTATGACTCACCTTGACCTAGAACCCGCTTCTCCTATAGACAAGAATCCTAGCACAGGATCTTACAAGTTTTCACCTTCCCTTTCTTCCCAATCAACCTCCTCCACTGGCCCAGAAAGAGACTTTGTTCCAGAATATGGTCAGGTACAACACCTGAAAGAGGTGACCCCAGTGGATTGGTTTTCCTCTTAAAACATATAGGATTAGAGATCATGATTTCTTTCTGTATCAAAGGAAGGACACTGCACCTGTAGCTCTGCTAGAAAATAGCAATTCCTGTGCACACTTCTGAGATGCCATGTCTTCCAATTCCTCTTAAGTTTAGATTTTCAGAATGACTTCCCCTACCTCTTAGAATGTACTTTTTGTTTCTGTTTCTCTACATTAAAGATTCTTAACCTTTTTTTTTCTTGTAATGGACCACTTTGGCAGTCTGGTGAATCCTAGGGACCCTTCTAAGAAAATTATTTTAAAATGCATAAAATAAAATACAGAGGATCACAAAAGAAACAAATTATATTGAGAAATGATGATCAAAGTATTAAAAAAAAAGTTCACATACCCCAGGTAACTTTCTCTAGATGAACTCTTTGCACTGTCATACCGTTTCCTCCCATGAGTCTGTGATAAAAAAAACTATGTACCTGCTCTGTGTCATGCTGCCCTGTGCTTCATGCTGATAGACACAAAGACAAAGCTCTTAGAACTTAAATTAACAATCTAGTTTGGGAGACATGCACGTGTTGTAAAATGGCAGGGATGAATACAAAATAATACGGAATATAAGTAAATGCTAAATAGTGCAGTAGTAGCAGAGTTCATTCTTATTAAGTGCCTCCCATATTCCAGGTACTCAGGTTGCAAAGATTTAAAAACAAACAAAAAACTAAACTGAAAACAGTTCTGGGTCTCAGGACTTCCCCTTCCTTGCCAAGGAGAACCCTCATGTACATAGACAGGTAACATATATGGTAGAATGTGATAGAGGGGATAGGTTTTTTTTGTTCGTTTTGTTTTTGGTTGTTGTATTGTCGTTTGTTGGTTTGTCTCCACACAGGCTTATTCTGAAAAGGACCCAGAGGCAACTAGGTGAAATAGTGAATAAAGTGTTGGGCTTTGGACTAAGGAAGTCCTGAGTTTGAATCCTGCCACAGACACTAGCTGTATGACTCTGGGCAAATCCTTTGTATGCCTTAGTTTCCTCATCCAAAAATAAGGGAATTAGACTCTTATTGGCCTCCAAGGTCTCCTCCATCTCTGAATCTGTGATCCCGTGACCTTCTCTTCAATGGCAAGCCCATCAAGGTGCATAGAGTAAAAAGAGGCTGCCAACAGCTCCACAATGTGACATACTTAGCATTTGATACCTGCTGTTTAGCTCTTAAAGTCCCTAGACACAAAGCAGATGTTTATTAAATTCTTGCTTAATTTAAGTGAAGTTGAGTACCTGGGCCTATTCCATCACAGAGCTGCAGAACAGTTTCACTAGTCTCTCCTTGGTTGGGACATCGCCACCCCTGGTTAGAATAGCAGTAGTTGCAGCTAATAGATCCTGTAATGACCTTCCTGGCCTTTATATTGAATAGGTGATCTCCTTCCTCTCTCTGCAAATGTGACACATGCTGTATTTCCCAAGGGGAGATACCAAATCCAGGAGAGACCAAATCCAGCAGCTGCCTAGCCTTTCCTGACTCTGTGATTGATTTGGTGGTGATAGAAGAGCCCCATCATTAAGGAGAAAGTCTGATAAACCTTCCCTAGGATATGATGTTGACATCAATCTTAAGTGTTTGTATATTCCTCCCTAGCCCCTGAATAAAAGGACAAGAGCTACCAGCTCACCTCCAGACTGTCAGAGGGTTTTTATTAAAGAGCCCAGTCACAACATTAGTACTCCTTCCCACCTACCCCCAACCCCCACCCCAGTTCCCACCATTGGAAGGATCTCTACCACTCATGACCAGATGATTAATGGAGTAAACTATTCCATCTGGCCAGAGCCACTGACTCATGCCTCCTCCTTCCTGACCTGAGCTGCTGCTTTTCCACCAGCTCCTCCACCCACAGCAGCAGCTCTCCTTTAAGAGAAGGGGAGGTTCTGTCTGTTTCTGTCTATCAACTGTTGTTTCTTAGTTTGTCCTGTCTCTCTTTTCTTTCCAGTGACTATTTCTCTTATATCCTGGCCTGCTGATCCCAGTGTAGGCCAAGTTTAGTTACATAAATTGGTCTATCCCTGCCCTGTAGAATTAATTAAGAAACATCAAATGTGAACTGCCATTCAGATTCACCACCTGAATTTGAATGTCTATCCTAAAATGACCAACCATTCGCCACTTATGCATATTGTAAAGTTGGCCCTCAGAAAAATGAGTCATTGATACCTGTCTTCAATGTTCCCCTTTTTGTGCCTTCCACTGACTTATAATGCTCCCTTCCTCTCATGTTTCCCTAGGCCCTTAGATCATAGAAGAAAGTGACCTAATTTACACTGAAGTGTCAAGGAGTTAGTATGTTACCCTTCCCAGGGTTATCTGTATTTCAAAAGCTAAACCTGGGTGATGCTTAATCCAAAGGAAGCATAGTCTTATGGTACCATTTTTTTGAGGGGAAGAAGGGAAGGGTCCCATTGCTTGGCTTTTCCAAGATAGGCTTCTCAATACCACTTACTCACACGCTACTGGCTCTTCTCACTCATAAAGCTAATTTTGGTCAATGACTCAAGTTTCTCCTGATAATTTTTTTTCCTTCTCTTTTGGTTCTTAGGCCCATATTACTAGCTTAGAATAGAATTAAATTCCTTTAACTTCTCTCTTCCTTCGTCATCCCCTATAAGAAGCAGTCCTAGCTGACTTTCTTAGCTGTAGTTCTGCCCATCCTGCTGTCAGAAAGGTGCTAAGGGCCTCTCGATTCATGTAAGCATAGCTTCCAAAAGCAATGATTTCCCTGAGTTTTTGTCAGAAGATGTAGAGCCATTACAACATTACCAGAAGAAAGCATAGGCAGGCCCAGTTAGTACCAAGGAGGAAAAGAAGAATTTGGTCCTATTAAAGTCTAGTGTCAGGCTTGGAATTTTAGCATGAAAATTCATTGCTCTGTGTGTGTGTGTGTGTGTGTGTGTGTGTGTGTGTGTGTAATTGTACAAGTGGAGAGAAAGGGAAGCAGTTAGAAAATGAAAAAGTCCCATTGACCAAAAATACCTCTCTTACCCCTGTCATAGTATCTGAAATTTGACCATCTTTTGTTCATCCTTTGAGCATCCCAAGGGCCTTTCCTGTTTGGAGTCAGGAGGGTCCAAACACACACTTCTTTATCACCTGCTTTGTATCAGGTAAGTGGCCTTGGGCAGAGAGGTAGTAACTTGAGCTATTATCAGCCATTATGAATTTAATAGGTTCTTTCCAAAAGCTGCCTAAAAAGAGGTCTCATGGAATGAGGACACAGGATTTGATAGGTTCGGAGGGCAAGGCACATAGTAGGAATCAAGAAGAAAGGGGTGAGCATCCCAGAAAGAGAAGGAAAGTACAAAAGCCTAACTATGCTGACTTCTCCTTTTTGCCAAAGACCAGCCTCCTGTCAAAGGGAGGCAACTTTATCTGGTTCATACTGGTTTCAGTATAAAACAGAATTCTAGGACTGTCAACTCTTAGAAGTCATCTAGTGAAACCTGTCACCTTATAAAGAAATTTTCTTTATAACATCTCTAACAGCAAGTCATCCAGCTTTTGCTTAACAGTTCCATAACAGGAAACTCACTACCTGATAAGGCACCCCCTTTTGCTATTGGATAGCTTGGAGTGTTAGCAAGCTTTTCTTTATATTATCCTAAATCTGTCGCTCTATAACTTCTTTACATTGGTCTTTTTTTGCTCTTTGAAGCTACACAGAGTAGGTCTGATCCTTCTTTCATATGACAGTCCTTCAAATATTTAAAGACAGTCATCACATCTTCCCACAAGCTTCCCCCATCCTGTACTTACACAATTGATTAAAAAAAAAGCCAAAGTGCAGCATTTCATATATATGCCTATTATAAACCAAACCTCCTCGTTCAAAGAAAAGACCTTGTGAGGTTCCTGTCTGGCCCCTCAGACATCTTTCGTGAACTGACATTTGGACATCTGAAGCATGAATGAAATCACTTACACTAGGATTGTTTTTCCCCTGGAATAGTTGTGTCTTTGAAGATTAAGAGAAGAATTCTTTGGTCTGGATTTGTCCAAAACCACAAAGTTGGATAACAATGAACAATTTTTATTCCATTCTCCAATGTCTCCTATCTTTGTCAATCATTTTTCAGTTTTGTCGTGCTTTAGTGGAAAGCAGTGAAAGCCAGTAGACCAAGACTCAAGGAATTTGGTGACACCATAGCCATTGCACAGTAGGAGTCAGGAGAACTGAGTTCTACTCCCAGTTCTGCCATTAACCGTGACTGTGAACAAGTTAGAATCTTTCAGTGCCTGAAAAATGAAGGTGTGGACTAAATGGTCCCAAAATTATAGCGATTCCAAGTCCTTCCCTATTCTGTCTTTTAAAGACACTCTCCCTTTCTATACCCCAGTTTTCTTCATCTGTGAAATGGGAATGGAAAGCATTGCTTATGTATGATTCCCCTGGGAAACGATAGAGATTCACAGATAGGTAAAGTACTTTAATTAAGCATTGCCGTTTGAAAACGCATCTATTTTCCTAAAATTTATTCAACTTTGTAGCAATGAGCAAACATTTTCACTCCCACTTATAACTGGTGTTGTCAGGGGAGGCTGTCAAAGTATTTCCTAGCTCTTAAAAATAATACTAATTCTCTGTGCTTTTTAATAGCTTGGCATTTTTTAATCAGAATGGGAAATATATTTTTCTACAATTTGGTAACAATAATATCTTATGTTCACATAGTGTTTTCAAAGTCCTGTCACATACATTATCTTATTTCATCTTCAAAACAACAGAGCAGGCATTATCTCCATTTTAAAATTTGTTTTATTTGAAATTTTTATCACAAACTTAATACCCAGCAAGTACAAAAAAATATGAAGTCAGACCCCAAATAAAGATATATTTCAACAATTTATCTTTTGGTTAAAAATAATAGTAAAGTGCACATTTTTAATGTTTGTTCAGTGGCAACTTCTGTTCATTTTCTATCTCAGCACTTAAAATATGTTTTTGTTATTATTCGTTTTCTTATAAATACAGGTCTCTATAATTGTATGTATACTGTTTCTGTAATTCTCCTGCTCTCTTTTAGGAGGCAGCATGGCATAGTAGAGTCAGAAGACCTGGGTTCAAATTCTACCTTTACTGCTGGTTTGAGCTTTCTGATGCTTTACTATCTGTTTGACCTCAGATAAATTATTTGACTTTCCAGAGACTCATTTCTTTTTGTTAAATGAGGAAGTTGGCTTAGAAGGCCTCTGAGTTACCTTCTGCTCTAAATCTGTAATCCTATACTCTTTGGATACATCTAACCACATTTCTTTGAATTTCTTCAAATTTTTATAAAGAAATTTTTTGTCATCTTTTATGGCGTAATAGTATTCCATTTCATTGACCTACCATAATTTATTCAGAAGTAATTCACCGGCCATTGTACGTTTGGGCTTTGTTTACAGTTTTTTGCTATTTTAAATAAAGCAACTATGGGTATTTTTATACAAATAAGTCTTTTTTTTTCCTTTTAATTTCTGTAGGATATGTTCTCAGCATTGGGATTCCCAGGGTAGATGGTATGATCTGCTTTGCAACACTGATTATATATTTCCAGATTGTTTTCCTAAAAAAATTTTGCTTTAAAAACTGTGGAACCTCAAATCCAAAGTCATGAGGCATGACCATACAAGAAAGTATCAGTGGAGCCAGAATTAGAACCTGGGTCCCCTGTTGAGTAAATGCTTTTCTGTAGTGACAGTACCATGGTTTTTTCAGCCTGCCTCACAAAGCAGCTTCTCAGGCATTTCCCACCACCTATAAGCCATGACCTTCAGAAATGAGCCAAAGAGTGTTCATGTCACTTTTCATATACAGTAGGTGACACTTGGAAAACTTTCCGTGTTTTACCTTAACGAGTCATTAGTGAGGCCCAAAAGCAAAGCTAGGCCTCTTTCCCCCTCCACTAGACCAGATAATCAATCTTCCCACCCAGCTAAGAAAAGGAGCATTGAACCATGTTAGGAATGGAGAAAGGTCATGAATTCATGCCTCCTTCTAGGACCTACCCCAGTTATCCCAAAAGGAGTTACAATCTCAGAAAGCTTTCAAAATTAATTTTATTTCATTTAGTTTCAAATCACTTATCAAGTTGTTTTTGAGCACCTCACTATGGACAAGATACTGTGTAAAGCATTGTCGGTAATCTAAGAGAAATGTTAGACATGGCCACTATCCTTGAGCACCTCACAATCTAATTAGGAAAACTAGAATAACTACACAGAAATTTAGACAATGTACATGAGGTGTCTAACAGTAAGGACTTAAGACAAAGGAAAGATCATTACATGTAGTCACAGAACGCTTCATCGAAGAAGTAGATTCATACGTCATTTGGTTCTTTAGGTTGGGAAGAAGGGCATATACATAATCTTACTGGCAGCGAAAGTATATCATAGCTCCACAAATTTGAAGATTCTTTCTTCTAGAGCATCAGGACATGTGTATTTTTCACAGAATTACAGAAATATTCAACATCCTAGCGAAACAAAAGGAAAAAAGCCAGGCATAGTCATTGTCAGCGAGGCCTCCACTTGCTTACCCTTTCTTGAGCTGCTTCTCCAAATCCTACCCAACTCATGTCATACTTTCTCCATGAGGCTTCCCCCATCGGCCTTCTCTGAGTTGTTAAGCACTAACAGGGAGAAAAAAAAAATGGTGATCAGTAGTATCCAGGATGGAGTCACAAGTCATGCCAAACATAATTTTCTTTTTGGATAAGATTACCAGACAGGACGATATAGACATGGAACCATAGAATGCTAAGCTGGAAGAGATCTTTAAAGAGACCTACTCCACACCACTCATTTTGCAGATGAGGGAGCTGATCCCTGAAGACGCTTCGACTTGCTCAAAGTCACACAGCTAGATTATCTCGTTTCAGTAAGACATTTGACCAAAAAAAAATCTCTCCAATAGCTCCCCATACAAAGTAAAGAAATGTAGGCTGGATGACAGTACAGCTAGGTAGACTCATACATAGCTGGCTGAATAGCAGTACCAGATTGACGTTGATCTAAAGGAATTCTTTAGTGATATACCACAGGGCTCTATCCTTGACCCAGTCTTGTTCCATTTCAGCCACTTGGATAAAGACATATCATAGGAGAACATTTTATTCATTAAATATACAGGTAGTGCAAAGCTGGGCAAGATCAATAAGACATTGGGTGACAAAAATCAAGATTCAGAAAGACCTCGAGAAGCTCAAATAATAGACGAAAACCAACACAATGACATTTAGTAGAGATCAGTGCAAAGCCCTGCACTGAGCTTCAGAAATTCAGTTGCACCAGTACAGAATTGAGAAAAGATCTGACTTAAGAACAGGTCTAAAAGACAAGAGAGTTTTACTTGGCCACGAGCTCAGAGCAATACAACAGTATGAGATGACTGCTTAAAATTTTTTTCTTAAATTCATTCGCTCTTTGGCTCCTTCTGAAAGTATTACATCAAAAAGACAACATTTCAAAATATGTCCCATTGCATTACTATTGACCAGACCATATCTGAGGTATTATATCCTGTACTGGCTGTCATGCTTTACACCAACAGAATGGAATGTATCCAGAGGAGGGGGAACCAGGATAGAGAGGGATCTGGAAATAATGTGACCTAAGAAACAATTAGGAAAATGAGCCTTTTTTTTTTAACCCAGGAGAAAGCAGATAACTTGGGGAAGGAGGAGGTGATAATATCTGTCTTCAGATATCTGAATGAAGTAAAAAGAGCATGAGGTTTGTTCTTTTTTTTGCTCCAAAAGAACAGACCTAGGATTAGAAGGTCACAGATTTAGAGTTAGAAAGAACCACTTTACTGGGGTCACACAGGTAGGGACAGAAGTGAGATTTGAACCCAAGTTTTCTAACTCCAAATCCATTCATTTTTCTACTGTACCGTGCTGCCTCAATCAGTGAGTAGAACTTGTCCCTTTGGCAGGTTTTGGTTTAATGAAAAGTAGGCCTTTCTAACAATTGAACTTCTCTAAAAGTGAAAAATTGCATCGAAAAGAAATGAGTTACCTGTCATTGAATTGTTCAAGCAAATAGTGGATGACCAGTTTCAGGGATGGTATTGAGGAGATTCATACTTTGGTTGTGAGATTAAACCAAATTAACACAAAGGTTCCTGCTAATCTTAAGATTGGTTTTGTGATCGTGTGATTTTTCTATCCCATGTACTGGGGTTTGCTTTTTTTTTTTCTTGCTGTGTTCTGGTCTTCTTTCCCTAGCTAGATAGTAAGTTTCTTGAAGCTAAAGACTGTTTCTTCTCCCCCTTCTGTATGTCCCATAGTGCCTAGCATAAGACTCCATGCAACATTTAATCAATAAATACATGTTACATTGAGTTCAATTATTTGAGTTTCCTGATAGCCAAACCCGCAGCTCTAAGCGATGTCCTCATTTCATTGAGGCTTATTTAACTTCCCAGACTTCTCGTGGAAGCAAGGATCTGTGTTAGGACAAACATAGTATTTCCACACCAGCATATCAGTACCCCTGCAATGAATGTAGGGTTTGGGTACAGGTGGGAGGTAGTTTAGTGAGTTGTCTAGAAGCTCTCACCTACCTATATGAAGAAAGGTTCAGTTACTGAATATGGCACTTGAGTATTAGCTCCAGCACAAGGCATAAATTGGCAGTTGGAGGACCCGAGGGCAGCTATGTTTAAGAAAGGAGCCTTCAGGGTTTAACCTGGCAGGGAGAAGAGGAGGAGGAGGAGGAGGAGAAGGAGAGAGAGAAGTGAGGAGATGCTGCTTAGCTCATTCTTGACAAATCCATTCCTAGTTGAAATGCATTTTCTTATCCAAATGAGAAGTTGCAGTCTCACCATCCTAATAACCAAGTCATCCACCTACCATAGTTGAGGCAAGACTGGCTGTACTAGGATAATTTTTAAAAAGTTACTTTTTAAAAAAAGTCACTGCTTTAAGGTTTCAAAGTGCTTTTCCTCACAACAACCCCTTATGGATTAGGTAGCGAAAGTATTATTAGCCACATTTTTTGCATGAGGAAACTGAGGTTCAGAGAGATTTAATGGGGGATGATGGTAATATAGTATATTAAGAATAAGTTCTGTCCTTAGGGGTTGAGTCAAGTCAGCAGTTATTTATTAGGCACCTAATCTGTGCTAAGCACTGTGCTAAGTTCTGGGGATACTAAGAAAGGCAAAGGACAGTCCTTGATCTCAAAGGGCCTAAAGTCTAACGGAGGAGACAACAAAGGAACAAATATGTACAAATAAGATACGTGCATTTTAAATTGGAGATAATCCACAAAAGGGAGACGCTATAGCATTGAGGTGAATTGGAAAAGGCTTGTTGTAGAAACTTAGTTTTTAGCTGAGAGATGAAGGAAACCGGGAAAGGCAAATGATGGAGATGAAGAAGAGAATTCCAGGCATGAGGGGACAACCAGTGAAAATGCATACAGTCAGGAGATAGAGTTCTATGTGCAAGGACCAGCAGGGAGGCTGGTGTTGCTGGATTAAGGAGTGAGTTGTTAAGAAGACTGGAAAGATAAGAGGGAGACAGGTTGTTAACAGCTTTGAATGATGGGGGATTTTATATTTGATCCTGTACCTCATAAGAAGCCACTACAATTTCTGCAATAAAGAGGGTAGCATAGTCAGACCTGCACTTTACTAAGATCGCTTTGATTGCTGAGTAGAGGGTGGACCACAGTGCAGGGGGACACTTGAAACAAGGAAATCAAACGGAAGGCTATTGCAATGGTCCGGCACCTAGGTGATGAACTCCTACGTCAGGATAGTGTTGAGTCCAAAGACCTGGTTCCACCGTGTTAGCTGTGTGGGACCATGAGTAAATCACTTCACCATTCTAAGCCTCAGATCTCTCAGCCGTAACAGGGAAAGAAGAAGGATAAAGCTTATACCACCTGCTTCATGGATTCATTATGAGGAACCTTAAAACCCTCTATCCGTGTGAGTTATTACTATTTGCAAAACCTAAGTCACACAGTGAGGGAGTGGCAGTGCCAGGATTCAAACTCAGCTATCCTAACTCCAAACCCAGTACTGCCCCACCCTGCCTCTCCAGGAGGCATTCAGGGGATGATATGAAGAGAGAGTGCAAAATAGATCCAGCTAGGTGGTACAGTGGATAAAGTGCCAAGCTTGGCGTTAGAAAGACTTGAGTTCGAATCCAGCGTCAGAAACTTACTGTAACCCTAGGCAAGTCACTGAACTTCTGTTTGCCTCAGTTTCCTCATTTGTAAAATTAGTGTGTTAATAGTACCTCCTAGTGTTGTTGTGAAGATCAAATGAGATTTTTTTTAAGTGCTTAGCACAGTGCCTGGTACATAGTAAATGCTATATAAATGTTAGTTATCATCATCATCATTATTATTATTATTATTATATCTTCCATTCAGTGCTTAAAATTTCTACTATTGGAGATATTCCTTTGGCACTGTTACTATGTAGCTGGGTCAGTTAGGAAGAATAATACATCCAATTATTATCTCCAGCAGAAGTTAGCTTATAAGTAAGCTAGGAAGATGAGACGTGGAACAAATGCTCTGCATCTTGGCCAAGCTATATGGTCATTTGGATAAAGGTTCTTGCCCTTGGACAAATAACTTCATTTCTCAGAGCCTCAGTTTCCTCACTTGTAGGACAAGGTAATCTCATTGTTCCCTTCCAATCTAAAACAGAATTATGTGAATTTTAATGACAGGTGAACAGGAAGAAGGGAGTTCAGAGCCTGGGCCACTGTCTAGGAAGGTATCTAATAGATGTTAATAGAAATCTTCGTATCTCCATTTTACAGAATAAGTAATGGCCTATTAACAGGCATCATCAGTAGGCATTTGGTCTATTGATAAGTAAAAGAACTTCTCCCTTTCTCAATAATGAGTACGTGGCCCCAGAAGATATTCCTGTGGCCAGTAGTTTGCTAAATACAGCCACCTTCAAAGAGTGCACTCTTGTATGTGCGCTCTCTCTCTCTCCCTCTTCCTCCCTTCTTTCCTCCATACACACACATATGTATGTATGTATACATGCATGCATATATAGTATATGTGTATATTTTTATGTATCACATATTGGCATATTTACTTCATATAGCCCATATATGTATATATGCATGAGGGACAGAAGGAAGTTCTATCTGGTGCCCATATTTTAAAGCAGACAGCCCCCATATGAACTAAGCTGTCTCATTCACCTAGATTCTACTATTCACCTCCATTCACCTCAAAACTACCCACTCTTCAAGGTTTAAGCCTCCTCTCTTCAGAAAGCTTCCTGGAACATTCATGCTCACAGCAGTCTGTCCTATACCATGGGGAGTGCTCATGCTAGTCCATTTAACCACATGCTGGAGAAGTTTTCTGCAACCCTGCAAAAGCCCATGCCAGGCGCCTATAATCCTTGCCTCAATACTTTATAGTGGGAAGAACACTGAACTCGGAGTTCTGAATTCTTGGTTCTTCAAGTTTCTAGTTTCCACAGGGATTTTGTAAGCACTCAGTACATGCCTGCTGATTGAGTAAATTAATGAAAACTAGCTGAGCTCCATCAGACTGCACTGCCTAGGAAAGTCACTTAATCTCCCTAGATGAGTTTCCTCATCTGTAAAATAGAGGACTGGACTCCATGGCTCCGAAGTTCTTCTAGCCCTACCTCTGTGACCCCATCTACCCATAGCTCTTTAAATCTACCTGCCTCTGTTTGGGGCTTTGCTGCCTTCCCTCAAGATGGAGGAAGGTACTTTAAAATTATTATGGTAACCTCTGCAAAAAAAAAAAAAGAAAGAAAAGCTGAAATGGTGTCAGGGCAGCTGCTGACTCACGCACTGACTCTTCAGCTGGCATGACTCTCTGAGTGGGAGCGTGTGGGCAGGCCTCTTAGGAGGAAAATGGCAACATAGGGAGGGTAATTGGGGCAGGATAATAGAAGGTTTGCATTCACTACCTGCCAGGCCCCAGCTGTTCAGGCTGTACCGCACATTCAGCAGCCACGCGCCTGGCCCTAAAATGAAACAATTCACATAAGAATTTTGCAAAATTGATGACTAGAGACCTGTAATGAAATCTTATCAGTCAGCCAACCAAATAGAAAATATTTAGTCAATACCTCAGTTTTGGTTTTTTTTTTTTTTTGAGGCTCTCAGTTACTGAAGAAGACACAGACCCCACCCTCAAAGATCATACAATCTGGATGGGGGAGAATAAGACTTAGCATGAAACAGAGAGCAATACAATACAGCATACATTCAAGTGCTAAATTAAGTGTTAGTGAGAGTGCTGTGTCTGTATAGGAGGGAGGGAAAATTGTTGTAGAATGGACAGAGAAGTTTTCTTGAAAGAAGTAATGTGTCTTAAAGAATGGGTAGAATTTAGATTAGCAGAGACAAAGGGAAGAATTTGTCTAAATGGAGGTCACTAGGGACAAAGTGTGGAACTTATTCTGGGACTTCTGGTTTCTGTGACCATAGCTGCTCTCTTGTTCTATGTTCTCCAAGTAGGCATCAATTCAGCATGTGCCCTAAAGAGGTAGTTAATGATGCCCTTTGTGACTTGTGCCAGGGATGTAGCTAGTTGTCATTCTACTGGTGGTTTCCTGTTTGAAAAGCTCTATTCCAGATTCCATCTGTGGATAGCCCCTAACAGACCTAGGCGAGAGATAAATTCTCTCCCTTACCCTCGGGTCACATTACCAGTTGAAGTGGTTGAATTTCAGAAGACCCAGTGATGTCAAAGAGACTTACCCACCCCTTACAGCTATTGGGAACTATAGCTTCTACTCTACTTATACCTCATTTTCCTAATTCCTCTATTTCCATATTCCTCATGGCATGTACCATGCTAAATCTCTTCTTACTTCATACTATTACTAGACTGTGTTTGGTTCTAGGGGCAGCACTGAAAGAAGTACATTGACAACTAGTAAAACTACTATACCAGAAATGGTGAGGGTATTTGACTTGTTCAAAGTTACCCAGCTAGAGATTAGCCTAGAGAAAAGAATTTTATGTAGAAACATGATAGTTGTCTTCAAGTATCTGAAGTATCATACTTTTCCAACTGTATAGGAAAAGGATAAAATTTTTTTCTGCTCGACCCTAGAAGGCAAGACTAATAGCAATGGTTAGATGTTGCAAAGCAGAAGGTTTAATATAAGGAAATGATACCTAACAATTAGAGCTTTCCAGAGGTGGAATGGTCTATCCAGGAGGCAATAGTTTCTCCATCTTCATTGGCCTTAAGAGAAGACTAAAAGATCGCTTATCAGA
This sequence comes from Phalanger gymnotis, assembly GCA_028646595.1. Taxonomy (NCBI): domain Eukaryota; kingdom Metazoa; phylum Chordata; class Mammalia; order Diprotodontia; family Phalangeridae; genus Phalanger; species Phalanger gymnotis. The sequence goes on from CM053622.1 coordinate 558,173,036, forward strand.
GATTTAGGGAGTCAGAATAAAAGATCTTTGCAGTCCCTTCTAATTCAGAGTCTGTGATTCTTCTAAGAGAATGCCCTCTCTGCTGTACCTATCCAAATTCTACACACCCTGCATGTTCATCTCTGGGAAACCTTCTTTGACCACCCCATTCCACAATGAGCTCTCCCCTCTTTGAACTTTCTGTATGTACCACTCATTTGACACTTGACTAAATATTATCTTGCTTAGTCACATAAATATATCCATGGAAAAGAAGGTTGCCTTTTGGTTTGGGATTGGGGTGGTAGGAACAACAGAGACGCATGGTTTCTAAGATAACTTCCCTGTGTGACATTTATTGGTATAACTATATGTATGTATATAATATATTATAAACAATTTTTTTTACATTCTCAGTAGCCCCAAGACCAGAATGGTTCAGAGGTCTGGTCTAATTCCATATGACAAAAAGTGAGAGCTTAGTTTCCCAATAGTGGAAAAATTACTGGAAAACCAATATAAAGAGATATGGGTAGATACTTGAAAATGTCTGCATTAAGGGATACAGATTGGCTGGCCTAAGGGTAACTTTTACCAGTGGGTGTTATTTTCTACAAAAGCCACTAGGATAAGGAACAAAAACAGAGTGCTGATGCATGGAGATAAGGCTCTTGGGAGCACCACTCAGGACAACCATAGGAGGCTGCCATTGACGAGAGTAGCTCATGGAGCCGTTGCCTCTGGAAGTCACCATAAGCTATTTGCCAGAGAACAGTTTCTGGGAGTTTCCAGTGGGAGTAGTTGCTACTGACAAAAGAAAGTACTAGGAGCAAAAGATTTTCCTCATCTTCTTGCCTGAGAGTGTTAACTGGGAGACCTTATTGCTACAAGGTCTACAGTCCTCCTCGCCACCCTAAATCTGGTTCAATCCACTGCTTATTGCAAGAATCCCTCTGCAGCATCTGTCATCCAGCTGTCTTTTATTAGAAAATGATCTACAACTTAGTAGAAAATTCCTCCTTACACTGGATCAGTCTACCCCCCCCCCCCCGAATTGCCACCTATTTAATTGTTTACTTAACACTTGGAGGGGGTGGGGAAGAAACATTTATTATTGGCCCTTGTTTATTAAGAAAGGAGAAAGAAGTTCTCAGAAACCCTCAGCCAGCTCTAGAGGTCTTGAGACCTTGAATTGTAACCCAGTCCTTGGATTGCAAGCCTGGACTTTGTGGCCCAATAAGAGAAGATTACATAATGTTACCTATTGCTCTCTCAATATGTGTTTGTCGCAGAAGTAGGTCGTCGGTAGAGACTTCTGGACTGACTGATTGATTAGGATCTTAATGGAGAGCCCTGCTGACATGTTTCCTTTCTGTTCTTTTCAGGCCTTACTTGGCACTGCCCAATCTTGTTACCTTGCTACATAATGTGTTCCATTCCTGTGATAGGGAGGAGGGTGTCCTTGCAGTGCTGTATTTACAGCAGAGAGATTAGCTTGGCCATTTTCCAGTTCCAGGAGCGGCTGGAGCCGACCTTGTGATAGCCAGGGTTGTCAGTGCTGATTGATTTCCATGGTCTGAGAAATGTGAAACGCTTTCATATTGGTGATTTCTCTCTGGGGGTGATTGGTCGGGGTGGGGGGGGAGAGGCTTTTATTAGTCCTAATAAATGTTATCACAAGAGTAGCATCTGCTTTTTCAGGCAGACAGAGATGATGGGCACAACCTGCAGTAGAGAAACTGTGTCAAGTGCCGCACCAAGGAGCTGACAGTCCTGTTTGGATAGTTTGGGATTACCTCACCAAAGACCTCGCTGGGTAGAAATATCCAGGAGGAACCTGAAAATGTTATGATTTTTATCCATAATTAAATGAAGTTCATTAAAGGATTTTGGCATCAAGAGGAAACTTAGTTTCTGCATAAAAGTAACTTCTCTAAATGAGACTTCTCTCGCAAGATGTGTATGTGTATGGAATGGGGGAGAGGTAAGAGAAAGGGAATTAAGGAAAGAAAACTGTCTAGATGTGATTGGTTCTGCAGCCTAACAGTCAGCTATATTGTTGCTGTTGGTTTTAACTCCTCCTTTGTTGGCTGCCTCCATTCAAATCATTTTCTCTAAGGTAATATAACTTGATTAACAGCATGCTGCTTTTTCCAAAACAAGTTTCCTCTTTGGTAGACTTGGAATCAGTGGTTAAAAGATGGGACATTCTAATCGAACATCCATAGAACTTTCTGACTTGACATAAGGGTGTGGGGAAGAAGACGTTATTTGCACTGATTGGGACTTAGCAGTAGACATGGGAATGGATATCTAAGGGAGAATGGACAGACGGTAATCATCACAGGAATACAGAGTCCGTGGGAGAGCAGGAATGCTGACATTAGGGCATCAGCAGAGCACATAGTCAATAGGATAAAGAACAGAATCAGAAATAAGGGATAAAAAGGAGAGGGAAACAGGATGAAAGCCTGAGTCAGTAAAGCAACAATGTTTGCAGAGACACCAGTAGAGTATGAGAATAGGTACTTGTGGGAAAATGTTGGTGGCAGGAAGAGAACTAAAAATACCTAACTTGATCTTTTTTTATAAATGTGAATTTCATGTAACTACCACTTATAACTCATTTATTTTAAAAATCCTGTGGAGTCTCTGACCTAGGAGACCTTCAAGAGAAGAATAGATGACCATATGTCCTGAGCACTCTAGCCATTCACCAGCCTGTAGGCAAGCAGCTGGACCAGATGAGGTCTTAAAGTTCCTTCCAATTCGAGATTTTGAATGTAGAACAGATTGGGAAATGCTGTGTCTGACTTAGCCTTTTTGTTCAATTAAAAGCCCACTATGTGGACTATTCTTATCAAACTCGATTGCTGTGTTGGTTGGTTTTGCTTTGCTATTTTTCTTTTTTACAAGGGAAAATTCACTTGAGGGTGGTAGTGTGGGCTATGAGAAAGTACTGATATAAAAAAAAATGAGGCATCAATAAAAATTAATTTTAGCCCACTTAAAGCCCTGCAAGGCAGCTGGAGGCCCTTTAGCTAAAGACCTTCAGGGTGCTGCCTTGTTTCCCATTAGATAGAACACTTGCTGCTAACTTCTTTGTGCATCATAGAAGAGAAGGGTGGTTTAGAATCTCCAAAGTCTCAAGGGTCAGAATGGACCCTGAAATCATCTTATCTACCCTCTTGCTTTCAAGCAGAGCCCCTCTATCCCAGCTACATGAGAACCAAGCATTTATTGAATACTTTCTATATACTTATCATGTGCTAGGCACTATGAGAGACATAAAGACATAAACATGACCCTAAGACTGTATCTTTATTTTTAGAGGTTATAGTTCTGTCCTCTGAGCTCCTGCAGCAATTCTTGTTTGTGTCATTCCCTTCCTGTACTATTCCCTATTTTCTATGTATATCGGTTTCCTGAATCCCCAGTTAAAAGGCATTCTGTGAGGGAGTGATGTCTAGAACTGAGCATGTCTCCAAGTGTGGTTTGACCAGGGCAGAGTACAGTAGAACTGTCTCCTCCTTTGTCCTGGACCCTATGCCTCCCTGAAGGAAGCCTAAGATATGCATTTGCTTTCTCAACTACCATTATTGCACTTTTGATGAACATGGCCATTACCCTAAAACCTCCAAATCTTTCAGTGAACTGCTCTCAAGCTATGCCTATTCTTGTACTTGTGTTGTTGACTTTTTGCACCCAAGTGTAATACTTTACATTTATCCATGTTAAATTGAATTTTATTTGAGTTGCCTTGGTATTCTCTCCTGTCAAGATCTTTTTGAATATTGACTCCGTCATCTTTTCTGTTAGCAGTTGCTCCCAGCTTTGTATCATATTGCTCCCCACTTCATAACAGACTTAAAAATGCCTTTTTTTAAGATTTTTATAAAAGGCCAAGCAGAGATCCCTGGAGCATTCTGCTGGAGACAACCTTCTAAGCAGACACTGAACTATTAATGACTGTTTTTTGAGGGTCTTTCACTAAATCAGTTATGATATGGTTGTATCTAGCCTGGATCTCTTCCTTCATCTTTTTTACAAGTATCATGAAGGATTTTGTCAAATACTTTGTTGAAATCTTGGTAAACTATAACTATAGCATTAGCCAGACCTACCACTTTAGTGACAACACTGTACCAGTCTTCCATTAACTTGATGAAGCCAAACTGCCTTTCATGATCACCATTTCCTTTTCTAAGTATTCATTAGCTATCCTTTTAATAATATAACCTATGCTTTTGTCAGGAAGCAAAGTCAGGCCTACTGGCCTGTTTTTTTTTTTTTTGAAGGCTTTATTATTTGCCGTTCTTTGAAAATCTGTACATTTGCCCTTCTTCAATCCTGTGGCACCTCGTCTGTTCTCTGTGATCGTTCAAAAATCATTGACAGTGTCTCAGAAATTACATCTCCCAGGTCTTTTAATATGGGAGGATGGAGTTTATCTGGGCTTGAACCCATGAAGGCAGGTAGGTGTTCCCTTACTCTCTCTTTACCTATAATGACTGTCAGTTTCCTTAGGCATTCATGTTCTGTCCTTGAATTTTTTTTTGAGGGGGGAAGGCAGGATAGTTGGAGTTAAGTGACTTACCCAAGGTCACACAACTAGTAAGTATGTCAAGGGTCTGAGGCTGGATTTGAACTCAGGTCCACCTGACTCCAGGGCCGGTGCTCTACGCACTGCACCTCCTAGCTACCCCGTCCTTGAATTTCTAAAGAACTTAAGAGTCTGTGATGCACAGGTAAGCACAGGACAGTATATAGCCCTGCACTGGTCTTTGTTTCATGTACTAATGTACAGTGTCAAATCATAAGGTCCTTGAAGACAAGAACTTATTACTCCCTATAGCATCCAGCACAGGTCTAGGTACATAGCAGCTACTTGATAAAGCTTTCTTTGATTACTCTCTTGGTCCAGATGTGCCTGTGCTTGCTTTAGGTTATGACACCAGTCTGTTTAAGTTGGACTGTGTGAGTCAGGGAAAAGAAGAGGGGTGGCATGAGTTCTGAGTCTCTGGAGAGTCTTATGCCTTACTCTTCATATGTACTGATTTATTTTGCTACTGTGTGGGATGGCCCCAGGGCACCAGGACCCAAATTAAGACATTAAAATAGAACAAATGTGATGCCAGAACAGCGACCAAAATGGGACATAGGAAAGGGTGTCAGTCTTAAAACAGCAAAGTCCTGTGGAGCAAAAAGAAGACTTTTACTGTGGCCCCAAAAATTAGGCTCTAGAACAGGACATTCCAGGAGTGAGGGCTCTCTGCAGAGGCCCTGGACCTCAGCCTCTTGGGGGAGAGGCCCTAAAGCACAAAGCTCCTCAGCTCAGAATCCTGGTAGAGCTAAAGGTCCCCATCACTACACATTTCTGTGTTGCAGCAGAAGGAAGACCATGGCCATTTCATCTCTTAGCCATTTGACTGGTGGTGGCACTCTTTTCTTGAGGTGGCACTAACATGATTTGGGGAGGTTTACCCTGTAAGTTCTTCCAAGCACCACCTTCAACATAATAAGCTTTTCCTAATTCTGTCCCATGTACTAATGCCCTCCCTTCCTAACTCTCTTACATTTAGTCAGTCAGTAAGCATTTATTAAGCACCTACTATGTGCCAGGCATTGTGCTAAGTACTGGGGACACACAGGCAAAAGTTCCTACTCTCAAGGACCTCCCAGTCTAATGGTGAGTGGGGGGAGGGAGACAACATGAAAACAACCATGGTACATAGGACATAAATTGGAGATAATCAATGGAGGGGAGGCATTAAGGCATTAATTAAAAGGATCAGGAAAGGCTTTCCCTAGAAAATGAGATTTTAGTTGAGACTTGAAGGAATCAGGGAAACCATGGATGGGGGATGGGGTTCCTTCTTTGAGGACGAAGGACAAACAACAATCTGCGTGTGTGTGTGTATACATATGTGTGCACCATACGTGTATAGAACTTCTATAAAATTCTGTCATTTTTTGAGTTGGAAGTGACCTTATAGTTCTCCAGGCCGCTAGTCAAGATACCATCTAATCCAACCATTTCATTTTCCAGATGAGGAAAATGAGGCCCAGAGAGGTTGAATTCCAGAGTTAAATAGGTCCTAAATAGCAGAGCTGACATTTTGCTCTTTCCTCCAGGATTCCTTCAAGAGTAAGCCTAAATCCCAACTTTTGTTGCAGACCTCTCCAGGTCCTTGCAATTGCTAGTGATTACCCTCTCAGATAACCTTCTACTTAATCTGTGTGTGTCTTATATATACTTAGTTATTTACGTGTTGTCTTCTCCATTTGAATGTGAGCTCCTTAAGGATGGGGACCATGTTTTGCCTGTCTTTGTATCTCCTTACTTAAGGTACCTTAAGATACTTTGTATCTCCTTACTTACAGGTACTTAAAATAGTGACTGGCACATAGTAGGTTCTTTATAATTGCTTGTTGACTGACTGACTACAAATCCCGAGTTCTTTTCCATATACCATGCTACTAGAGGAGGCAGAGTGAGCACTTTGGAGGTACCACTGTAGCAATTGTCCCTCTGCAATGTGTTGGGTGCTGTGAGCAATGTTGGCAAAAAATTAAGGATATTTCCAAGGTGGCTTTCCTTTCTTTGTTTTATCCAGGTATGTGCTGTATTGGGTATTTGTGACATATTTCACTTCATGACCATGGGTTACTTAAATAAGGGCTAACAGGCAGACAGCAGTAATGGTCCAAAGTGTCCTTTGTTCCCACAAATGGTATGACTGGGCCTGTCTATCTGTTGTGCTGCTACAATCTGGGGCAATCTCAAGGGAATCACCAGGGGAAAAAGGAAATCCAGACTGGCAGTGTCCTGGGAAGAAATCACTGTAGACTTTGGTTCCCCAGCTTTCCTCTCAATGGAAGGAAATCCTTCAATATAGCGTTGAGACCAAGTTTTGTTTCGCTGTTGCTGGCTACACCTCAGACAGAAAGGAAATGGGGCGAGTGGGTGTGTGTGTGTATGAGTCTTTTGGACTTAAGTCTGCCACTTCCCACCTCAACTTCCCTTACCTCTCCCTAGACATTCACAAAACGCACACACCTCTAGCACATCAGCAGCCAAGCAGCAGTTACCAGGCTCATGCAAGCCTCCATCCCAGGGGAAGTTGGCTTCTTGCTAGGTTTGCTCTCCTGGGTGTGGTTTTGCATTTCGATGACCAGCCTTCCTCTATCCTTCCATTAGTGAAAAGAAGTCCCTGCTGAGAACTCTTATCCAGATGTGGCATGAAGTTGCTAAACAGTTCTGTTAGCACCATCAGTCAGTTTAGATTAGAAAGAGAAGGTGGCAGTCAAATGACCACAGGTTGGGGGCAAATGACATTATTTATTATGTTGGGTTTTGAAAAGGTATTTGCTAAACAGTCAGCTAAGAGCATTTTCTCCCAGTCATTAGCTAATGAAATAATACTCTCTTATATTTTGCTAGATTTAGATTTTCCAAAGCATTTTCATGTCTGTCATTTCATTTGAGCCTTAAAACATTGCTGTGAGGCAAACAGGGCAGGCAGGATTTATTAATTCCATTTTTCAGCTGAGGAAACTGAGACCTAGAGAATCTAAGTGATTTCATAGAAATCTAGGGTTATAGGTAAAGCTGGCACTGCAACCCAGGTTTCCAGATATCATCATGCTACTTCTGTTCCAGTAATGATAGCTGTCATTGCTAAAAATTCTCAGGTCCTAGGGCCAGTGGAGTCACTGAAAAAAAATATGCATGGCTGGGCATGTTACTAGTAAGTATGTTGAATTCTATCAATTTATAACGCCAGTTATTGGCCCATAATGCCATGACCTCAGGAAATCTCCCAAGCCATTAGTCAGTCTCATGTGCATCCAGCCCTGTATTTGGAAATAGGGGGATTGATTATTGACACTTATTGAGGCCTATATGTACTTATCCCTACCTTGAAGGAGCTTTCACTCTGTTCAGAGAGATACTTGAAGCAACTCAAGATCATAGTAATAGGTCAAGACTCAGGAACCTGAATTCTTAGACCCAGCCCTTCTAAGAACTCCCTGATGACCTCCTCCTCTTTTGGCCTCAGTTTCACCAGATGCTAAATGAGATTAGGTCAGATAATTCTTATTATTTTAATTTTTTTTAATTTTTTTGAGGTGGGGGGAAGGGCAGGGCAATTGGGGTTAAGTGACTTGCCCAAGGTCACACAGCTAGTAAGTGTGTCAAGTGTCTGAGGCCAGATTTGAACTCACTTCCTCCTGACTCCAGGGCCGGTGCTCTAGATCAGATAATTCTAAGATCTCTTCCAGTTCTAAGCTGCTTTGATGTGAAAAGTAGCATAGTTTAATAGGATGAATACTGGACTGGCAGTCAGGACAAGTGGGTATCAAACTCAGCCTAACCACTAATTCACTGAAATCTTGAACAAATCACCTTACTTCCTTGGGCCTCAGTTTTGCCATCTGTAAATAGCAGGAGTCTAGCTAGATGACGTTTAGGGTCCTTTGCTATTCAATGATTTTATTATTACAAGTGCTAAAATATATGGTTCAGTCTAGAAGGAGACACCATTATAAAGAAGAGAGATCCCTGAATATGCATTGAAAAGACCTGAGTTCAAATCTCTGCTCCAGAAATGTCTGGACTTTAGGCCAGTTATTTAACCTCTGTCTCTGGGGCACAGTTCCCTCTTCTGTAGTGTGGAGAATTGAACTAGACGATCTCTAAGGTTTTTTTAAGTGCTAATCTCTGGCCTAATTTATGACTGAGTGTCTCAGATGAGTTAGAGAAAAGAAATATTGATGAGAGATGGAATAAAGAGAGATTAATAGTAATACCTACCTCCCAGGATTGTCATGAGGATAAAATAAGGTCTTTATGAAGTGCTTTGCAAACCTTAAATCCTGTATGGAAGGAAGGGGACCTGAGCTGGGGTTTTAAGAAAGGGCAGAGTTTGGAAAAGTATGGAGAAGAGGGAAAGACAAATAGGAAATGACCTGAGCAAAGAGACAGACATGAAAAGAGAGAATGACTTAGTCCACAGCTTCTTCATTTGCACTTAGCTTATACTGGCTTATATGAAAACTCTCAGCATCCAGCATTGGGAATCCCTGGCTTCCTCTACAACTCAGCTCCAGTGTCAAGTCCTGGAGGAAGCCTTTCCTGGACCCCCTTTTCCCCTCCTCCAGCTACTAGCACCACACTTGCTAAGGTTACCTTCCATTTACTCTGTATTTATATTGGCTATACTGATATATATGATATTAATATATTTCATTTTAACACACACATGTATGTATGTAGCCTCTGTCATTAAAATGTAAGTCCCTTGAGGGCAGGAACTGTTTTTATTTTACCTTTGTTCTTTATCTTTATCTTGTATCTTTAGCATTTAGCACAATAGCTGGCAATAGTAAGTACTTAATAAATGCTTATTGATTGACTCTTGAAAGCATGACCAACACAAAATTTTTAAAAAATAAACAAGCAATAAATAAATAAAATCCCTTTATATACTGCATTGGTGCCATTGACCTGCTCTTTGCAGGATGGCTTCTCACATTTGAATTTGCTTTGTACTCTGCCACAAATTTCTTTTATTATTGGAGCCAGTGACATAAATGAGACCTGTACAGAGTCTAAGAGTTACCCAATATTTTGAGAGGGCTCTGAGAATGTCAGTCAGAAAACATTTATTAAGTGCCTACTATGCTAAAATGCTGGGAGAAGCTCCAGGGCTACTGTTCAACAAAAGCCTAAATGAAGTTGGACTTTCTGTCTCTTTTTAGTGTGTATGTGTTTGTGTGTGTGTGTGTGAGAGTTTTTCCCTGATAAAATTGACTTTTACATGCTATTTTCTTCATCTATCAAACTATAGAATCTTTGGTTGCCCCCCTGAGACTTCTGCTTTCTGGCTGGTTTTCCATTATAACTAGAAGACTGGGCTGTGCAGAACTATGAGGAGACTGGCAGCTGTGGCAACAGGGAGTCCAGATTTCATTTGGATGGAGGGCGCAAATCACTTAACTTCTCTGGGCCTCTGTTTTCCCTACCTGAAAAATGAGGGAGTTAGACCATGTGATTGTTAAGGTTCCTCCCATCTCTAACTTGGAATCCATGATCCAAAGATCCTCTGACCTCACTGAGGAAGTTATTTGATCTCTCCTAGAATCTGCCCTGAACAGCCTTCCATTGGTAACCTCCCAACGCCCTGAGGTAAGCCTGCAAATAAAGACCCAGGTCTTCCATCCTTTGGCTTTCCTCCTTGTGATGACTAATGCTGGGTGTTTTGGTAGTGTTTATGTTTGTTTTGGATTATGGCCAGTCTTGTGGTCATCTCCCTTCTCCAGGACACCACAAAAGTCCTGACACAGACTCTCTGTAACCTAAGAGAATAATCAGAATCACCACCCAGGTGTGGGGGTGGGGGCGAGCAGTTCCCTGGCCCGCTTCAGACCAGAACTCTGTCTCAGGGACAGTTTGGAAGATGGCTTGTCGGCCCTTCCCTAATACCACATCACAGGTCAGAAGAATGTTTTAATACACTGAATTCCCCTTAATAGTGTGCTGTGTATCCATCACTAATCAATTTATCAGAAACCTTTTTTGAAGCTGTTGTATTTTAGGTTTAAGGATAATTCCATTGTTGTTGTCACATTCCCTAACTTCCTGCTTTCTAGTTGACTCCTTTCCCTTCTTTCCAACATCTAGAAGTAAAAAGTTGGATTGATTCTCATCCTGCTGTTTTAAAGAGTCTTCAAATTCTTGCAATCAGATTATTAGTGGCAGAAGGGACTGAAGAGGTCATCTAGAACAACCTCGTGTCCTAGAAATAAACTTCATTGTTGGCTTTTATTTTTCTATCACTGTCATTTATGGATATACCCTTCCTTACCACCACACTCATTGAGTCCTCCCTTGTAACAAAGGAAAAAGTAACCAAAATAACTGACAGACTTACCTCATTTGACAGTGTGTACAACAGTTGGCACCCACCTTTCTGCTGAAAAGAAAGGAGATGTTTCTTCTCTCTCCCTCATTATATTTTCTCAGTTAACTTCATTTTGTGGTTCTTTTCATCTAATTTATTTTACTCATTTGCCATTCTCCTGGTTCTGCTTACCTTAGTCTGCTTTAGTTCATCCAATAAATGCTCATTGAATGAATGAAATCTTACCCTGCTTCTCTGACTCCTCATAATCAATCTACCATACCAGTCTCCTCATTTTATTGATGAGGAACTGAAACTTAGATTGAAAGAAGTGACCTGCCCAAGGTCACCCAGTTAGTGCAATTTAGGGAACAAAGTCTCAGATTCTGTGGGCTGAAAATACCAGCCAAGTGCCCAAGCTATTTGGTCTCCTTTTCCCTCTTTCAGATTTCCAGAATTAGTCTCTGACTTCTTTATTCCTGTATTTGATCATCAAAGTCCATGTTCTCTAACCACCCGTTTCGGGATATTATAGAATTTGATTCTTGTCCTTTTTCAGACTTGAATCTTTTCAAATAAATGAGACCTCCTTTTCATTCTCTCCCTATATGTAGCACTACCTCCTCTAGGTAAGTTACATCCTTCTTGAAGTGCAGCCGCCAGATCAGCTGTACACAAAGCAGGGACACTATGGTTATGGCCTTCAAGGGTGGGAGGAACAATTTCCTGCTGTCTTTGCAGTACCCAAAGTTTAACTTGTCTGTGGCATAGCTTTGCCTAGAAAATGGGGCAGATGGTACCATCCTGTCACAGATGACATGAATCGAAGCATTGTAAAGCACTTTGTGAATTTTCAGCCTTGATAAAGGCTTCTTCAGCACCCCGCCTGGGCCCAGAGCTGAACTGGATGCAATGCCAAGGAAGTGAAGCCAACAGACATACTACCCTGTAGAACCTGTCTTAGTGTTTGAGGTGAGCCTTGTGACAGCTGAACGCAGAACATTAGTAGGTATCCTCTGAAAGTCCAGGGAAAAGGATCTTGAAAAACCTATTGATTCTCCCTGGAAGGAATGAAATATCCGTCACAAGCATTTATTAAATGTCTCTATCTGCCAGGTGCTATGCTTAAGTGTTTGGGATCCAAAGGCAGAAATGAAACAGCCTCTGTCGTGAAGGAGATTACATTCTATCCAGAGAAACAAAATGTACAAATAAAAGTATATGCAAAATTAATACGAGTAATTTGGAGTGGGGAAGGAAAGAGGACAGGCCTGGAATTCTAAGAGGTGGAGATGAGGAGGCATGAATAACTGTTTCTTGTGCAAAGACAGGAGATGAAATGTCATGTGCAAGGAATAGCAAGAAGGACAGTATTGATGAACTGTAGGGTGCATGAAGGGGAGTCATGTAGAATAAGTCTGGAAAGGTAGGTTAGGGCCAGGTCCTAGAGGGCTCTAAATACCAAACAGAAGAGTTTATATTTGATCCTAGAGTAAATAGGGGATGTCATTCCTCTCAGAGCTGACCCATAGTAAAATTGTGAGTCAGAACAATAGGATGGTAGAGCTGGGAGGTGCCTTAGATGTTATCTAGTCTGGCTTCTTCCCTCCATCAGATGCCGTAGTACTGAAGCCCTGTTCTATCTTCACTCAGCCCGGGCAACCTCCACTAATCTGGTTTTCCTGGGGGGGAGAAAAAAATACTAAATCCCCTTTCTTCTCATGGAGCAACCAAGGACAAGGTTCTCTGTTTATAGTTGAAAGAGAAAAATAGGGTCATATACTGCCCCTACCTTTGTGGAACATGCAATATCTTAATTCTTGCTCAGGCTAATTTCAGTACTTCCAGTAAGTACATTTAATCCATATCCACCTGAAACTTGGCACCGGATATGTAAAAATATATGCATATATCATATCTGTTTTCCTAAGGTTTTGCCCCAGATAAGTTCTCTTAGTTGATGCTCAAAGCAGGCCTTACAGAGAGTTGGTTAAGGGGGCAAAGTTTGTACGCAGTTCTCCTATCCCTCCCTAACTTCCTTGACTGGGCAATCAACCTTGCCCTCCATTAGGCACCTAAGGATCTATATTGTCCCTTACCCCCATCAAAATTTGCCCTAAGGAAATGATGCAATGAACTTAAAAGAAATATGTGGATAAATGAGGTTTAAAATATTAACCCTTCCAGTGTGACTTATTTTAATAAGAGATAAAACCCTGTTTGATTTAAACCAAAAAAGACTAGAGCTCTTATGGTAGAATTTCAGGTACCATCATTCTTAGTGGGAGAGATATTTGGGAGCAGAAACTCTCTCACTGGTCCCTCCGAAATCATGCCAAATAGGTTATGCCACCTAGGTATAACACCAACCCTAATCGCTGATCTCCAGAAATGCTTTTGGAAGTCTCTTCTGTCTGTCACTGCTCGTCACTCTCTCTGATTCTCTCTCTAAAGTCCTCTCATATCTGCCATTACACCCTGGAGGAGATACCGCAACTGCTTCTAATGAATCAAAGTCCTTTGGTCTCAACAGCCAAAGACACAGATGTTAAAGCGTTCTTTCTAGTACCAAGAAGGAGCAATGTATGCTGGAGCCAGCTGGCTAGCCTGCTTCCTGAGCTTACTTTCTCACTCTGTTAATGGGGGGGGGGGGATGGGGGCAGTGTGGTTACCAGAGGTACAGGTGTATTCTGTCATCCAGAGGTGAAGTGAGTGGACAGAGAAGCTTAAACCCTCATATGTCATCAGTTACTCTCTTCTGGAGCCCTATTAAAGAGTCACCTTGGAGCTAGAGGCTTCTGTTAAGAAATGCCCTGTCTCCATTTCATGTATTGAAGACGGTATGCTGTGTGTGTGTGTGTGTGTGTGTGTGTGTGTGTGTGTGTGTGTGTGTGTGTGTGTGTGTGTGCGTGCGTGTGCGTGTGTGTGTCTGTCTCAGATCCTTTTATCACTCATGGGCACATACTTCAAAGCAACATCTGTTTGCCCAAGAACAAGCAATTCATCTTCTGTCTGTGAATTGCACACACCTTGAACTCCAGGGCAAATCTGAATTTCCAAATAAAATTTTAAAAGACATTTGCTACATTCCTACTATGTGCAAGACATAGTATGAGCGGCCTGAGAAAAAGCAGGAAACAAGGCCAGAAACTTGCTATCTAGTTAAGAGACACATGAGTTACACACCTTAAAAAGTTACATAATAGCATGAGAAGCATCACAAGGTAGTACGTGATTAATTTCCCCTTAGTTTTTAAGCTCTAATTGCCCGTTCTGAAGCAGCTAAGAGACTCCTCCTAGGTTGCCTGCTGTCATGTGAAAGTGAATCTAGTTAAACAGGAGGCATAAAGTAGATGATTCCCTCTGACGGGGGAGAAAG
>CM053622.1:558187400-558285949 GCA_028646595.1 Phalanger gymnotis
TCCCCCCCCCCCCCCCCCCCACCTTGCCCCATACACACACACATACCTGTGGGTTTAGGCAGGCAGTAACAGGGAAGATCTGTCTCCTCTCTGATGGAAGCCAAACGAAAGTATTCTATGCTGTGAAAAACTGGAAGAGGAGAATTTGGGAATATATGATGAAATCAACAATAACATTTCCTCACATTTGTACAATATATAGGAACTTTATATTTTTCAGAGCCTCCTTACATATATAATCTCATTTGATCCTCACCATTGTTTACCTACTAAAGAGAGGGCAGCTTTGTCATCCTCCTTTCCTTTTCCAAAACTATAGTTTAAGAGAGTGCTGTTATGTTCTCTTTGTGCCTTGGTCACAACAGGCATTTAATAAATAAATATTTGTTTATTAGTTGAATGAATGCCTCTGTAATTCTCTTTATATGAAGACCTGTGTGGTCAATTCTTACTTAGGTTCAGTTCCAATAAAAATATTTTTCTCTGAAAGTAAATGTTAACTTTTGCTCTTGTCCTAAAACAAAAAATATCCAGATATTTTCCTTTTTGTTGTATCTTCTAGAAAATATACAACCAAATATTACAGCTTGCTTACTTAAGATGCTACAAGTACCTGCTTTTGCTTCCTTTAGAATTCTGGCTTTTGGGGTATTTTTTTTCCTTTCACCTTAGGTCACTCCAGATTTTAATCTTTTTACCACTTCAAAATGTCTTAGAGGCCATCTAGTCTAATTTATACCTCAAGTCCTTCCAGAAGTAGGCAAGGAGTTATTAATGGAAGTCAAAGTAAATTTCGTATTAAATAAATATGATGCAAATATTGAATAAATAATATAGTTTTAAAAAAACAACCTTGGCTATTCTAAGGAAATGAATTCTGCAGGAAGCCTTCCCCAACCCCTCTTAATTCTAGTGCCCTCCCTCTCTTACTTGCCTCATATCTGTCCTGTCTGTAGCTTGCTTCTTGTATTTGTTTGCATATTGTCTCCCCCATTGTAAGCACCTTGAGGGCAGGGACTGTCTTTTCTCTCTTTTTGTATCCCCAGTAATTAGCATAGTTACTGGCACACATTGTTCGGTCATTCATTCATGTCCAGCTCTTTGTGACCCCCATGGACTTGTCCATGGGGTATTTTGGGGAAAGATACTGGAGTGCTTTGCCATTTCTTCAGGGTGTCCCCATTTTACAGATGAGAAACTGAGGCAAATAGTAGTAAAGTGACTTACCCAGGGTCACACAGCTAGTAAGTGTCCATGGCCAAATTTGAACTCAAATCTTCCCAACTTCAGGCCCGGTGCTCAATCCACTGCACCACCTAGATGCCCCATATGTGCCCTGGCACATAGGCATTTAATAAATGTTGATTGATTGATTTCCCAGATAGCTGAAAACCTGCCATTTTATCATTGACACTTTTCATCCTCTTATTTTGGGTAAAAGTCTTTCTAAAAATGTACCACATGCTGTTTTGGGTGGAAATCTTTCTAAAAATGTATCACATGCCTCTATAAATAGAATTTCCTAACCTAAATGAGTCACTGGTGGCTCCAGGTCATCAGGAATATCGGTTATTGTCATGTGCCTTATACAGTGGTAATCTGCGGGTCTGAGTTGGTGTGTAAGGATATTCATCATTTCCCTAAGTGGGCCCCAGGACACACAGCTAGGAAGGGGCAGAGCTGGGACAGAACCCTAGATCTCCTAACTCTAAATCCAGCCCCCTTTCCTCAGCACCATGGTCCTCATGTCCACTCTGGATGTTTGCCTCCTTGCTACAAGCTCTCACTGCTTCCTGCTGTGGCATGTCTGCTTCATCCACTCTTCTGGTTTGCTGCTTCAAATCTTCTCTTTGTGCTCACCAAACTTGTTCAGATTATCTATAAATTAAGAATAAGTAGGACATGGGGGAGAACCTGGGGGGCTCCCTAGCAATAAAATACATATTTATTTTATGACTAGTAACATTTTGGCATCCTGCAGACTTTTTTTTTTTTGCTTCCTTTGCTGTTTTACCTTACTCTGGATAGGTGTTTGCTAAGTAACTTAAGCCTTGAATAAGTAAGGTATTACTATGAAGATAACACCCATTATTTCTTAGATGAATTGGAGTACCAAAAAACCATAAAATAATTTACCCAGTATTACACAGCTGACCACTAGGCCAAGGTTTCAACCAACCACAGCAGAGTAAATGAAACTCTAGGCCTTAACAGCCCTTATTGTTGCTCGGTCTTTTTCAGTTGTGTCCAATTCTTCATGACCCCATTTGGGGTTTTCTTGACAAAGATAATGGAGTGGTTTGCCATTTCCTTCTCTAGTTCATTTTACAGATGGGGAACCTGAGGTAAACAGGGTTAAGTGACTTGCCCAGGATCACACAGCTAATAAGTGTCTGAAGCTGGGTTTGAACTCAGAAAAATTAGTCTTCTGGACTCCCAGCCTGGCATTCTATTCACTGCACCACCTAGCTGCCCAAAACCCTCTTCAGTGGGCTCCAAGTGCTTTTGAGGGCCATTTGTCTCTACTTGTAGGCATCCCCAAAAAGAAAACCCAGGCCATTAGTTACATGTCCTCTCATCTTGCTAGCCAGCAAGTGAATGGACAGATCCTTCTCTTTCTTTTTGCCCCAGACTACTTGAACACACACACATTCTCTCTCTCCCCCCCCTCCCCGTCTCTGTTTCTCTCTGTCCCTCCCTTCCCCCCCTCGTCCTCCTCTTCCTCCCTCCCTCTCTCTCTTTCCCTCTCCTCTTCTCTCTTCTCTATCTTTTCTGTCCCTCCAGGCACTGATAGCAGAGCAGTTTCAGCTGCCAGATGGTTGGGTTCCTCCCAATGTGGCCACAGACCTCCCAAACTGCTCCTGGCTAGAGAATTTGCTTTGGCTATATTCCTCTGTTATTACAAGGGCCCCTGTTGGAGTAGGCTGTAGCAAAAGAGGAGTCTGCATCTTTGAGGGAGGACTGCTCAGTGTCTGATCAACAATGATGTAGTTCGTATGAGTAGTGACAGTTTGTAGCGTACAACCTACAAGCTTTGTTTCCTCTGCTCTGGTTTAATTTTCAAAGTAACTTATGATTAGGGATAGCAAACTGGACCTGGGATTTCACTAGTAAAGAGAACTTCCAGGTAAGGAAACTCATGGAACCTTTAGCTGCAACTTATTGTCTTAGAGCACTGAAAGGTTACTTGCCCTGGGTCACACAGGCAGGACTTGAACCAAGATTTTTCTTTTTTACTTTAAGGCCAGCTCTGCATCCACTTCACCATGCTGCATTTTCATAATTAATAGTAGCTAGCATTTATATAATATTTTCAGGTTTACAAAGCTCTTTTCATATGTCAGATCAACTCATTTGATCCTCCCAACAGCTCTGTGAGGTAGATGCTGTTCTTATACCCATCTTACGGATAAGGAAACTGAAGCACAGAAAACTTAAGTGACTTGCCCACAGTCACATAGCTAATAAATGTCTGAGTCAGGATTCCAACTCATCTCTTTTGACACACATCCAGTGCTCTATCTCCTACTCTAACACCTAAGAGACGTTTATTATGATGATGATAGTGAAGATCCATACATGTAAAACTACAGTGAAAAAATTCTTTCCTTGCCTTTACCTTGTATAAGGACTTTGGGGTGTGGGGAGCCTGGGGCCTCAAGACCACATGTGGCCTTCTAGGTCCTTGGGTGCAGCCTTTTGACTGAGTCCAAGTTTTACAGAACAAATCCTTTTATTAAGGGGATTTGTTCTGTAAAGTTTGAATTCAATCAAAGGGCTGCACTTGAGGATCTAGACGGCCACATATGGCCTTGAGGCTACAGGTTCCCCACCCCTGGTCTACTCTCATTATCATTACTTTCTTACCACCCACACACTCACATTTCAGAGCCTTGCAGTAGACTTTCTCCTCTATAGCCACTCTACTTAAGCTACAGTCTCAAATGTCACTTCCCTATCACCAAATCTAGCAGGCTTTTCTCAGTCCTCATTCTCCTTGACACCTCCACAGCATTTGACGTCACCCTCCCTCTCTGATTTGATGCTTCCTTCCACCCTTAGATTCCATTACAAGGTACTCTATGGTTTCCCCTATTTCATCATTCTTTCTGTGCCCTTTATGGACGCTCTTAGTCCTCCCACACTGAATGTGGACATCCCTCGAAAAGACATGTGTCATCTCATCCTTAGCCCACTTCTCTTGCTACCCTCTCCTTTTTTGATTTCCACCCACATGATGGTGGTCATCATCCCTAGTCAGATCAAGCCAAAATCAAGGCCCCTGAATTTCAGTTCTGCAGCTCCAGTAACCAGGTGGATATTTGCACCTGTGTTTCTTGCCAGAATCTCAAATTCAATACTTTAAAATAAGACGTTCTCCAAAAATCTCCCCCTTTTGTCTTTACTGTTTCAGTCTGTGGCACTAGTCTGCTGTGTGTAAGCCTTCATGTTGTCCTTGGCTCTTCTCTCTCTCCCACACCTCATATCCATTCAGTTGCCAGATCCTCTAATTTTCTTTTCCTCCAGGATATCTATGGCATTTATCCCTTCTCTCTACTCCCACCACCACTATGCTAGTACTGGCCCCCATTACCACCACCCTGAGTTATTGCCATACCCTCCTAACAGGTCTTTCTACCTCTAACCTCTCCCTCACCCTCCTCCAATAGAGTCTTCACACTGTTATCAGATTAATCTTCCTTATTACATACATTGATCAGAATACTCTTTTACTCAAAACCCTTCAGTGACTTATCATTTACCAAATAAAATTCAAACTCCTGAGCCTAGCATTCAAGGACCTCCACAATCTGGTACCACCCTGCCTTTCCAACCTTATACTAATGCTACTTTGCATGTACTCTGTGCTCCAGCCAAACTGGACTATTAGCCGTTCCTTATCTGTATCTTGTGCTTAGTTCCCATTATTTCTTGAGGCTAGATGGCACAGTGGATAGAGCACCATTGAGTTCGGAATCATGAAGACCTGATTTCAAATTTGGCCTCAGACAGTATGCCTGGGGACAAGTCACTTAATCTCTGTTTGCCTCAGTTTCCTCATCTGTAAAATGAGCTGGAGAAAGAAATGGCAAACCACTCTGATATCTGCCAAGAAAACCCCAAATGGGGTCATGAAGAGTTAGACACAACTGAACAACTCCTAGCATGGTCTTTGCCCTCACCTTCTGACCCTTTCCTATACATTCAACCTTGACTATTAAAATCCTACCCATCTTTCAAAGCCGAGCTCAGATACTCTCTCCTCCAAAAACCCCATCACCCAGTTGGTAATGTGCTTCCCTCCCTCAGACCTTACATAGCACTTAATTCCTGTCTTCTGTGCCTGTCAGGGATCGTTTTGTAGAATTGCTCCCTGAGTATGTGTCATCTCACGCTTTGGGGCTATGATATCCAACTGGAAAGGGATTGTGTTTTCTCTCAAATTTCTGTCACAGCACCTTGCACATAGTAGATAGTTTGTAAATGTTAAATGAATGAATTTGCAAGTCAGCTCGACAAGATTTATTAAATTCCTGCTTAGTGCTGAGACGACAAAGACAAAAATGAAAAAGCCATCCTGACCCTTCAAGAAGCTTCCCTTCCACTAGGCTGTAACTCCATTCTAATCTGGTTGAAACCATCTTTATTCTTGGAGACCATAGACCCTTCAACCTTGAGAGTTTAATATATCATTATTATTTTTATTCACATCTGTTATCGCATCTGATGCTCCCATAAACCTATGAGAGAAGTGAGGCAGAAATTATTAAACCTATTGAACAAATCTGTCAGCAAGGATTTATTGAGCCCCATCTGCATGCCCAGCCCTGTACTGTGAACTCAAGTAGCCAAAAGGCTTTATATTGGAGAGGAGGGAGGAGCAGGATGTTCCAGGCAGGGAACAGAATGAGTTTAAGGAAATAGGAACAAGTTTGAAATGTACAGACAACAGGTCAGATAAATTCTTAGACTCAAGGAATGTTAGTATCAAGTCCCATCTCCCCATTTCATTGATGAGGAAACCAATGTCCAGAAAACTAAGGTTGCAATGTAATTGGTGGCTGAGCCAGAACTGGAACCTGGGTTTCCTACCTCCAAACCCAGGGTTTTTTGTGTTTTTTTACGTTGTAGAAGGCATTATTTGTAGTAGGCTTGACCTTTTATTATGGAGATGAAAATTACAACAGAGGAAACTTTCTCTTTATTTATTTACTTGACATCTTGAACAGGAGATGCTGAGCTCCTTGGAAAGGCCCCTGGCTGCCTAGCTCTGCAGGGTAATTTCCCCAATCTGTATGTGATTCCTGGCATGCAGTGGTTTAGAATACTCAGACCCTGACCTAGAGGGCAGACTCGGAACTGTCGGAGCTGTCATCTCGTCTTTAAAAATAACTTCTCATGACTGCAGACTCCATGGGAGCTCTGGAGGCTTTGAGGACATGATCTCAGACTGTCTGGCCTAAGGGAAAGGGTCTGGGGCAGAGACAGATGGAGGGCAAAGTAAGATAAATCATAGACTGTTAGTGCTAGACCTTTGAGATTACCTAGTCTCATCCCATTCATTTTATGGGTGAGGAAACTGAGGCCCAGTAAGATTCAGTGTCTCACCCAGGTTCACACAGGTAGTACGTACATCATAGAGTCATAGATGGAGAGCTGAAAGGGACATGGAGGTCATTTAATCCAACCCCTCCATTTTACAAATGAGGAAACCAAGACCCAAAGAAGTTCAGTGATTTGCTCAGACCAAGAACCCCGCTTCTCTGCCTCCTGATCTAGTAATCTTACCATTTGCTGCCTGTATTTTTGTTTCTGGAGAGACCAGAAACTCGAACCAAATAAAGTATTGGCTAAGGTTCAGTTCTAAGCATATTTTTGTGTTCTGGTTTTATGCCAGTTCAGTTATTTCAGAAAATACGTAGGTTTGGCCCAAGTTTAAATTAGTTTACTGAACAATCACTTTGCTTCAGTTCATCATTATTGTTTGTCAATAAATATTCAGTTTTAATTTGGTTTGAAGTTCCAACAAATGATTGATTTTGGTTCATGTTTTGGTTACAGTGGTACTGAAGGCCCCTGGGACCCTAGTCACTTTTTTGGTTTAAAACGGCAAGACTGTCTTTTCAGGAGCTATTTAATTCTTCCTTAATGAACACTATACCTGAAATTTGGGTAGCTGCCACCTGGTGAACTAGTCAGGCATAGATAACTGGTTCAAAGAGCAGTTGCCATGTTTTTCTACTTCTTTATTCTTTCTGCACTAAAAGAGAATGGTTTTCAACCATTTGACAGTGATTGGTTTTCTCCACAGCCATATGGTGGGCTATTTAGGTAGAATGAGTTGGAAAAACAGGGGTAGAGATGAGATGACCCAGGGAGGGGTATATTATATTCCAAGGATTCCTTGCCTGGGTGATCTCACCCTAGAGCAGCTATAACCACAGCCCAATGATGCTTGGTGTTTCCTTTGACAGGTGCCTCTGAATTGAAAGAGCTCTTAATTATTCTAGGCTGGGCTGAGGAGGTCCCTCTTGGGTGACTTGTAACCATTTTAGAAACTAAATTGAATCCTATTAAATTAATTAAAGAAGGGCTTCTCCTATGCTTGCACAGCTGTTTGATAGAAGAAAAGCAGGTTTGCTTCTCAAAGACCTCAGCTGCCTCCTAGGTTCCCCACTTTATCCCCAAGACTGAACCCACCAAAATCACAGGTCTTTCAGCTATGACACAAACTCATAGTGAACTAACAGTATGACAGTTGTTTAAAGAAAGAAAAGGTGTTACAATCTTGGCCTGTTTTTAGAGAAATACAGTGTCCAAGTCAAGAGAAGCAATAGCCATCCTTTGTACTCGGTTCTTGTTTTGGTCAGATTTCATCTGGAGTAAATCTAGGTCTAGGTAGCACAGTTTAAGAGGGATATTGACAAACATTCTGAATGTGATTGTCATATTGGGGAGAGTGTGAAACCATGTCACATAAGGAATAAGAGAAGAGACGATTATGGAAAGAGGAACCCTGTCTCCCAGTATTTGAGGAATTGTAACATGAAAGGGGAAGCAGAACCAGGGCCATTAGGTGGAACTTAGAGACAAATAGATTTCATTTCAGCAGTAGAATAGGTTATGTCTCAAAAGTCATCAGAAGTTTTGAAGAAAAGGCAAGGTGGCAGTCTGTCAAGTATGGTGTAGAAAGAATTCATATCTAGGGTGGGAAGTTAGGCTAGATGACCTGGGATCCCTTCCACGCCTAGGAGTCTATATTTCTAAGTGACCTTGAACCCAGGTCTTCTGACTCCTAGGCTAATGATCTAACTTCAACACATCACATGACCCCCACAATGATCACTACAGCATTAGCATTGGAGGACACTTGTGCAGTTGCCAAGCCAGAAATAGAGACCCAAGTCTTCAAAATTGCACCCTCCCCATACCTTTCATCTCTACCACTAATCTGCCTTTCTTCCTGACCCACGCCCCAACCAAGAAATGCCCCTGTAAGGTTTAGCTAGTCCACTAGTTCTTTCTGCGTTATTCTGTTGTTCAAACAGCCAGCAATCATTGAAGAACACCCTCATGCCCCCAGCAAGAAGTACCATTTCACCATAAGAGGGTGATGCAACGTTGAGATGCCAGCAGCCCTTTGTGCTCTTAGAATAGCAGCAGCTTTGCCTAGGCAGTGAGTTCCCCAGCAGTTGTGATAATTAATCTGCGGAACATGAGCTCCCAGCTTGGTGTTTTTGACGAGTTGACAGGGCTTTGAAACATGATAGCTCTCAAGGGCTTGGTCCAGAGGCCAAGGGGGCTGTGTGTGTCTTGGAAACAGATCCTCCAACCTTCCTCCCCCACCCCTACCCCAAGGGAGTAGCTGGCTCCATCTAAAGAACAACCACCGAGATGGAGAATGAAGAAATTTGGGAGAGAAAGAAGGAGGAGAAGCAAAGGAAAACTGAGGCATAAACAAAAGTATACATTTTCCTTTGGCGTAAATATGTATGATATAAATTATATTTGCATGTGTATCTTATGTATTCATTATTTAAATTGGTAGCTCGTCAACTTTTATAAGGGACTGATAAGAACACAACACTTTAATCATAATGCTACTTTAAATTTTTTCAGGATGTACTCATATTAGGGAAGAGAATTAGCATTTACATAGTACCTACTATGGGCCAGGCACCAGGCTCAGAGCTTTACAAATATTGTCCTATTTGACCCTCACAATAGCCTTCCCAGGTAGGTGCTGTTATTATCCCCATTTTATAGTTGAGGAAACTGAGGCAAACAGAGGTTTAAATGATTTTCCCAGGATCACACAGCTAATGGATATCTGAGACTGGGTTTGAACTCAGGTCTTTGTGACTCCAGGCCCAGTGCTCTACCCACTGCACCACCTCGCTGTCCTCGTTGCTCATATTACCCATTATCTTACTCGAGCTCATTTTTAGTAGGCAGGATTTACTTCCTCTCATTGACAGAAGAAGTTAAGGCCCAGAGAGCTTAACTTACTTGCCCAAACTCATATCACTTATTAATGATGGAGCCAGGAAAAGAACCTAGAATTTCTGGCTCCCAATCCAGTGCTATGTTCTCTAAAAATTTACTTATTTAGAAAACCCAAATCATAACTAGTGATGATTTCAAATAGGAGCTGTATCAACATTAACTTTTTTACTTTCTGTAGAGAAATATTCACCATGCAAATAGGATAAATAGGAAAAGTAAAGTTCCTGGGGAGAAGTGTGTCCCTTTTAATAAAATGTGTTTCTGGTGCTTTTAAAACCCCTTCGATAGGGGCAACTAGGTGGCGCAGTGAGTAGAGCACTGGCCCTGGAGTCAGGAGGACCTGAGTTCAAATCCAGCCTCAGGCACTTGACGCATTACTAGATGTGTGATCTTGGGCAAGTCACTTAACCCCAGTTGCCCTGTCCCCCCCCCCAAAAAAAAAAAACCCCTTTGGTAATATCCATTTGTGTATGAACTGCTATTTTCAAATGTTTTTAACCTTCAGGTGAAGTAGGTTATTTAATGTTAGAACAGCCTTCCTCTTGAGAGGTGGTAGGCTACAGTCTTGGAAGGTAGGCTTCATCATCAGTAAGGGTTGCAGTATTGGTTGGTTTTGCTTAATTTTGTTTTAGTCAGTGGCATTGGGGAAAGTAAGGGGGATGAATTGGGAAATGACTCTAGGAGAAAAAATTCAGAGATGCCGGCAATTCAATTCAAACATTTTGTAAAGTACCTACTGGGTGCTAGGCTCTTAGGGGCAGGGACTACCTCGTACCTAGCACACTGCCTGGCCCATGCAATCATTGATTGATTGATAAAGACAAAATTGAAACACAGTAAATGCCTTTTTGATTGATACAAAGACAAGAATGAGGTACAAAGTAATTTTTAAAAAGAGAGCCCTGTGACCTCTATTGGCCACACTGAGTTTGGTGCTATACCATATTCTTAGAAGTAATGAAGCTACGTTTCTTTTTTTTTGAATAGCCTGTAAACCTAACTTATATTTCTATAGTTTCAAAGTTTGCAAAGTACTCTTCTCATTTCTCTGTGAGATGCAGGTAGTATAGATATCTCCATTTTGCAGATGAGAAACTGCAGTCAGGTAAGCTAAACAATTTGTCCCAAGGTCCTGTAGCTAGCAGGCATAATTTGGCCTTTTCACCGATAGTTTGTCCTTATGCCCCATAAGCCACTCAAGAGAACCACTTAGGCCAGGATGAAGTTGGGGGGCGAAGCAGAAGGGGGGCCCATAGAGAGGAGTTGTGTTTGTTGTTGCTGCTACTGTTTTATTTCTGATTTCTTTCCCCTCTTTCACTCCTTCTCATTTTGAAGTTTTTCTTTCCCTTTCTCCCAGGCCTTTGCATACTTCCATGACACAGGTTAAGCCAGGCTTTCAGACAGAAGTTCTAAGCTTCCTGCTTGCCTTGCTGTGGCTTTTATTAGGCATGCCATAGCCTGGCCTGGGTATTTGAGTCTAGATTCCTGTCTTAGTTAATCATAGTGGGAGGATGAGATGTGGAAGGAAGACCCAGGCCTCTGCTGCTTACTTAATCCATTAATTTAAGAAAATACCTCCACCACCCCCACCACTATCCATTTCTTCTAATTCAGTTTCTTGGAAATGAAAGCTTTACTGAACACCAAGGGATTGGAAAAATTTAGTGGTTTTTTTTGAGTGTGAAATCCATGAGAGAAAGACTGTTACGGTTAGGTGACTTTGATTAGGTAACAAGCATTGTCATAAAGCAGAAACCAGCCTCTAAACTCATCTGAGACCCCTCTTTCCCTATTTCTCTTAACATAATATCCACAGCAGCCGTACTTATTTGAATCTGAAGGTGCCACAGAATTCTTCTGTCTTCACATTTGTTCACATCATTCCCTTCTCCTACTCCTACTTAATCCTCTGTATCTTTGAAGGTGCGCCTTATATCTCATCTCCTCCAGGAAGCCTTCTCTTTCTACTCTAGTCTAGAGAAATCATTCCTGAAGCACTTTTTCAAATACAAGGGCACAGATTAAGAGACCTTAGATAACCAGAATTCAATTCCCTCATTGTGCACTTTTTTAATTAATTTTTTTTATTTTTAAATTAACAAAAACCCACCTTTTCTCCCTCCCACCACACCCCCCCCCCACCTCCATCTAAGAAAGAAAGAAAAACAGAATCCCTGTTATGAAAATGTGTAGTAAAGCAAAATAAATTTCCACATTGGCCATGTTAAAAAAAAAAAAAAGCCTTGTTCTGCACCAAGACCTTCATCTCTCTATCAGGAGGCAGGTGACACATTTCATTGTAAGTTTCTAGAATTGTGGTTGGTTGTTTGGCTTTTCAGAGTTCTGAATCTTTCAAAGTTGTTTGACTTTACAGTATTATTGCCGCTGTATAAATCGTCTTCCTGGTTCTTCCTACATCGCTTTACAATGCATCATTTCATACAAGTTTTCCCAGGTTTGTCTGAAACCATCTCCTTCATCATTTCCAACAGCACAATAGCATTCTATCACCATGACTTTTCAGCCATTCTTCAGTTGATGAGCACCCTACCAGCTTCCAGTTATTTGTTACAACAAAAAGAGCTGCTGTTAATGTCTTTTGTTCATCCTTAGTAAAATTTTTATTTACTCAGGATTAATCATTCCCTTAATTTACCCTGCCTTTTATTTCCTTCTCCTGTTTCCCTATTTAGTGAAATATGTTTCTGTAACTGTGTATATCCTTCTCTCCTCTGAGTTCCTAGGACATTGAGGTTCAAGTGCCAGCCGCTTCCTCTACCTCCTTGTTTGTGTAGCCTTCTACTTGCACACAGATTATGAGATAATTTTCCCTAACTTTTTCTCTTCCTTTCCCCACTAGTATATTCCTCTTCCCCTCCCTTTCCATTCTTCTTTTATGATCATCAAGATATAACAGAACAATTCCCAGGCCCTCTGTGACCTGTGGTGCAGAAGGAGTTCAAAAGGGACACACATATTAGAATGTAAACAGTTTGTCTTTGTTTAGTCCCTTATGGTTGTTCAATCTTGTTTACCTTTTTTTAGTTTCTCTTAACTCTTGTGTTTGTACTTCAGAGTTTTTACATAGTTCTGTTCTTTTCACCAAGAATGCTTGGAAGTCCTCTTTCATTAAAAGTTCATTTTTCTCCCTTGCTCAGTTTTGTTGAGCAAGTTATTCTGGGTTATAAGTTTATATCCTTATATCCTTATATAAGTTTATATCCTTTGCCTTCTGGAATAACTTATTCTAAGATCTCTGTTCCTTTATATTTAGGACTGCTAAATCTCATGTGATCCTGATTGTACCTCTTTGGTATTCAAATTCTTTCTGGCTGTTTGCAGTATTTTTTTCTTTGACCTGGAAGCTCTGGATTTGGGCTGTAGTATTCCTATGAATTTTTGTTTTGGGGTTTTGGTGGATGGATTCTTTGGTTCTAAGAGATCTGGGCAGTTTTATGATTTCTTAAAATATGTCTAGGTACTTTTTTGAGTGATGGTACCCAAGTAGTCTAATGATTATTAAACTATCTCTTTTTGCTCTGTTTTTCAGACCAGTTGTTTTTGCTATGAGGTACCTTATATTTTCTTCTGTTTTTTCAACCTTTTGATTTTGTTTTAATATTTCTCGTGTCATGTAATCATTATCTTCTGTTTAGTCCATTTTCATTTTCAGGAAGTTTGTTATTTGGGCAAAGTTTTGTACATCTTGGGGCAAGTTATTCTAATTCTTTCTTCCATGGATCTCATTTCTTTTCCTACTTTCTTTTTGTACTCTCATTTCATTTATAAACTCTTTTTTTAAACTCTTGCTTCATCTCTTCCAGGAATTCTACTTGTATCCAGGTTGTCTGTGTCTTTCTTTGAAACTTTATTTGTAGATGTTTTAAAGTCATTCTCTTCTTGTGAGTTATAACTTAAGTGTCCCTGTTACCATTTTATGGTGAGATTCTTTTTTTTTTCCTTATTCTTCCAGCCTACTTCCTGAATTCAGACTTTAGGGCTGGGCTCCACACACTCAGAAGGACTATCTGGGCTGGTTTTCCTGCTTTTTTTAGATATTGAGTGTTATACTATTCCTGAATCTCGGGGATAGCTCAAGTTGCATACCTGTATGGTTTTTTTTGTGGTTTTCAGTGCTTCGAAAGTAGTTTCATCCAGGGCAGAATCTAATAATCAGTCTTCTCCCTTCTCTTTTTGAGCTATGCAAGTTCCTGACCTGGATTTATGTCTGAGGACTATGTCAATTGGCGTGCCTCATTTGGAGTTTCTATAGACTGCTTCTGGACCCAGCCACTGTTAGCCAGCTAGGAAGTTCTGCTGCTTCAGAGTGGCACAACTGTAGGCTTGCTTTTGATCTGGGATTCCTGTCTTGATTATTCCTCTGCAGGCTTCAGACTGGTTTTGGAAGTGAGATAGATGCTGTTTCTCTTCTGGGGTCAGAGGCACACAGTTGCTGCTTGCTTCTCAACTTGTTCCTTTCTCTTCCCTAGATCTGTGACTCAGAATTGGGTAGTGCACAACAGAACTGCCAGCTGGCACTTGTTCCCACACCCTGTACCAGTTTAGGCTCCTTGATGCTGAATCTGGAACTTCTTCTTGCCCTGGCACACAGCCTCACTCTAATCTGGAATGCTCTGCAAGGCAGTTCCTAGCCAGATCCTGTCCCTAGCGCTCAGAGGACCTTCTGTCATAGGGAGACCACTTGTTGACCTGGGCTGGGAAAATGACTCACTGTGATTTTTTTTTCTTGGATTTCCTAATCAGAATTAAGTCTGATACCTATTCTAGTCCCATTTGGAGAAATAGAGGAGAGGGAGAAGCTCAGTGCACTGCTTCCTGCTACTCCACCATCTTGGCTCCACCTATTTTACACCTATTGAGACACTGTAACCTGTCTTATAGTATTGTCTTCCTATTTTCTCTATATGCTTTCTCTTTCGGAGATTATAAAACTCCTGAAGGACAGGACTAACATATTTTTGTTACATTCCCTGCCAACATAGGGCTAACACTACTACTCAAACAAAGTCTTGCTGAATTGAACTGATTTTAATTTTTTAAATTTGATTTTATTTTCAGTTCCTAATTCTCTCCATTCCCTCTTTCTCTACCCATTGAAAAGGCAAGAAAAACAAAATCCACTACAAATATGTGTAGGTATACAAAATAAATTTCTGTGTTAGAGAGAGAGAGAGAAGAAAATGTGCTTCAAGTCTGCACTCGGAGTTCATCAACTCTATCTGAAGATAGATTGTATGTTTCATCATGAGTACTTTGGAATTGTAGTTAGTCATTGAAGTGAATTTCAAACAGTGGAATAGCACTCTCAGGCTAGAAAATTGACTTTTGGTGAGACCTAGATAAAGGTCAGTCACAAGAAACAAAGGTATTTGCTGGTAAGAGCAATAGAAGAAAAGTCCGATTTCATAGGAGTGTAAAGTAAATCAAGAGGAGTGTTGTGAGATGAGGCTTGCATGGTAAGTTAGACCCTTAGATTCTGGAGATCTCGAAGGCCAGATTAAGGAATGTGGACTTTCTTCAATAAGGAGACTGTGAGGAGCTATTTTACATAGAAAGATGATGTGATTAGATTTATGCATTAAGTGGAAGATTATTCTTACCATAAAGCGAAAGCTAGATTGGAATGAAAAGAGTTAGGGGGTGGGAGGGAGTAGAGAAGAAAAGGCAGGGAGACCAGTTAGGGAGATTGTTGTAATAGTCTGGGTAGATGATAAGAAGAATCTGAACTTGGGCAGTGGAGATGGAAAAGGGAGGCTGCAGATGCCAGAGATATGACAGGTGTTTTGGAGGACTTGATGCCTCACCGAACAGTCGTAGTAGGGCATGGAAGAGGGATGACACCAGGTTTCATACGTAGGTAGTTGGGGAAGTAGTGCCAGTCACAGAAATAGAGCTGATAAGAGGAGCAGGTGTTGGAGATAATTAGTTTGGTTTGGGACGTGTTGAGCTTGAGATACCCAAAACTGAAACCCCAAGAATAGATTTTTTTTTCCATTTTGTGTTGCTTTCCATTGAACAGTGAAACTGAACCATATGACAAGGTAACATCTCAATATCACTCACTTTTGTACTTATATCTACAGTGCCTGGCACATAGTAAGCATTTAAATGCTTTTTGATTCATTCATCCATTAGTTTTATTCATTCATTCATTCATTTGTATGTTTATTTTGAGTTTGATGGGAAGCTAGAGAAACAATAAGACAGATGTTTTATTACCTCACAATTAAACCAGGGAAAGCAGCCTGCTGTCCATTCAGATACAGGAAAGCCATAGCCATATAATCTCAGAGTTGGAAGGGATATCAGAGGTAGACCCATACCTGGACAGAAATACATAAATTTAAAAGTACATACCTGAATTTACAATGAATAAGTTCAAGTATAACATAAAAGGGTTTCAAACCTAATATTCAGCCTAAGGGAAAATTTTTCACTGGATAGTCTACCTTGCCTCTAGTGCCTCCATAGAATTTAAGCTCCTGGCCATCCTGGGATTGGTCCATTTTTGTGCATTTTGTAAGGGCTTATTAAGTATTTGTTGAATTGACAACAACACCTTTATATATGATTTAGAACAGGGTATCTTAACCTTTTTGGTGACATGGACTCCTTTGTCAGTCTGGGCAAGCCTATGTACTCCTTGGAATAATTTTTTTAATGCTTAATGCTTAAAAATTGAATACATAGGATTACAAAAGAAATGGAACATATTGAAATATAGTTATCAAAATATTTTGACAAGTTGGTAGACCCTAGTTAAGAACCCCTAATTTAAGGGTACCAGATAGGCCTTGTTGCTCCAGAATATCTCTTATGCCCTGTTGCTAACTCCTTAGGTTACACCATTATGCCTCTATTCCTTTGGGTTCAGAATTTTTCATTCCTGACCTTTCTTAATTTAAAAGGCAAATATGTTTAGGAGAGGTAGGTGACTCTCTATGTCCTTAACACCTAGGTGAGAATGACTGTCAGATCACTTTGCTGTCCCAGGGAGGACAACAGGGGAATCCTGGTTAGCTGAAAGGGCAGAGAGATTAGGGGAATCTGGAAGCCAAACTTTGCACCTTCACAATTTTGCCTCCACGTGGCTGATCTTTGGAACTCTCCCTGAAGCACTTATCCCACCCAACGGCAGATTGTTAACTTGTCAACAGTCTTCTTTTGAATGCAGTTACCCTGAGGTAGAGCCATACCCACAAGCAAATGGAGTTAGGAGTCAGGAAATTCAACCATCAGCCACAAATGAACTGAACACCTCACTCTGAACAGCTGCCCGAGTCATTCAGGCCTGGAAAATCCAATCTCAGGAGTGATTTCCTTGGCAGGCCATTGTTTGGAGCTGAATCAGATTTGCCTTTGAGTTCTGGGGGTTTAAGTTTTCCCAGTGGAATCGCCCCCAAGGGTGTTTGCAGGAAGGGTACTATGCAAGCTGAAGCCTGGCTGTTGAGCTAAATCAATTAAAAAGGAAATTATGCCTGATAATAATAACTTCCTCCCCACTCCCACATTTAGCCTTGGCTAGTTTGACTGCAGAAACTCAGAATCAGAAAGAAGCCTTATGGCTACAGCAGTGAGCAGTAGAAAAACAGAAGTTTAAAAGTCAAAAATCTATACCTGTTATTGATATCATGAATTAAAAAAAGTAATGTGGATTAAACAAGCGGAGTTACCCTTTCATCTCTCTGCCGTTCATCCTGACCCCTTTTGCTACAGGACAGGGCAGGCCAAGACAGGGAGTTTGGCTATTCAGGAAATGAGCTGGCAAATGCTATAAAGTCAGGCAGGCCAGTAATCATATTCAAAGAAGCCAGAAAAGGCAAGGAGGAACAAGCAAGCTCCCGACTTCAGGCAGTTCAGCAAAGGCAGGAGAGGGGGGGAAAAAAAACGAAACACAATAGGTCTAGAGGGGCAGAAGTCTATTATCTCAGAGATCAGACAGCAGGAATCAGCAATCCAGGTTTAGGATCCAGATGACAAAGAGCATAGGCAAAGGGACCGGGAAAGATGGAGTCCTGAGTCCAGACCAACAATCTGGCCAAAAAGAAGTAGGCAAGAGGTCTAAGTGAGTAAAGGATACTGGATGCCAGCAACAGAAATGGAGATAGATACTGAGTCAGCGCCCCCCCCCCCCATCCCCCAAGCTAGTGGCTCCTTATACCTCCTCTACCCAAAGCTAGAAGTGATATCAGAATGTGTGCAGGCCAAAGCCTAGAATACCTTGCTAGGATTGGAATGTAAGCAGGTAGAGAGCAAGGTAGTTCCTGACACAAACTATCCTGCTCCTCCACAGAAACAGCCAGGAAGCACCCACCTACACACAGGGCATAGATTTAAAGCGGGAAGAGACCTTAGAGGTTATCTAGTCTACTCCAACCCCTAATTTTACAGATGAGGAACAGGCCCACATAGGTGAAGAAGAATCTTGCCCAATGTCCAACAGAGAATAAATTACAGAACCAAGATTCAAATCCGCATCTTTTATTGAAGAGCTGGTAATCTCTTTACTATAGAGAGGGAGTCTTCCAGTTCTTTGGACAACCAGTAGGCATCTAGAATAGGACAGCCTCCCTTTGTCAGGTCCTGCTCTTTTTCTTGTCTACTTTTCCCCCAGCCCATCCTCTTCCTTTCCCCTACTCCCCCCCCCCCCCATATTATGTTCTGTGAATCCATTCCAAACCCTCTCTTCACCCCCTGACACTTTCTAATGGAGTCCTCAGAGAAAATGAACTCTTCCCCTGGCCCCTGAAGGCAGACAATGGGCTCTCTGGATTCTCCTCTGGGGCGATGGTGTCATTCAAAAGGGTCAGAAACAATCATTACACCCTCACTTCATTCTTTCTTCCCCGAAGCTGCCATTTAGGGTTATTGATGTAGACAGGCTATTCTCCCCCAAGTTAGTCTCTAGCCCAATTAAAAGATCCCTACCTCCTCCCCCATCCCTGCTCTCCTTTTCCCCTCAGGCCCCTGATGGTTTCTTTTAGTTTATAGAACCTGTCAAACTCAAGTTCAGGCACACCCTTGGAGCCCCTGAGCTTTCAAAGGGGATGTTTTTAGCATTCAAATATTTTCCCCCCTTCCCTTGACAGAGGGAAGCAGGAGGCCTTTCCTCAGTCCTCTGGGCATGCACTATAGTGTGTCAAGTTGGGCTTTAGTCTTGTCCCTGTTCTGTTTAACATATCTCGATGGGAAACTCTTTCTGAAAACCCTGCCTAGTGGGTTAAAACTTCAGACCCCTCAGTTGAGACGTGCCTTTAACACTAAAGTTTTAAGAACAAAGAAAAGCCAAGTATTTAGTGTGAAGTCAAGAGAAACGTTGGGAAGGGGCGGGGGGGAGGGACGGACACAGATTTATTCAGATTAAAGTTTGGAAGAGAGACTTAGGTGGCCTAGGATGTAAGTTCAGCCTGAGTCAGAAAAGAATACTAAAATATAAATTTCTCAGGGAACCAGGCAAAAAGTTCTTAGACCAAGGATGGACCAGGCTCTGGGGGTACAAAAGATGTATCTGGATCAAAGAAAGTCAGTCAGAACTCCCTAGAATCAGACTCTCTCTGTCCTTTGTACTTGTGATTGACTTACTTATAAACAGCTTTTAGCCTTTATCCAGTCTTATTTTAAATATCAAACTCCCCTCATTTATTAGTAGACCATCAGTTAATTGATAAAAGCATGATTCAGAGTAGGGGAACTTTAGATGGGGCTGGACTAGATCTTTTAAGTCCCTTCCAGCTTTAACTCCTACATTAAAAGCTCTTTGAAGAGGCATCAAGAAATGAAAATAAATGCAGGTCCATGGGAAAATAAGATTCCTTTTATAAAAATTCAATTTATCAGCAACTTTCTTCTAGACTATATCACTTTCTTGGGGTGAGGTACCCTTGTACCAACCTTCCTGAGACAGCCTCTCTCTGTTGAGGGCTGTAACTCATGTAAATCCAGTGTTTATGAAAGAATAGAGAAGTCTTCTTATTCAGCGTAATAGAATGGCAAGAGAAGGGTTTGGTGTTTCAAGTTTGGAGTTTAAAGATCTGATATAAATTCCTAGTTTTCTTGTAACTTTCACTTCCCTTCTGTGGGCCTCAGGTTCCTAATCTATAAGACGTTGTCCATAAATTGAATTTTGTAAGGGGAATCTTATTTTCCCATGAATTTGCATTTATCGCCATGAGGAGGTTGCTGTAGATGATGTGTAAAAATTCTTTCTGTCTCTAAAAATTATATGCATTATACATTAAATATGACATTTTAATAAATAAATTTCAAAATAGAATGAATATAAATAAATAATGAAATGAATATAAATAAATAAATTTAAAAATAAAATAGCATAATATCAATTAAATATCCATTAAGTTCCTAGTATGTATCCAGCACTGGGCTAACTGCTGAAGATACAAAGACAAAATTTAGACCTTGCCCAAAAGGAGCTTGCATTCTAATGGGTGAGACTACATGTATTCAAATGTATGTAATATAAATATATAATATAAATGTTTACAAGACACATACACAGCAGACACAAGGTAACTTGGATGAGACGTCACTAGCACCAAAAGGGACCAAGAAAAGCCTCTTCCAAACGTGGTAAACTGAGTCTTAAAGAAGCCACAGGGTCAGAGAGGCAGAGATGAGAAGAGAGCATCCCTGTTGGATGTTCTCTTCGATAGGAACAGCCAGTGCAAAAGCATATGGAAAAGAGATGGAGGTCTATGTATGCAGTAAAGCAAGTAGTCTGCTTAGGGTTATTAGAGAGGGGGAGTACATAAAAGAGATTAGAGACATAGAAAGAGACAAGCTCGTGAAGAACTTTAGATGCTAAATTAAAGGATTTTATTTGATTCTAGAAGTAATAGGAAGCCAGTGGAATTGAGGAAAAAGGATAATAGCATAGTCAAGTGTAGGAAAATCACTTTGACCAACCAACTAATGGTTTCTTTTTCTTTTTTCTTTTTGTTAATGTTTCTGCTGTGATGGAATTTTTGAATCTCCTCTAATTCCACCTGTGTTCTGGCCATGATCATTTGCAGGTAAGTTAATTGGCCTATATTTTATTTTTGTGAATGAATATATATATATATATATGTATTATGATTTTGCTTTCTGGATAAGTACCAGCTGGGTATATTACAACTGTCTAGGAAACAATCTCTCTAGAGAAATGGGTTTCCAAAGAACTGAGTGAAAGACTGTATAAGGTTTTGGTAATTTTCCCAATGGTTCATTTGGAGCCTAAACTCATTGATATAGTTTGTGGGAGATAAAAAGTATATTTCCTTTCTCTCTGAAAAAAAATGTGAATTCAGAACTGGGGATATTGTTCAAACAGAGACTAGATAACCACCTAGTCACCTGTCATGAGTGTTATAAAAGGGTGGGAGGAAAGATAAGTTGTCTCCTGAGATCCTGTCAGTCCACCCCTGTTCCATGATTATATGACTCTGGTGATTAAAATTGAACATGAGGAGTATTCTGTAAGCAGAAAAACCTGAAAGGCTAAATATAAATCTCTCTACACTGAAGTGACCTCTTCATCCCTCTTCCTTGTCCAAAGTTAGCATATCCGATCCTAAATACAGGATCAAGTGAGGTAGCACATGAAAACCTTAAATGCTAGCTACATGGTGATGATGATGATGATGATGATGATGATGAAGATAGATAGATAGATAGATAGATAGAGTCCCATTTCAGCAGATCCTAAGAGCTGTCCACACAATTTTATGTACTAGAATTTGAGTGAATCAAACGCTTCTTGAAATGAGAGTCATTAGTTAGGGTTTGAGCATCTTTTTGTGATATGAAGATTTTTATATGTATGTATGTCCCTTTTAAATAAACTCTATGAAAATCTGTACTTACATTTTAAAGGTTTTTAGGAGGGTGGTTTGTGGGGTTTGGAGCTCAGGAATATTACTTGTTTTACAAAAGAATTCTCCTTTCTGAAATCATTCATCATAAGGTTTTTGAAAAAGTGAGTTTTCTAATGCTTTTAACATGATTTGATTTATAGATAGATAACATGTATAACAATATTGGTTTTTGAGCTATACATCAAACTCTAGTGTGGAGAAGTTTCTGACCCTGTCTTTTGCCTTCTTTTTTCTTTTCTTTTTCTTAATATTGCTGTCCCTTCCCTAAGTACTCCACTTCTCACCCACCATAGAACTTTCTGTTTTAATTAGTAAGTTTAGTCAAGCAAAAGAAATCAACATATTTGTTATGTTTGAAAATATATGCCTTGTTCCACACCTATAGTCAACCATCTCTCTGCCAAAAGGGAAGAAACAGCCTTCACCCACTGAAGTTAGGCTTTCAGTGTTGTTTTCCTTTACCTTCAAGACAAACTTCCCACTTTAAACCTCTTCAAGGAAAAGAAAAAAAATAACCATTTCATGATATTAGTTCAGTATGATGAATCTTCTGTTTTTCTGTGGTTATATTATCACCTCAATTTTAGCTACCATGTTTTCTTTTATACTGTCTGCATCTCTATAAGCCAGGGACTCCTTCCTCATATAGAAATGTGCAGTTTGCCATAGGTTTGGGTTTATAAGACCACCCTGGGATCCATAAACTTGCTGGGTTGTTGTTGTTTTTTTAAATATTTTGATAATTGTATTTCAATATAATCAGCTTCCTTTGTATTTTATTTTATGTATTTAAAGTATTATGGCTGAAAGGGTTACATAGGCTTCACCAAAATTCCAGGATGGTCCACGACAAGCTAAAAACCCCTACTCTTTCATTCTCTCTACCATGGGTAGAGATATCTGTGGCCTCAAGCCTGCAGGTTCCCCACCTCTGTGCCTAGACGCTGCCTACAACTTGGGTAGCTGACACCAAATGAAAAGTGGGGTCTGGATTATAGTTTCATAGTTTAAACAGCTAGGTTTCCCATTGGTCTGATTTTTTTTTTAAACAAGATGTAATTCTTTTCTCCACCTACCACTTACTATTGGCATTTGTTGCTTCCAGTGTGACTGAACAAGCCCTCCCACACTCATCCTGAGGTCTGGTTTCACCAAGCAGAGAAGTTGAATCTTAGGTGGGGCCCAGCCTTGGCAAAATTGTTAAGTTGGCAAAGTTTGTGGCCTCCTCCATTTGCCACCCCCTTCCCCCCCACCACTTCCCGCTTCTCCCCACTCACTCTCTACTTCTGGTACTCAAAACTTGCTTTCTGCCTTCTGAGCAACCAGGGCTTTCTCACCATGGCACCCTCCCTGGGCTTCCTCTCCCCACCCCTGCTTTTAGTCAAATCTAAAGTCATTTCTTTAGAGTCCCTCTTAAACTTAAATGTGATCCTTTTTCGAGGACTATCAGCATTGTCTAAGAGCTGCTTTACCCAAAGAAGTAAATGCTTAATCAACATTTCAGGCCAAATGGGAGGAGAGAGAGAGAGAGAGTACGTGCGTGTGTGTGTGTGTGTGTGTGTGTGTGTGTGTGTGTGTGTGCACGCGCGCATGTGTGTGTTCATGTATGTGAGTGTGTGTATGTGTGTGTGAGTGTGTGTATGTGTGTGTGTGTGTGTGTTTGTATCTTTTTTTAGGGGAGAGTAGCTTTCCTAAGGTTCCTCAAATCACACCGTGTATCTAAGGATTGCATATTTAGGACTGGAAGGGACCTTGGAATTCAACCCTCTCATTTTACTGATGACAAAACTAAGTCTAAGAGAAGTTAAGTTACTTGCCTAAGTTGTTACAATTACTAAGTATCTAAGGTAGGATTTTAGTCCGGGTCATCCTGACTCCAGATCAGGAAAACTCTACACCCTGTCCACAATGCTGTGCATAAGGCAGGGCCCAGTCTTGGTTCTCTGTTCCTGTGGTGCCAGTATCTCTTAAAAAGATGTCCCACCTGTACAAAAGACCTGTTCTCCAAGAGGGAGCCAATCACACCCTCTTAGTCATCAAAGGCCTTGGGTGATTTTAGAGAGGATATGTTCAGACATGCTCCTCATTTTAAGTATTGCACCTTCCTTCTTATGTAGGCAGACTTTGGCAGTTGACTCTTTCATGTACTGCATCCAGATTAAAAAAAGTTCAAGTTTAATCACTCTAAGAAACAAAAGGAAAGTGTTGATTCATCCACTCAAAATCTATAATTCTGTTTTCTAGATCCTTCCTTAACTAACTATCTCCCTCCCACATTCTCTACCCTTCAGTGACTCAAGAAACCTCCAAGACAGAATAGCATAACTCCTGTTTGCATAGTATTCCCTGCTCCTGCTGGGTGACCCAGGAGACTAAGAAGAGCTCATTCTTCGGGGAGGCACATAAGGCCTTATAAAACAACAGGCCATAAGAGTTAGAAGACCTAGGCTCTCATTCCAGTTCTACCACTTAGTAGCTGAATGAGTAAAGTCTTCTCTGAGCCTCATTTTCCTCATGGGGATAAGAATAAGGTTAATAGTGAACTACCTCCTACACAGGTTTATGAGGAAAGTACTTTTGGCATTCTATAAATGTAGATTATTGTTATTAACTGGATTGAGAGAAATCAAAGGAGATAATGTATGTAAAGCACTTTGCAAACATGACTTCTCTACATAAATGTTAGCTATTATTTCTATTCTTGTTGGCACTTAATAGACGTTCACTCACAAGTGAATGAATGAAGGAGTAAAATAAATTATTCCTAAGGAAGGCTAGTTAAGAAACTTCAGAAGAAATTATAGTCTGTACTCTCCACCCCATCCCTTTCAGAAATCTGTTTAAAATGAAAGATATTTTGGTTGATAGCATCTGATCTGGGAGCTTTGGAAAGAAGCAATGCCAGGGAGGCTCACAGAAGATCTCCAGGTCCATGGTGGACACTAGTAGGGGTGAGAGAGACATTGAACTTGGAAGGGGCTTCCTTCTCTCTTCCGTGGTTTGGCCTCCCATATCTGAAGGTCTGGAGTCTAAGTGGCTCACCTGATGCTTTTAGGCCCTGGGAAAACTGACTCATGCTGCCTCACACCACTCTGAAATTGTTTTTTAAAAGCCAGTCAAATGGTGTACTATGAGAGAATAGTTCTTCCTCATAGATAAGTGGACTTAGAAAGCCAAATTGATGTCAGAGGCTGCTCGGTAAGTGTATGGGGTCAGAGCTAGAAGATGTCTTTAGGGAGATGCTTGCCTTGGTAGCCTAGGTATTCCTGTAAGTCAATCTGATATAGCCTGCCTTAAGTGTTTTTTATGCACTCTCCTTTTTTAGTGTTCCAAATGACCCCTTCAGGACTGATTGCTCTGGTCTTTACAGCATAAAGTCCTTAGCTGCTTTAGGGAGAAAAAAAGAAGGAAATAAAGAAAAAGAAAAAAACCAAGCATTTATAGTCTGCTGTGTGCCAGGCACTTTACAGATATCTCTTTCAATCCTCACAACAACTCTGAGAGGTAGTTGCTATTATTATCGCCGTTTGTCAGAGGGGGAAACTGAGACAGACAGAAGTTTAGTGACTTGACCAGGGTAACACAGCTAGT
The DNA here is from genome assembly GCA_028646595.1 of Phalanger gymnotis. Classification (NCBI taxonomy): domain Eukaryota; kingdom Metazoa; phylum Chordata; class Mammalia; order Diprotodontia; family Phalangeridae; genus Phalanger; species Phalanger gymnotis. The sequence continues at coordinate 558,212,393 of CM053622.1, forward strand.
AAGCACCTGAAACCAGAATTGAATTCAAGCCTTTCTGACCCTAGACCCAGGACTTTATCCACTCTACCATCTAATTGCCTCCAGAAGGGGCTAGTAGACACTAAGCTTCCATATAGCACATGGTGGCTTCAGATTTTCTCTTGGGATACAGCATAACTCAGCAGCAAAGGAAAGAAGCAGTGAGCATAGGTGGCCTTCTTGGTTTTGTTAAGTCAATTCTCCCTTTCTTTTCCATCCCTTCAGAGCAAACCTGCCACATTCCCCTGTCAGTGTGTCTCTCTCTCCCCTTGTACTAGTTCATGCTTTAACTGTGGTGATTTTGGGGTTTTCAGCTGCCCTAGATACAGCTGTATCTAAAGAACTGGCATCTCTTTGAAGTGAGATGTTAGGCTCGCCTGTGTTCTGACTGGGGCCTTGATGTTGGTGGGAGTTGGAAACCGTGTGTTTGGATGCAGTGTCATTTAAAACAGGAAGAAGAAGAAGAAAAAACACCTCTAGAAAACAGGTTTATAATCTTCAAATTGAAGACTCAGTAAGAAAGAAAAAAGTGCCAGCTTGCCTTATAGCTTGCACATCCCTGGGCAGGTATCATAACAAGGTGGTGTTTGGGGATTTTAGCATCATAGTATGTCACATATTTTTAGGCATGGGCAGCTTAATCTTTGGGGTGGCAGTTGATAAGGAGAACAGTAAGAATGCTGGAATAAAAGGAAAGTATTATGTCAGTACTGTCAGATTGTGTATCTCTCCTATGGGTGATGAAACTAATGTGGTAGAGTGGATAAAGTATACTCTGTTTTCTCATTGTCCCATGGACGTTAATCCTTCCTGATCAGACTTATGTAAGCTCTTTGAGGACAGGGACACAACAAAGAGCAGAACACTCAATAAAAATTTATTTAAAGGGAAGAGGGAACAAAAAAAGAAAAAAATTCCTGGAATGTCATGTTGCATTCCCTATAAGAAGTACTTCCAGTGGAAAAAGTGAAAACAGTCACCCTGATACTTTCTTGCAAGGTAAAATGTCAGATAGAAATCCCATGTGAATGTGAGCAAGCAGTTCCCTTCAGTCACCTGTCCTCCTGTCTCCATTTCTCCGGCTAACAAAGCCCTCGTCTGTCTCTACTGACAGTCCTTAGAACCTCACTGGTGTCTCTCTTCTGGTCTTGACAATATCTAGAAATCATTAAAGATTCTGTTCCACAGAGCTGTCTGTGTCCCCGGATGTGTTAAGAGTCGTCAGTCATGGTTAACACTGGGGCATTGAAGGCTTTGTACTTTGATGATTTTCTGTGTGTCAGAGTGAAGCAATGTTGTTTGCAGAGCTTGGGCATGGCACGTTATCACCAGATACACTCCCTGGCCTGGCGGCGGGCAGGCCAGCTGACTGGCTGTTGCAGGGCCCTTCTGAGAAAACAGATCAAGGGAGCTGAAAGAGGCTGCTCGATTTGTCGGTCATTTGGGGACACCATCACAAGATTGATGGCATCAATTATTTGGAAGGCATTTTGGAGACATCTGAAAAACAAAAAACACTGGGTTTGGAGTCAAAGGTGCTTCGTTCAAATCCAGGTTTTGCCTCCTGTGAGACTTTGAGTAACCCCTTTGACTTGTTTGGGCTCCAGTTTCCTCAACAGTAAAATGGGGGTGTTGGACTAGATGACTTCAGAAGACCCTTAGAACTATAAATTATGATCCTATAAGATGGCAGTGTAGTCTAGTGACCAGAGCTTGAGCCTGAGAGCCAACTAGAAGACTAAGGAGGGCAGAGTGTCTGCTATGGAACTTTAATCAGGCTATTTTCCCATCAGGACTTTGATTATCACTGGTCAAACCATCAGTTATTAAATACCTCTTTGTGCTAGATGCTAGGGATACAAGTATGAAGAATGAGAATCTCTGGCCTTAAGGAACTTACATTCCGTCAGGGAAGATATGTACACCTATATATAAGGATGTACAAATGTATAAAAATTAAAATGAGGTAGATTTGGGGATGGAGAGGTACTAGTAGCTGGGGGGACCATGAAAGAACCCCATGAAGTGGAAGTGGAAGTAGAATTTGGGCTGGCTTTGAGGGAGACTAGAGATTCTAAGAGGCAGAGGTAAGGAAGATGTGCCCATCCTAAGTATGGGTCAATATCAAAAATCCAAAGTTGATGAGTACTCTTGGATTACCTTGGGTCATATATCTTTAAAATTCTCTGTTGAGGCAAAACCCAAATAAAGCAAGGATAATTATCCCTGCCTTCCTTACAGTGAAGGGAAACCTACAATTAGATAATTGATCAAATCCATCAAATCAAGTGTTTGAATATAGCAGCTCAACATTTCACATGGATCTGTGGACCCACAATAACTTTTGAAGGAGGTGAGTAATTTTGATGAAATTGCTGAGGGGTCTCAGGGCACACATTTTTTGATTTGTGATTCAGTTTGCAATTCGTAAGGAAAGGGTAGCTAATAAAAATTTCCAATTATATTCTGATTCTCTGGCTTTTTGTAGCTTTTCATAAAATGTTGGGCATGGAAAGAAGTTGCAAAGCTATGTGATTAATCTGAGTGAGGTAGACAGTTCACAGATTAATATGATTAAAATGTTTTAGCTTAGAATTTAAAATATGTGCAATTATTTTTTATTCTACTATGTTATGGAAATGCTTGTTTTACTTCATAAGTTAAAAATAAAAATAAAAAAATTAAAGTACGTTGAAATAGTTCAGCTTAGAAACAAATTCAATGCAGCAAACATTTATTGAGCTGTCTTCATTGTACAAGGCACTGTGCCAAATGCTAGGGATACAAAGATGAAACAATACCTGCCCTCAAGAAATTTACATTCTACTGGAGTTTTTTTCGGTATGTAGTCACTGAATTGACCATTTTAGAGTGTGGTTTTTTGGGGTCATGTTAATGACCAATTTTGGCAGAGGTAACTAATGCTGGTCATGATTCTGATTGAATGGAAAGAGAACTAGACTAGAGTCAACTAATTTAGATTCCCATAACAACTCTTTGGCAAAGTAGCTTCATGACCTTACGCAAATCATTAAATCTTGAGTTTATAAAATGGGGTTGGGGAAACTAAATGATCTCTAAGGTATAGAATGATAAAATGTCAAACCTTAGAGGAATCTCAGATCATCTAGATCGGTGTTTATCTGGTCCACACATTTTTAACCAACCCACAATAACACCTTTACTATCAAAGCCCTTTTCTTCAAAAAACAAAATTGGCTTTCTTTTCCTCTTTTTCCTCTGTAGCCTGCTCCTCCTGCCCTGGCTCCCATCCCATTCTGTCTGACTTCCAAGTTCTGTAGTCCTTGAGCCACTGAGAGCCAGAGTATTTGGGATGAAACTGTAGAGGGTACAGTGAGCTACAGTTTAGAGGCTAGGTCATTATACCAGGTTTGCACTTTAGTTCAGAATAGGAAACATTGACATGTAGTCCAACCCCTTCATTTTACCCCTCTAAAATTCTGTGGTTCTGTAACTACTCATTAATGTAGGTCAAAGAATCCCAAGCTCTTTGGAACAAAGGTGGATAGACAGCCAAAGTATGTACTAATAATAACAGTACATGGAAAAATCAGGACAGTTGCTTGGCAGGGCCATGCTGCCCCATTCCTATTTTAGAATCTCCTTTGTTAAAATATGGCACAAGGCTTTGAAGACATGTGGCATCCTACTTTAGATCAAAAGGGATCTCTTCGGTCACATTCTGGAGGGCTATATTGTCTTGTGCAATCAAATGAGCAGCCCATGTATTTATATTCAGATGAATGCCCTTGTTGCAGTAGACAGCTGTCTGGGGGCATTTAGCTCATTCAGATAGAGCACAGTGCAAATGAGGCCAAGGTCATAGGTTTAATCCTTATACTGGACAGTTATCTTCACGGAGTAGGGGCAAAAAACAAAAAAAAATTCCACCATTCCATGATGAGGCCAGGGACTGTTATATGCCTTTGATCTCTACTAATGGAGAGCAACAAAAAGTATATTCTCTACTGGTGATGGATAGGTCAACATCTTCATGCGTAGGTTGGCTCTATCTTAAGAACACTCACTATAGGAAATCAGGCCTACAAAACATAGTTATTAGGGGATAGTTACATTATGAAGTAACCTTCACTGTATTGAAAGATTGCTTTAAATATTGGTTCCATTTAATGACAACACCCTCTACCAACTCAGAACACAAAATTATAACCCATCCACAACTTAGTAAATAAGTCTTAGAGAGTTTGCCTGAGGTATATACAAGTTAAGTGAGTCAGAGGTGAGATTCAAATCCAGGTCTTCCTGACTCCAAGCCCACCACTCAATTTACAACACCTAGCTACCTCTACAGTACACCTAGGCCATTGAAAATGTTAACCTCTGTCTACCAAAATAAAGTTTACATATAGCTTTTTAAGAACACTTCCACTTGGCGAAATGGCATCCATGTGTAATTGTTTTGCCAAGTTAAGAAGGGTAAGGCCATTTAAATGGGGAATCCTCGGTGGCCTAATAAAGGATTCAGCCATGACATTACAAGGGAGACTCTCCTGGCTTCCCCTGTCCCCAGAAGATACTCTTTGGCCACCTGCACCTACAGGAAAGAAGTCTATGTGCCAACAAAATCAACAGTGTGAACGGTGAAAGCAAGCAATTATTGTGCACCCTTTTTTTCTCCTCAAACCCTTCCTGGCAAGACGCTTTAGTAAAAAAAAAAAAAAAAGTAGGCACATTCTCCCCACATATTCTGTTTGTAGAATCATGGAACATTAGCGTTCTCTTTCAGGTTCTAAAGAATGGGGCACTACCTCACAATGGAATCCCACACACACAACAGGAAGTGTCTGAATAACAGGAAGCCTTCCACATTAGAGAGTAATGGTGTATTTGGGGGTTTGGAGTCTTTCCTCCTTCCTTTTCCCACCCCTTTCTTTGTGAAGGGAATCCTATCCTGTGACTCGGATGTTCAAATTTAATGTGCATCCAATGACTCACGAAGCCCGATTTAAACCACAGAGTGTCAGCACAAGACAGCAAGGAGCCCCCACTGGAAGGGGAGTTCTCTTCGAATATTTATTTCATGAGATCCTGGAGTAGCAGCAGTAGAAGTAGTAATAGGAAGAGGAGCAGTAGTGTCAATAATGACGATGAAGACAATTGATGATAACTGACATTTATATAGCGCTTGCTCTGTTCCAGGCACTGTGCCAAACACTTCACAATTGTTATCTCATTTGATCCTCACAACAGCCATGGGAAGTGGGTGCTGTTATTATTATCCCCATCTTGCAGATGAGAAACTGAGGCCAACAGAGATTAAGTGACTTGTCCAGGGTCACACAGGTAGTCAGCGTCTAAGGGCAGGTTTGAATTCAGGCCTTCCTAACACCTGACCCGGTGCTCTATCCATTGCCACACTTACCTGCTCCATCCAGGTGAGGCAGAAGTATTGATTCCACAGGGAGGACCCCAATTTCAGAATTGCCAATGCCATGGTAGGTCCAGTACCCTTGGGTATGGGCAGAACTTTTTATTTTTCCGAATATTTTCATGTGCGTGTGATCTTATTCAGTCCTCAAAACACACCCATAAGTTAAAAAAAAGTAGTGCAGGTGAGTGTTACTGCTATATAACTACCTCCCTCATTAAGTTATTGGAAGGAAGGCACCCTGCACACTGTGGAGCACCAGATAAATGTTGTGAGCTGTTTAACAGATAAAGAACGAAGTTCAGCAGGTAGCCCTAGCCTGAGGCTTCACAGGGAGCTGGGACTTGAAACTACATGTGTTGACTCCCGGACCCTCCACTCCTTGGTTTCTTTCACATTCAGTTCACTGACGTTTGTACTGTGTGCCCGGCACTGAACAGGGTGCTTTTTTAGGCACAGTTCGATGGGATGAAGTCTGCCTACTAAATGTGCCCACATCTGTCTGCTCTTGCCTAGGTAAAAGCCGCCATGGTAACATAAAGTCTTTGCTTGCCTTGGAGATTTCTCATGGATCACATTTGGGAAAGCAGACACTCCTGCCTGTGGGTGACAATGAAGTTCATTTTTACATTCTTGTTTCCTTTAAAGAATGTGTCATTAGGCAAAGGAAGTGGGGGGGAAGGGGGGTCTTAGTTATTCTTGTGTTTTCCTATTGTCTCTAGTTTCTTCCCTTTCCTCAGTCAGCCATTCATGGAGCTTATAGGAAACATTGATAACTGTAAAGTATGGGATTGTAAGTGAAAAAGTCAAATCCTCAGGTGTTTTTATGATAGACCTTAACCTCTAGTGCCAACGTAAGAGATATCTAGGCAGAGAGCCCTTCCTCTTTGCCAAGCTTCACGTTATTCAGTCCATTTTGTTGCCAAATTTTAATCCATATTGTTGCCAAATTGGTATTCCTAAAACTGTTCTCCTATTCCCTCAAGGAAAACAAAAATTCCAGGGTTTGACATTTAACGTATCTTTCCAGACTTGAAATTTCATATTACACCCCCTCCACCCCCACTCCGTTCATGTCACTAACTCTGTTGTTCTGCCATTCCCATCTCCATCATTTGGAATCTCTAGCTCCATCCAAGGCTATTTTTCATACCACTTCCTCTATTAAGCGTTTCCTGATGCTTTCAGTTCTTAGTGATCGTTCCTCCAGCCCCTAAAATTACTTTGTCTCTATTTTATATTTCTTTATCTATGTACACATTACATTCTCAACCCTTCCTTCTCTACGGTAAGTTCCTTAATGATAGGGATTATTTCCTTTGTAACCCCAGTGTCTAGCACAGGGCTTTATGTGACAGGCACTTAATACATGCTTGAATTGAACTGTCTTTTGAGGACCTACTTCAAGCTTAGTGTGATGCTAACTGTCAGTGGAGAGAACAAGAAAAAAGGACAAGGTTCTTTCCCTGGAGAAGCTTACAATCTGTTTGGGGAGATAAGACTAGCACATTTGAACAAAGAATAGTACAAGAAAGAATATGTTTGTGCTGTATGGTGTAGCCAGGCTTAGCTCCCAAAAGGCAACTAGGTTGTGCATTAAATGAAACCTTGGGCCTGGAGTCAAGAAAACGAGTTCAAATCCAACCTCAGACACTTACTAGCTGTGTGACCCTGGGCAAGACATTTAACTCTGCCTCAGTTTCCTCAGCTGTAAAATGGGAATCATAGTAGCACCTCCTTCCCAGGGTTGTTGCAAGAATCAAATGAAATAATTTTGTAAATTTGTAAAATGCTTAGCACAGTGCCTGGCATATAGTAGGCACTGTATTAAAATGCTTATTCCCTTTCCCTCCCTCCCAAAGAAGAGATACCAGGATGTACCTGTCTTCCTTCTTTGCAAATGTGTGGAACCCTATACAATATTGGATTTGATTAATATGTTGATTAGTTTTGCTAAACTCCTTTTTGTCTTTTTTAATTTTTAAAAATTCTTTATAAAGACTGACTCTGAAGGAAGGATGAGAAAGGAATATATTGAAAAATGAAGACTATATAAAAACAAAAATATAATTAAAAATTCAAATAAGTAGTATGGTGTTGTGGGGGTACAAGGGAAAGGAAGATCCATCACCACTGGGTAGAATAACAATAATGGCAATAAGAGCTGACATTTATTTGGCACTTTTCATGTTTTATTTCATTAAACAGTGCGTCAGGGGAGGCTTCATGCAGGAGGTGAGATTTGTGCAGGACTCTTAAGGGCAGGTCCAAGTTAGCTAGGCTGAAAGGGGAAGACGTGTCGATGAAAAACAGTGGCCTTCCCAGAAAGAAATTCTCATGCAGACAACAGTCTGCCATAGCATTAGGCCCAGATTATGCTAGGTTACCTATTTAGGCTTACAGCCTCTCCTGGGAATCAGGATATTTTCTGATATATTTTCGTTTAACAGTAAAAAAAAAAAAAAAAAAAGTCAACCAAAGTGGGATGAATTCCACAGCTGCTCCTATTTTCACATCACTTCTGGAATTTATTCCTAGAGATCAGAATTTTTCTGTGTAAAATAATGCTGTCTCAAAGATGGGTTTTTTTTTCTTTTCCACAAAGCCCATTTTATAAAATTGACCACTTAGGTATTTTCTTTCAAGGCACCATTGTGGTAGGCGGGCATACCTCAAGATTTGGGGACCAGCGTGTCTGAATCGGTAGGTTTGATTGCGGAAGACAGAACTGGCATGTTTCAAAAATGGTGTGTCCTAATATTATTCCCATGAATGTTATTAATTGGTCAAATGATAACTGTCTTTTACACCCTGGTCTTGCTTGGGAGGGATATAACATTGGTGTTCACAGTGGCTGATTGAAGTAACTTGCCTTAGATCTTCACATACCTGCCTTCATAAGATCATAGGACTGGAGCTGGGAGGGATCCTGTGGGTTCTCCAAGCCAATCCCCTCAACTGACAGCTGAAGAAACTGTCAAATGTGTGAGGAACTGTCCTGTTTGTTCCTCACAACACCCATTTTACAGATGTGGAAACTGAGGCAGATGGAGGTTAAGTGACTTGCCCAGGGTCACACAGTAAATGTCTGAGGCCATATTTGAACTCAGGTCTTCCTTACTCTAGCCCCAACACTCTTAGCCTAAGGTCTCTTCTAACTTCAAATCCAGTGGTTCCTAATTCTGTGGATCTACTCCACATGAGTATGTTAAACGGTGGTATTCAGTATGAGCCCTGTAAGAATTTACAGGAGGGTGAAGGCTAAAGCTTTACACGTAAGAAAACCGAAGCCCAGGGAGATTCCTCTCCTCCTCCTAGAGACGTTTCCAAGTTCACATAGCTAGTAAGTGGCAGGGCTGAGATTGCAACCCAGGTCTCCTGCTAATGCTAATTCAGTGTTTTTTCCAGGGCGCTATTCTGCTTCTAGCCAAAGAAGGGTGAGTAAAATTTGTATCAGTAAAAAGGAGAAGCAAAAGGAAGAATATGAATGAATCAACAGAGGAAGGAGCAATCATGAATGTTCTTAAAACAATAAAGAAACTGGCACCTTTTAAATAAACAGAAGGTTCTTGTTTCTCCCTCCCATCTCCCTTCTCTTCTTTACTCAGGTGACCTTCTTCCTCTCCTTAACATTTAGCTTGGCTAGGATGGCTCAGTCCTAGGCCTGAAGTCAAGAAGACCCGAGTTCAAATTTGGCCTTGTGGAACCTTGGGCAAGTCCATTTTAAAAAAAACCCTATTTGCCTCAGTTTCCTTATCCATAAAATGAGAATAATGATACCTATTTGTTGTTCTGAGACTCAAATGAGATAATAATTGTAAAGTACTTAGCATAGTGCCTAGCACATAGTAAGCACTATATAAATGTTTGTTATTATTACAGAGGGTGCAAAAGTCCTTTTGTATAGGAGTATTCTGGTTTTGGACTGGAGAACAGCATCAGAAGTCATGGAACTAGTGTCACAATGAAAAAAACTCTTACCAAATTCCATACAGGTACATTTTGCTTTACCTAACTTGGAAGCTGGCATTGCAAATCACATCATCACAATGCAACAGGGGAGCTGGCTCTGCTGAAGGAACCTTATGGGAAGTCCCTATTTTTTTATTTTGTAAAACAAATATATTTATCGACTTTTTGAATCCAAATGAGGTAATGTGCCTAAACAACAGAGAGTTAAATGTGTATGTAGAGTAAGGTACTTTGATTTAGCAGAAAGCAAGGTACAGTCTTTGAAATGGCCATTTTAGGTGAAGGAAACAACAGTTAGCAGTGTCTGTCAGCTAGCTTCCAGCCCTTAGCCAGGATTAGGTCCAGAAATAAAATCTTATTTAAAAAAAAAAAAAGGAATTCAATCAGTCAGCCAGTTATTGTGCTGAATTTTGACTATTTGAATTGGAGTTTCCTACAAGGCAGGAGGGGTGTGTAGGTTAAATGCTTTACAAGGCCAAGGAATTCAGTGAAGCTGTCCAGCAGCTGCTGGAATCTGTTCTAAGATGGGAGGATTTTGTAGGAAAGCATAAACTTGCCTGGGAACTTCCCAACCTGATCCACTGCTGTGTTTGACTGGCCCTAAAAATTTTTGTGTGTTAAAAAAGAAAAATGCAGTTTGATGAGCTAAAAACACACAGGCCTTTCATACATGCCTTTAGCAGATGTGGAATTCAGAACCGGGGCCAGCAGCTCTTGTGCTAATGGGGGACAGAGTTTAATGAGCTAATTAAGACAGTCTTATACATGAGGCTCCTCCAGCGTTAGCTGAAGCACTTAAAGGTTTTTTTGTATCCTCAATGTGAACCTTGACCCCTGTCCTCTAAGGTCAAATAGTTTCTCACACTGGAGCCCAGCTTCTTCCCTTTGGTGACTTCACTAAGCCTATTATAGAGATGAACAAACTGGGAATAAACTCCTTCTGTCTTGTCTCAGCAGTTACCTGCTCACACCATATTTGTCTGCATCTGTCTGCCAGGGTTAAGCCAGGTTACGTTGAGCTCTTCTCTATGAAAAAGGACAGCCTGAATTTAAAGCTACCTTCTGTTTTCGTGCCCCTTAAAATTCTTCTAAATAAATGTCTCCCTCTTAAGAGTTTTCAGATGTGACCTCAGAATACAGTAAAGCTCCATTAATCTGGGCCTCACTAAAGTGGATTTAGCATAGTTCGTTTAAACGGGCAGAATTAAAGCCTGTCTGTGTGCTACTCTGAAAATTGGGTGTGTATGCTAAGGAAATAAATGGCATAAAGTAGATTGCAAGAGGAAATGTTTATAACCTGCCCACAAGAACAAACTATTTTCCCACCGTTTGTTAAGCACGTGGTAGATCCTTGATAAGTACTTATTGAATTGAAGCACTAATGGGGAACTGAGTTTAATGAGCAAATTAAGACAATTTATACCTCTTGACTTCCCTTGCTTTAATTTAGAAACAACCATTTACATAGAGACAATAGATCTGTTCATTACAAATTATTTCTGTACATTAATTAAAGCAGACCCTTAGGAAACCCCTCACTTGACCAACAATATTGTCAGCCTTCTTACAGTTAAGACACTTGAAGGCATATATTTGAAAATAATAAAACTACATTTTGAAAAAAATTGTAATTCAGATTTACCATTCATTCAAATAGAATTTCCTTCAGATAGTCCAAATTAAGTTTGTATTGGCACAAGTATTGTGCTGGCAAAAGTGAATAGCTTACTGAACTTGGAATCAGGAGACTTTGTGTTTGAAACCTCCTTCTGATGCTTACTATACTGTGTGACCCTGAGCAAGTTCCTTAATTTCTCTGAGCCTCAGTTCTCTATCTGTAAAATGGGGGTAATAATAACCATAATAGCTACATTAGAAGCGTGACGAGGTTTAAATGAGAACATGTTTATCAAGAACCTTGCAGTCTTGAATGCCCTATAAAAATGCCAGCTATTTGGTAAGTAGTATTAGAATTTATGGAAAGAGTAAACAAGACTATTCCCCCTGGGGGAAAAAAAATGACAAAGGGAGTGAGAGATTCAGTGCCACAGAGAATGAACATTGACCAAATCATTTGTAAACCTCAGCTCTTCTGGTCGAATTATTGAAGCTCCTGTGTCTTGTCAGTTTGAATACCCCATAGACCTTAGACTGGAGCTTCTGTGGAAAAGATTGGGAATGTGATCCCTCTGGGCACAGTCCTCCAAGATACAGCTGCTCTTTCTCTTTTCAGACTGGATTTTGTGGTCTTTTCTCAGCCTTCCATTCTTCAGACTGTCCAGCAATTTTGCTACCACATGAGAGAGTCAGAAGCTTGTCTGATTTTTTGTGCTGGATAGAAACTTCTCATGAACTTTTTTTTTTAATTATAGTAATTATAATATAAAGAGAAAGGAAAGATCCCTAGACCCGAAACTCGGGGAAAAGCTAATTTAATCCCAGTTCTACCAATATAGCTCTGTGAGCTTATGTGAGTAGTGTGACACAGGAGACCCTCTGGCTTTGGAATCAAATCTCTAAGTTAATTGCTAATAGCTAACATTTATATAGCCCTTTCAGGTTTGCAAAGTGCTTTTCCTATATTATCTCATTCAATCCTCACGACAACCCATGAGACGCATGCTGTGATCACCATTTTACAGATGAGGAGCCTGAGGCAAAGAATGACCAAGTGACTTGTCCGGGATCACACAGCTAGTAAGAGTCTGACGTAGGAATAGAACTCAGGTCTTTCTGACTCCAACCCCATCACTCTACCATGCTGCCTAGTTTTAACATTATAATCTTCTGACATCCCAGGGACTCAGTTTCCTCTTCTGTAAAGCAAGTGGCCTAGTGAACTCTAAGGTCCCTTCCAGTTCTGACATTCTGTGGTTCTACAGTTAAAGGGCCATGAAACTTTCATGGACCTGTAATGGTTACTGTGAGGCAATCTGGCCCTGACTGTCTTTGTATATACCACACAGAAGGACTGCTTTCCCCGGGGAGGGGAGGTGGGTGATGTTGGTGGAGAAGAGGGAGATATCTGTAGCCAAAAACACTGACATGAGATATGACTGCTTTGGGGCTCACAGTTCTTGAGATGAAAAGGAAAAAAAAATTTTCCTACCTTTCTTCTACGGGTGTATTATAACAATGACCATACATTCACTGGCTGTCCTTTCCTTGTGAACTGTTGAAATGGGGCGTAAGATACTGTCAGTCAATCTGTTCATCACAATTCTTTCGGATTCACCAAGTCTGCGTGTCCTAACTGGATTAGGAACTCCAAGGCCAGTTATGAAAATACAATTCTTTTATATGAATTCATAAAACTGTAGGATTTTACAACTGGGAGAAACCACAAAAATCTCTTGCAAACATTTTTTGAACAACTGGAGTAAGGCAAAACCCTAGATACTCTCTGGATTCCATTCCCCATCATCATACCCCCATACCAGGTGCCTTCTCCCTTTCCCCACCACTTTAATCTTCCTTTTGTGTGTTGGATTCCTCTCTTTGGATTGTAAGCTCGTTCAGGGCAGGGGGCCCTCTTTTCTTATTTGCATCCCTCAATCTTACCATAGTATCTAGCACAAAATAGATGATTATAAATGTTGCATTATATTGTAGGGAATGGTGTGTACAAAGGCAAGGAGCAGAAATGTGTGGGGTATATAGGTGGACAGGGGGCTCTGTTGGTTAAACCGTAGAAAGTGTAGGATGGGTCATTGATTTAGCACACTGGAAGAGTCCTTAGAGATAGATAGATCATCTATTCCAACCCTTAGATTTTACCGAAGTGAAAAAATGAGGACTTAAGATAAGAAAAGACTGGCCCAGAGTCACACTCATAATAAATAAATAGCAAAGCCAAGATTCAAACCCAGATCCTCAAGTTTAACACTGTCTCCATTGTACCACACTGATTACTGAATATGAGATGAAACTGGGAAGGTAGGTTTAAGTCAGATTTTGGAGAGCCTCTAATGGCCCACAAAGAAATTTGAAATTCATTCAGTGGACAATGGGGAGGCCATTGAGAGCTTTTGATCAGAGGAGACATGACAAGTTCTATTCGTAGAGGAGACATGGCCACTTCTATACGTAAAGAAGATAAGTCCAGCTGGCAGAAGTGTGAAGGACAAATTATAGGGGGCAAAGAGGAGAAGCCGGGAGAATTACTGGGAGGCTTTTTCCACAGTTCACGAAGGTAATACTGAGGATGATACTAGTAAGGATTGAGAGAAAGGGACAGTTCTGAAAAATGGACAGAGAGAATTTAAGTATGGCAGAGGAGATAATAGAGTGTCCTGACTGAAAATGAGGATCCTGGAAGAGAAGCTAAATAAAGAAAGCAGCCAGAATGTGGAAAGTTTTGAATGCTAGGGTAAATATTTTGCCTTAAATGTTTTAAGACTTTTTACTTTAGTTTTTAGATCTGGAAGACCCTGCAGTTGAAGAAACTGTCTCGGGGAATAATTTTCCCTTGTATCCTTGAACTCTGAGTAGGATTGCCCAAGAGAAGGGAGAGAACAGGGCCAGGTGAGCCAGAGGGACCCAGAGTGTAGATTAGCAGTCATTATAGAACTAAAGCAGGAAACATTCCTCCTGAAATCTGGGGCCTCCTGAAGCAAGCTGAAGTGACTGGAGGAGGCAGCCTTGGCTAACAGCTGCACAGCGATGGGGAAGGCACATGGTACCCCTCCTAAAGGCAAGAGGGAGAGAATGTGAGGAGGGAATGTAATAGGACAAAGTACTATTCTTCAGCAGTGAATAGAATTATAGCTTCCCCAGCTCCCACCCACTCTCACTCCCCTCTCAGCTCCTGGGATTGTGAACACCATATGTGTGCTTATGTAAGGCCGGCCCTAGGCAGCTCCCCCTTCTCTCCAAGGGGTCCCTCTACTTCCTGCTGAGCAAAAACAGCCTCTCTTCTTGCCAGCCTGCCCAGGAGGCAAGACATGCCATTTTGGAGGCTGTCAGGAGCCTGTCACAAAGCTTGTTGGCAAAGCTGGAATGAAGCATTTGTCCACTGTTGGCAGAGTTTAAAGATTATACCCCCTCCCCCATGTGTGTTACTGTCCACCTGAGGCTTTTAGGCTTTCCCAAATGTTGAAAAGTCTTATCCTATCCTTCCCCGTATGTGGTGTCCTAGGCAGCTGCTTCTCTCACCTATTCCTGGCATTGCTTAGTCATCCGCCAATATTGTAAAATTTCCCAGCCCAGCTTTGAAGAAAGCTAGGCAGAGGCCTGGTGGGGTTCTCAAGTGAGCATTCCCATCTCTACTCCAGGAACTGACACCAGGTGGGAAGAAGAGGACCCAATAAAGGAGTCACCCTTTTTGTGGGCCTCACAAGTGAGATGGCTCAGACTCAGCAGAAAAAAAAATACTACTGTACAGATGTTCCTGACATTGCCTCATAATCTGTGTCCCTAGAAGGTTATACAGGATCAGAAATTTGTCTAAGGGGTTTAGTTTTCTTACTAGTTTGGTTTTTTTTTATTAGTAGACTGACATTCACATTTCCAAAATGCTTTCCTTTCATTTCTGATCTATTCAAATTTTTCTCCACACTCTAGCTTTAAGTTCCTCTTTCCCCCAGTCTCATATGCAATTGAACATAGATTAAGAACCTCAAAAAAATTAAGTTCAGTCTCCTCAAAGCAGGGAAAGCAGAAGGAACAAGGACAACTCAAAGAGTAACAGGAAAGTGCTGGAGAGGAAATTATCCCATTAGTCTGGAGAGCATGATAGACTCTGGTTGCAATAGAGAAAGATAAGAAGAGCTTATCTTAATGGAACCTTTTTTGATTAAATATACTTCATTATAGCAGTAATTTATATTACAGTTTTCAAAGCACTTTCATATGTGTTAGCTTGCTAGAGTCTTATAACAGCCCCATGACATGCATGGAACAAGCATTATTAGCCCCATTGCACAGATGAAGTGGTTAAGTGAATTAATTGACTCCAATTTATATTAATGACTCAGTGCTAGAGCAGGGAGTAGAATCTAGATCTCACAACTACTAATGCAGTGCTCTTTCTACTCTATATACCTCCAAAAATTTCCTCAAGCCAGAAATACCTGTCCCTCCTCTTTGTCCTTCCCACTCCCCTCTCCAACTGATTTGGGTGTAAACTTGCTGCCCTTCTTAGACCCTAGAGAGTCAAACAAAAGAAAGAGTCAGGAAGAGGATAACTGAAGGCAGTGATGAGCTCCTTTAACCATAGAACAAAAGGGATAGAATGAAATTATGACAAGGGGGATTTAGGTTAGACTTAAAAAGAATTTCCTGTTGTTGTTGTTCAGTGATGTCTGACTCGCTTTGACTCCATTTGGGGTTTTCTTAGCAAAGATACTGGAGTGGTTTGCCATTTTCTTCTCCAGCTCATCTGACAGATGAGGAAATTGAGGCAAACAGGTTAAGCAAATTGCCCAGGGTTGCACAACGTAAGTGTCTGAAGCCAGATTTGAACTCAGGAAGATGAGTTTTCCTGACTCCACGCCTGGTACCTGGTCTGTCAGGCCACCTAGCCGTCCTTGAATGTCCCTATGCTTAGGGATAATTGGTGACCAAGGGAGGCTATAGAGGAGAGCTTTAAATCAGTCATTCTCTAATAGAATGTTAGACTCATAAGGGCAGGGACTATTTTCTATTTTGACTTCCTAGGTCAGCATATAGTATTTGACAAATAGTTGTTTGTTGATTACTTGTTTTGGAAAAAGGTGCTTGAAGCACCTCAAGTGTAACATAAATCTATTGATGCCTTTTATCGGGGTGAGGAGGAATATTTTCAGTGGGAAGATAGCCCTTCTGGAGTTGGGGGAAAAGGAATATTTGTGCTGCTCTGGGGCAGACAGCAGGAGTGGGTTTGGAAATTGCATTTTAAGAACACTGTGCTCACCAATTTGTTCATCAGTGAGCTTCCCTGATTGTAGCATCCAAGCCTGGAGCGAGGTCTTCTTGCTCATTAGAGAATGATCCAGATGCCAGCAGCCTCTTGTTGTCAGCATCACACACTGAGTGAAGAATGCCTCTCAGATGTCATGCCCCTCAGTGATGAGAACCCCCTGCCTGCCTCTGAGGCAGGCCTGACACCTGTCAGGCATCATCTTTTGCTCTGCGGGGCTCCGTGTAGTAAAAGAGATTGTGTGGTGTCCTAGAAAGGACCATGCCTCAAGTCAGGAGATCTGGGTTCAGATTTGGGCTCCGAGGCTTTCTACCTGTGGGACAATAAGCAAATGATTCCACCTCTCCAGGACCATTTTCCTCACATCAAATGTTGATAGGAATACTCTTACACTCCCTTCCTCTCAAACTCGTTGTGAGGAACGTACTCAGTAAAACACAATACAAGTGCGACATTATGATTAATGACTATAAGATCAGAGCTGTGTAGTAGACTGTTCAGTAAACCATAGTTTCTTCAGCTCAGTTTCTTCATCTATAAAATGGGGTATTGTACTAGATGGTTGTTAATCCATGGTCCTTTCCAAATCTAATATTTCTTAATCAAGTATTCCTGGTGAGTTCATTGGAGATTGTAGGTTAAAATGCCAGGTCTAATCCTCTCATTGCAAGATATGGAGAAGTTTTAATGCCTATTGCAGGAAAATATATATAAACATATACATGTGTATGTGTATACACACGTGTGCATATATACATACATAGGAATGTGTGTATATATATATTTGTGTGTGTGTGTATATGTGTGGTTTTGTGTGTGTCTGTGTCTGTGTATCTGCCTTCGTTTTGCTTTCATTTTTCCATTTGGAGATTGTCCTTAAAGCCTAGAGAATACAGGGAAGAGACTTCATTTAAATATTTTTAATTTGTGCTTATCCCAATGTTGGCTGAGCTAGAGTTTATACTTTATATTATCTGTAAAGAAAAGGGCTTACCGTAAATCAGAAATGTCAATAAAGGTGCAAGAGAGACTGCCTATTTTACAGTGATGTCCCAATTATCCAGAACTTCCCAGTAAATAAGGGGTTTGACCTAAACGAATTTTCCCATAAATTAAGACTTACACTTTTAAAGTATAAAAACTATTTTTTTTTTACTTTACCTGCTTTTGGATAGAAATGTTTCTAAAATATAACTGCTTCCCTGACTCCTTAGAAGAGGACGCTGAGCCTTAACTTGATAGTTTTTGATGACTTAGAATTAACACCGTATACTTTGAATCACAGAATTCTCCACAAGTGGTCATCCAGCTTCTGGGAGGGGGGGAAGATCTTTAGAACTGGGGAAGCTCTTATTTGCTGACACCCCCACTTCCCAGCCTTAGGCAGCTCATTCCATCTGAGAACTAGTTGTTAGGAAGTCTTTCTTCACACTAAACACTGCTTCCCTCTAGCTTCTTTTCATCCATTACTGACCTTGAGGGCCAAACAGAACCCATCTAATCCCCCTTCCACATGAATTATTGCATGCTGTTATAATATAGTGACATCCTCGGGGCTTACATAGGTAGATAAGGATGTTTGTCCCAACACCAAATGGTCCAGATTCTGGTGCTTTCCTAGTTGTTACACATGCTTTTTATGTTTGAGCAGTCTTTGACATGCAATTTGTGTACAGCACGAGCTACAGATTATTCATACCAGTTAATTAAATCAATTCTTCACCCCAAAGTGTTCCCTCTCCAGCTTTCTAAGCATACTAGAGAGGTTGGGGGTGTTGAAGTTTAGATTTTATATGTTTCTTTTAGAGTGATTTCCCAAAACATCACCTGTTGTTTCACTTAAGAAATATTTGCTGTGGATAAGGGCTAGCCAGCATTGATCAGAATAGACCTTACATGAGGGAACCTCTTTTCTTCCCTTCCCTCCTCCATATCTGGGAAAGCTCATTCATTGATTAAATTTTAATTGGCAGATGATAGGTCAGCAGTGATGCAGGGTTTGCCTCAGCATATCTTAGCTTTGCTGTTTAGGTGTTGGAGACCTTTGACACACTAGGCCTAACTGAGATATACTATGCTATTTGGGGCCAGCACCCCTTTAAGCCAGTCTCTGTTCATTCTGAGGCTGGCTTATGTGAGCGACAAAGAGACGGACTGAATGGCAGCTCTCCCTTTCTTTTCCCCTCTTTGACGATTCGGGAATGTTACTATTCCCAGGATGACAATGAGGGGCCTCCTCATTCCATCCTCCACCATGAAAACAGTGTCTGGGGAAGGCAACAGTATTGTCAACCACACATGTCTCACTGATCAATAGAGAGAGGGTTGTCGTAAGGGAAGCACTTTTTAAAACAAAAAAAGTGTGTTATGAATATGAGCCAGTTTTTCAAGGACACTAAAGGGAAACACAGAAAAATTAATCGATGCCTTTTAGGGGTTTTTTTTTAAGTACTACCAACCTCAGGGCAAAGTGGGGGATAAGGAAGAGAATAAGAGAAATCCAGAAAGTTAATTTTTTTTAAATTTTAGAGATTAAAATTTCAAAATAATTACTAGGTATACTCCTTCAAAATAAGATGTGTTTGTTGTTGTTTTAAGTATATAGGTTGTTGTGAAGAAATTGTTTTATACACCTTAAGTACACTAAATTATTTATAATTATTATTACCAAGAGACATATGATACATACTAGATTTGGAGTCAGAAGATCTGGGTTTGAATCCCAGTTCCGCTGTTCCTGAACCTTTCTTGAGGCCTTAGTTTCCTCATCAGTAAACTGAGAGGGTGGAATGAGGTGAGCTCTGAGGTTCCTTCCAGGTCTAAATCTCTGATCCTCTGATGTTGCCTAGACCAGCCTTCACAGAAATTTGAAATGAAAATTGTTTCCACTGATCTGGATCCAGGACTGTGCGGGAGAAGCAAAAAACCCACATCTGTTCCTGCTGACCCAGAGGGATCTTAAACAAGTCCCTTACCTCCCTGGACCTGCTTCCTCCCTTGTAAAGTGAGGGAGTTAACCTACATGGCCTGGAAGTCTCTCCTAATTCTAAATCTATTAATCCTATGAGCCAACGGCCCTTCTTCATGAAAACTTCCCTGCAAAATACCATACCACAGTCTCTTAGTTCTAGTTCTTTATATCTAGTCCACTGGATGGGCACTTAGACATTTCTCTCTGTGTTGCTAAGTCACTAAGTCTTCCTTTCTCCTCCTCTAAATGTCAGTTCCCCAAGAGTAGAGAAGCCAGTCTTCTCTCTTTTCTTTCTCTTATACCCCTTACACACATAGAACAGGTACACAATAAGAAATTTTTCACTTGAAAGCCTGAATTAACCCACCACGTCATTAGAAGTAGAACCCACTATGCCTCTCCATCGCTTTGGTAGCAGCATTGAAAGAAAGCCTTCCTCCAGCATCAAGGTGGTCCTGTACTTTTAATAAAGGTTTGTTTGCTTTTCCCCTCTTAAGGTTATTATTCTTGCCGCATTAGAAAGACCTTCTTGGGTGAATATATATAATGACATGGACAGGAGTTATAAAACAATGCAGACAGGCGTGGATTTTTTCGTGAGTTTCCTTACCAGAGGGAATTTCTCATTGATAAGATCATAGATTCCATCTAAGTAGTTAAATAAATGGGGCAGCTAGGTGACACAGCGAATAGATAGTCCTGGGCCTGATTCGTCTTCCTGAGTTCAAAACTTCTTGCCTCACTTACCAGCTGTGTGTCCCTGGGCAAGTCATTTAACCCTGTTTGCCTCAGTTTCCTTATTTGTAAAATGAGTAAATAGCAAACCACTCCAGTAGCTTTGCTAAGAAAACCCTAAAGGGGGTCACAAAGAGTCAGACATGACTGAAATGACCAAACAACAACAAAAGTTAAATAGAGTGTGTTTATTGGGGAATACTATTGCAAACAAGTCAAATTACCTCCCCTTAACTTGATTTTATTACATGTGTATGGGACTGTTTGCTCTCTCATTTAGAGCACTACAAAGCAGTTGGACTCATTAATGGATAATTAGTTAGAGCAACCCCCAATAGCTCTCTGGCTGAGCTGGGGGCTGAAAGGCCCATTTTCACCTT
Organism: Phalanger gymnotis; assembly: GCA_028646595.1. Taxonomy (NCBI): domain Eukaryota; kingdom Metazoa; phylum Chordata; class Mammalia; order Diprotodontia; family Phalangeridae; genus Phalanger; species Phalanger gymnotis. Next base: position 558,232,777 of record CM053622.1, read on the forward strand.
TCCAGAACTTGTAAGCTCATTAAATGCTAATAATGAAGAGGAGATTTTTTTTTTCTATTTCCCTGGGAACTTTTCCTGATCGATAGCCAAGTGAGTGTGTGTGTTTGCCTGCTCTTGGGACAGCGGAGGAGTCTGGGCTGCCAGGGCTGGTGAAAGTAGAGCTTGGGACCATTATTCAATTGGAGAGACACAACAGAGCTTATTCAGCGGGTCTCGGAGAGAGGCTTTCTGTTTAAAGTGACACTAAGCCAGATTACGTTCACCTACATTCTATAGCCACCTCTTGACAACACTCACTTTACTTGGTTTCTAAATGAAGAAAGGAGTTGAAAAATGAAACAATGGAAGAGCTTAAACGGCCCTTCCGGCTCTAGAATTCTATGGTTCTGTGACTTCTGTCTCCCAGAAGTCCCTCAGGGATTGGTTTTTCTTTGTGTATACCTTAACAATTCATCTAGCTCTCTCTCTCTCTCTCTCTCTCTCCCTCCATTGGGTAGGGCCCAGAGAAACTGAGCCGTTTTGGAAGCATAACAGTTCCTGTAAAGACTGCTCTCTGTTTTAAGGATAGTCATCAAGCAGGAAGCAGAATGTAATGGAAGGAGCATTTGACTCAGTCAGAAGACCTAGATGAAAATCCCAGCTTTGACACTTAGTCTCTGTAAGCCTTAGTTTCTTTACCTGTAAAGTAAGGATGATGAAAATCTCATTACCTACCTCAGAGAGTTGTTGTAAGGATCAAAATGAGTTGATGAAAGAAAAATACTTTGCAGCCTCACAGCAATAATAACTGCAATTTGAAATACTATTTTTAATCAATTTTTATAAATATGCAGGATTTTGTGGAGGTTTTTAAAAATCTCATTTTGATAGCCAGCTATCGGAAGCCCTATTAAAAAGCAACGGCTCAATTCCCTATTCTGTTCAGACTGAATGAATTGGGATCACTTCCAATCAGCCGGTCAAAGGGGCAAACTATCCAAAAAGTCAACATACTGTCCCCCTGCTAGGAGGAGGAGGGAGAGATCTCTCTCTCCCCTATGCCCTCCTACCATGGTAAAGGGAGATGCCAACATTTGAAGAAGATCATGACCATTGTAATTAGCAGAGATCACCCTCAGATCTATAGTCTAAAGAAACTTAGCTAAAAATCAGCCCAAGGAAACTTGCTTTTAAATAGAATATGTACATTTTCATGAATTTCTGTTTTCAGTCAACAAATGGTGGTTGTAACGGTAGATTTTTTTTTATTCCCTTTCATAGAATGCTAGAAATTTAGAACCGAAACAGACTTTGTAGCTTCACCTAAGCCAAATTCCTTTCTATTTCCTCATGGTCAACTATTTAGGAGGCAGAATACAGCCTGGCCTCGAACTGGCAGATTTTCTTCCTAAAGTGCCACTTACATTGAGTTCAATTCAACAGACAGTTGTTAAATACCTACTTAACTCTGTGCGGGGCACTGCCCTAGGTATTACATGGTACATTGGAAAGAGCCTTTCTCTAGAGTCAGACTACATGGTTTCAATTCGCAGGAGAGGTTAAGTCAGTAAGTGACTTAACCTCTTTGGGCCTCAAAATCCTATAAAAGAAGGATATTATACTGGATACTCTGAGAGGTCTCTCCCACCTCTACAATGCTCTGATTCCCAGATGAAATCACCACATAACCCTTGTCCTCAAAGAGCTTACAGTCTCACACAGTGATAAGTCATTTGTACAGATAAGCCTTATATGATTTACAACGGGATAACTGCATAGGAGAGATCAGAAAGGCATGAGAGATCGGGGAAGGGAAAGAACACTTCTCACCGGGGAAATAGGGAAGACTTAGGCTGCTTTATTTGGCTAAGCTTTTTGACTCGCTTTCCTTCCGTATTAGGTTCCCTGAAAGAGTTGCTCATTGTGATGTAACAGAAACAACAGTGGACCAAGACCCACAGTTTGGGGTTGTAATATTGGCTCTCCTACCAACTCACTGTGCAACCTTAGGCAAGTGACTTGGGCCTCTTAGTCTCAGATCCGTATTGCAATTGAGCTTCCATTTGTAAAATGAAGTGATTAAATTAGATGATCTAGCTTTTTCAAATACCTGATTTAATTCAGTCCAACAAACATTTTTTCAAGCACCTAGTATGTGCAAGGGACTGTGCTAGGTGCTAGAGATACAAATGTAGAAAAGTAAAACAGTCCTTGCCCTCAAGGAGCTTACTTTCTACTACTTACTAGCTCTTAAATTCTCTGATTATATAGGAGCATAAATTTCGAGGTGAATGGCACCTTGGAGGTTATCAAGGATTTCAGCTTGACTTTAGAGGGTAGGGGAGATTTGAACAGGTGGATAGGAAGGAGGGTGTACCTCCTTCTATATACCTCATTTTATTCACTACATTCTTCTATCTATTCATTACATTCATAATATCCTCTCAAATGTTACTGTTCCCATGCCACATGAACTGGAAACCAACAGCCCCATTGGAGTCAACGGTGGTGGTCATGCATGCTCTAGCATCCATTGCTAAGTCGTGCCCATGGCAGGTACTGCAAAAATAATGGAGGCTGATGTAGAAAAAAACCAGTGAGGCAGCTGGACACTGTCCCAAAGCAATTTCCCTTTCATGCCTCTCTGACTGCTAAGAATTCCACACATGCACTCCTCTCTTTCTCTCCTTTCCATCTTCCTAAGTCCCCCAAGCATGCCTTCCTTTCTCCTCCCCATCGTCCCTCCTGGGGAATTCCAGCCCCCTTGTGAAGCCCTTCCTGAGTTTAGGGAGAAGGTGGTATTTAGCAGGTTAAGTCTTGCCTTACCAAAAAGAAAGAAAAAAGGCCTTAACATCCAGACTTTGAACAGGAAAAGCTGAGAGATCTCCTGCCCTGAAGCAAGCTTTGCTTTGTAGGATGATAACTATCAGGTGTAATTTTTTTTTTCATGGCTTAGAACAAATTTTATTGTTTCCAGAGTCTTCTTCCTTCCCTCCCCCTCCCCAAAAAAAACCCCAGAAGCCTGATGTGTCATCTCTAGCTGGGAGAAGGGGGAATGGCTCCCTTCTGTCCCCACTTATTCTCCCCTCCCCCTTTCCTGCCCAGTGGGATTCATCTCTTCAGTGTTTGGAACAAAACAGGCATGAGGCTTGGCTGATGGCTGGGGCTGGGCCAGGGCTGAGAGGGAAGGGTCTCCTTAAAGCTCATTTCTCCAGGGTGGTTCCACTTGCTGCTGAAGGCCACTTGCCAGGGGGACACGGTCATAAGGGTGAATTTCTGAGGTAGAGGGGCCAAGGCTCAGGGCTCTCAGCTGTTGCTCCAGAGTCTCCTCTAGTTCCAGGTTGGGGAAGGGGCACCATTTTTTTTTACAGAAATTCAGAAACATGTGCCATTCAGGATCCTGGCATAGCAACAGAGGGTTCCCTATCAGGTATAATTTTTGCATGTGTGGGAATTACTGTTTGCAGAGAGCAAAAGATTGCTGGGTGGCCAATTCCACCAACCCGACAGGCAGAAAAGGAAAATCTGACCTTGCCCATAAGAAATGGTATCTGAGAACAGGGTGGCTGGAGGGGGAGAGGGTGGCACAAAGACGGAAGGGAAGTAGGTAAGGGCTCCTTTCATCTTCCATTCTAACTCTTCTGAGGTGTTGCCCTTGCATAGTTTTATCCCCTCATGTACACTTCATCTCACCTCTCTGTTGATATCTCTCAGTCTTCCCCCCCAGGCTGGTTTGTCTCCTCAGTATTCTTCCAGACCCTTCATGCTCCTTTGCACACTTGTTTATCTTTTCCTTTCTCTCTAGTATACCCTTCTTCCTATCCACCTGTCTGAATATCCCCTATCCCCTAAGGCCAAGCTGAAATCCAGCATCCTCCATGAAACATTCCTCGATCACTATAGCTCACATTGATATCTCTACTCTTGGGACACATAGCACTTAACCTTTAAACAGATACTATCTGGCATTTGTGCGTATTGTTTTAGTATAACTTAAATTATTATGGTTATTTGTATATGTGCCCCATCTCCCTACTCTATTATAAGCTCTTTGAGGCCAAGGGCTATGTCGCTTCATTTTTCCATAACCAGCCCCTTGTACAAAGTGACCCTTCATAGATGTTTGCTGAATTGACTAGTGGATTCTTGTGGTTAAAATTGCCCAGTAACCTTAGGCTCCCTAGGAGTATGGTAAGTTCATAGATCTAGTGCTGGGAAGGACCTCAAAAGCTATTTAGTTTAACCTTCTTATCCTGCGCCTGGGGAAACTGAGACCTAGGGAGGTTAAATGAAGGGTCCTGTCTTTTTCTCCTCTGTATGCCTCACAGAAATTAGTAGGTATTCAGTTAATACATATTGAATCAATATTCTGTGCCTCTAGGAAAAAGGATTCTCCAGTCAGGCCACCATATGCACAGAATTATCCACTCTGTGTATATAGGCAGGCAGACAATAAGCATTTATTAAGCATTTACACTATGTCGGACACTATTCTAAGTGCTAGGGATACAAATATAAGGAAGAGGAAGAAGAGGAAGGAGGAGGAGGAGGAGAAGAACAAGAACCAACTCTCCCTGCCCTCAAGGAGCTAACATTCTAATAAGAAAAGACAACACATAAAAGGGAACTGAATTACAATGAGGCACATGAAGTGAGCAAGGGCTGCCTTAGTCGATCCCCAAAAGGGAAGCCCCAGGAAAAAACTCAGAAATAAAAGAAGGGGACCAGAATGGTGGGACAGATATTGCAGGTACAGAGGAAGCTCCAGGTGCTGTAGATGTGTTCTAGGGTGAAGACACATGGAAGAAAGAAGAGTAGAAGTTTACAGAAGAAACCAAATTGGACAGTCACTCTGCCTTGACTTCTGAGTCTGGCTATCTGGTGGTAAGGGCCCAGTGTCCCTAGGCCTATGGGAAACTGCCTGGACAGCCCCAAATCACAGAACGTTAGAACCAGAAGAACCATTAGGGGTCACCTAGTTCAATACTCCCACCCTCAACACCCATACCACAATTGTCTTGACTCCCAGTCCTATGTTCTTTTCACTACCAAAGCTGCCATAGGACTATGGGAAGAAAGTGGGAGGAAACAAAGAAGGTCAGTTCTTTCCGGTTGTGGTAAAGGAACAGCAGAGGAAGGGTAAGTGTCCCAGAAAGAGAGGAGGAAGATCATTAAAAAGACAAAAGAGGAGAACTGAAATCTGATATTTCTATCTCACAGTTAGAAATCTTAAGATTTTATATACACACCCCCTTTAATAACACCATTTTCCATTCATATGGTGCTTTGAAAAAATTAAAAGCTTTTTTTATTATATCCAATCTCCTTTGTTCTTCCTAAAACCTGTGAGATAGGTGGAACAGATAGTTTATCTCTCAATTGACAGATAAAGAAACTGAGGCCTATGACATTAAATGAGTCATCAGAAGCCATGAAACAAAGGCAGCAGCAAAAGATCAAGCTAGAACCTGCCCCCTTCACCTAGGACTAAACTGAAAATCTTAGATCTTTTAACATAGCTCAGGCATACACAGATATTCCTGTATGACCTATTATTTTTCTTGGGCAGGTGGTTCTCTTGTCAGCCAGACCTCAATGTACTGTCCATCAGGTTCCCCTGATAGATTATAGGGTTACCTTCCAGGGACACCCAGGAATATATTGGGATCAGCCACCAAATCAAATGAGAATAAAATTTTAGGAGTCAGTGCAGTTAAAGAATACAAGAGCTAGAAAGGGACCTTGGCACTGACGTGTTCCAGCCCTTTCATTTACAGATCAGGAAACCGAGGTGCAGAAAAGTTAAACGACTTGCCCAAGGTGATATGGCTACTTCATGACAGAACTAAGGGTAGAATTTAGGCATCCTGCTCCCCAATTCTCACCTCTATACCATAACAGAATCCCACAGAAGGAATCAGGAAGCTTCTGATGCTGACTTCTCTAGGGCATTTTGCCTTCTTATAGATCACAGTGCCAGTGTACCAGGCTCAGAGGTGGAATCCAGGTATGTAAAACCTTGAGGCTGGAATATTTTGCCCACCCTTCTAACAGTGATCACAACAGGAATTATCACCCCTGTAGGCAGCTGGTCCCAGGCAAGGAGCTAAGTCAACATCTTAACCAGGGCCAGGGAAAGACCCTCACACTGCAAAATTAGGTTGGAAAAGCACTTTTTAGAGGGATTTTCCTTGAGAGACTTCTTTTTGAATGCTAACAGTATATTCCCTTACCCTCCTCCTAAGAGGCATCTAGCCTGATTCTTCTCTGTTTCTTATACCTACCGCTCCAACAGGGCAAGACAGTGTTTCAGATTCTTATGTTTGGGCCAGACCTCAAAGGATATTGGTACCGCAGCCTTCAGAAATGGCATGAAAAGTGGAATTGAACAGAATGGAATAGGCATTTATTAAGTGCCTCCTATGTGCCAGGCACTATGCAAAGTGCTTTACAAATATGATCTCATTTGAGATACCTTATATTTGTAAAGCTCATCATAATTTCCAAAGCTCTTTCCCATCCATTATCAGCAGCAGCAGCAAGCTTGTATTGAGCTTCTATTATGCAGTAATCACTGGGGATATAAAGATTTAGAAGACATAATCCCTGCCCTTAAGGAGTTCACATTCTTGTTGAAGAGACGCCCTCCCTCTCCCTCCCCTTCCCTTTCTTTCTCTCTTTCTCTCTGCCCTATCTTGCTTTCACTCTCTCCCTCTTAAAACACACACATATATTTCAGAGGATCATAGATTTAGAGCAGGAATGAACCTTGAAGGTCATCTAGTGGAACCAAGTAAACTGAGGCCCAAAGAGATTAAGTGACTTGCCTGAGGTCACACAAGTGTTAAGCGACATATCTGGGATTTGGACCCATTTCCTCTGCCTCTAGTGCTTTTTTTTTTTCACTATATTGCATATACTTGTATGTTCAGTTTTCCATGATTCACAGCCATGGTCTCTTATATATGGTTTTAACTTTTCTAGTGCGTGTGATTGTGTAGTGTGTGTGTGTGTGTGTGTGTGTGTATGTATGAAGATAAGATATACTAAGATATATATTACTTATGGTGTGTATATTACATTATGCATATAAATAGTAGATATGCTACATATACTAACATATGCTATATGTACTATATGATATATGTTATGCAAATATGTAGTAAATATGCGTATATACTAGATATACTATAATACTAAGATAAGCTATACTGCACGTTGTACATATGTGTCTGTTATACATATATATACTAGCGATAAATACATGGATATAGATGTGTATGTCACACACTATATGCTCTATATACTAAGATATATACTATCTTTATGGGATATATGGATACATATCTTTTATCCTGTGCCCAACTGGACCATTAATCTCCTCAAAGGCAAGGATACCCTCATCCTCCTTGCTGTCCCCTGAAGCTGCTAGCACAGGGCTGGGCACACTTTGGGAAAGAAGGAATGACCACGACCCAGCAGTGCAGGGCAGCATCCCTTCAGTCCTAGAAGGCACAGTGGGAGATATCGGATGGAACTGCTCAGTAGCCAGACTTTAAGGTGGGTTTTCACCCTCATCTGCTTAAACTCCATGATGCCTGTGCAAGATGCTTTCCCACCTCCTGGTTTCCCTGGCACAGGAAGCCATTGTTTTCTTTCCTTCTTGGAGCACTCTGGGGAGGGGTTTAGAGGAGCTCACTGTGGATCAGGCTGTGTTAATGTGTTGTGAAGCATGTTCCTGAATGCTCACGCTGGGGGCGTGGGGGGAAGGGGAGGTGAGATCCTGACCTCAGCAGGAAGCAGACAGTCTCCTTTCGCTTCATTGGGCAGGAATTCTCTACATTTTCCCCTTTGCACAGAGCTGCCTGTTACCTGGAGCAAGCAGCAGCTCGGTGCCCAGAGTGGGATTGGGAATATTCTGACCTGGGAGGGAATTCAGGGGATGAGAGTAGAAGAGAAGGCTTTGATCCTGAACCCAAAGTAAAACCCAATCTTTCCAAGTTTCATGTTCCTGCCAAAGGATGTCATAAGAAAGGCAGGCGACACTGCAAAGTTCAGCCTCCTCTTTCCCCCTTCTCTCCTTTTTTTTGGGGAGGGAATGGTGTGTGTGGGGGGGGGTCTATTTGTATTTCTAGGTCCTTGTGCTTTTCCAGTTCTTTCTTCAATAAGAGGCCAGCAAGATTCCCTCCCCCGCCCCCCTGCTGTGAAATGTGGCAGCTGTCTAGTCTCCTCTCCCTCAGTCAAGGGCCAGGCAGGAAAAGCTTTTGATCTGTGACAAGCAAGAAAGCACTTACCCCTTCCCTGCCATCCTCCCATCCCCTTCTTTCAGACCTGATTTTCCCCAGCCCAGCAGATGGGAAGCTGAAAGGGAAGAAGGCAAAGTCCCAGCTGGGCTGTAGACTCTCTCCTCCTGTTTTAGGCTCTTTTTGCCATGTTCAGGAACAACACAGAGTAAAATTGTGGTCTTTAGGACCCAAGGCCCTCTCTTTCTGAGACCTGTCCCATCACCTGAGTCCCCTGCCTCTTCCTGTAGGACCTTATGCTACAAAATCCCCTTGTGTGTATATATAGAAGGAAAATGATGACTCTAACCCTTGCTAAAGAGGAAAACAATAAGAATTTAAGGTATTCTCCTCCCAGGCTCATTTCATTGTGATATAGGCACTCTTAAATGAGTGAATTCAGAAAGTCATACAGATACCATCAGAAATGGGAAAAGATCTTAGAGAGGACCTAGTTGCACCCCTTCCACAATTTTATGGATGAAAACATGGGGAGGGAGGAGGGAGACTTGTCTCAAATCACATAGTTAAGTGATTTAAACCCCCATTCCCTGACTCCTAGTTCATTGGTCTTTATAGTAGGTCACACTGAATTAGTTGGTCATTCTAGTTAATCATGTCAGGATCCACAGATTTTATCACAACCATTAGAGCTCCCCTAACTCAAGGCTTCTTAACCTGAAGTCTGTGAACCTCTTATTTAAAAAAAAAATAGAATTGGTTTTCTTTTCAATCCTTCATATTCTGCTTTATTTATTTTAAAACATTTTGAGAAGGAGTGTTTAAGCTTCACCAGGCTGCTAAAGGGCTCTGTGGCACAAAATAAGAGTGCCTGCCTTAACCCTTTCTTCTGGTCCATCTAAATGACCATGGCAGACGCTGAGTTTAAGACACCAAGTCACAGTTCTTCCATTGGGTAAAATTAGTTGCAGTTAGGATCTACTGTGGAGTCTTAGGCTGTAGAAGACCTGTTTCTTGGGTCATCCTGCATATCTCCAAGATTGGGGAGGACAGGCTGGATACCTCAAGGCAACGTCCACAATAATTAGAATAGACTTCTTGCCATGCCTAGGCAGGATCTCTTTCATAGAATACCAGCCAATTACAAGTGGAAAGCTTTAGACCTGAAAGCAATTAATCTTAAAAATGGGCGGGTTTGGGTACCGTCAGGTTGGTAGGGCAGATGTCTTAGGGTAGGGGCACCCTTTCGGCATCCCTCAAGTCATATCCATTAGGCAGCCACCTACTCTGCTTGTGATTAGGCTACAGTTCTGGGCCAGAACATTACCATTTCTCAGTCTCTCCTTCCTCTGCCTCAGGAAAGGAGGAGACAGTAAATGTCACTAATACTTAGCCTTCAGAAAATGTCACTAATACTTACCCTGCTGGCTGCTAATCCCCTCACCTCCTCCACCCTCTCAGGAAGTGGGCGCATAGAACTGCATAGCTATATTTCTGTCACACTTTTCATGTAAAGAAGCATTTTAAAGGGGTTGGGCTGGGTTTTAAAAAAAAATCAATAACCATTAAATATGAAGAGTCAGCTTGCCATATAGTGTGCTGCTGCTACAGCAGAAAATCAGGCCCTCCTCAGTCAGCATTGCTTTTCTAGGCCTTGCAGGGAGAGATTCTCTGATGGCCCTTCATTGCCTAGAGGTCCAAGGCACAAATTCTCATCCTGGCATTCAAGGCTTTCTATAATCTTGCCCAAACCTACCCAACAAACTTTATCTCCCACTACTCCCCAGCGGATACAACTATAATCACGTGGGGAAAAGAAAATCAGTGTCTTCTCTGAATACCCCAGCTTAAGGTTTCCTCTTCAGTCAGTCTCCTCTCCAGGTTTCTAGGCCATACTTACTGTTTGCACCATATCAACCCTGATTATAGTCTTGCCTTCCTTCTCTGTTTGTCGAGCATGGCTGTATGTTATTTGTCCAACAACTAGATTATAAATGAGTCCCTTGTCAGCCAGGACTGTCTTCTCATATAATCTTGGAACTGGAACAGACCTTAGAGATTTAGTCCACACCCACCCCATCCCCACCCCCACTCTCATTTTATAGACAAAGAAACTTCCTCTAGAGAGAAATGATTTGCCCAAGGTTACACAAGTAAAGGCAAAACCAGAACCCTGATCTCCTAACTGCTAATGCGATGCCCTTACCACTACACCACTTTGCCTCTGCTTCTCTAATATTCCTCATAAATGTCCTGATATTGAGGCAGAATTCCTAATATTGAAGTGTCACAGTGTTGGGGCCAGAGTTGGGAAGACCTGAGTTCAAATTTAACCTCAGACTAGCTGTTGGGTCATTTAACTTCTGTCTGCTTCAGATTATTCACCTGTAAAATAGGGAAAATAATACACCTACCTTCCAGGGTTGTTGTAAGGATTGGCTGAGATAATATTTGAAAAATTCCTAGCAGGGTGCCTGACACATAGTAGGTACTATGTAAAGAAATACTTATTCCTTTTTCCCATACCCTCACAGTACCTAAACAGCCTTTTAATAGCTTTTCAACGAAATACTTGCTGAAATTAAGAGGTTGGAATGAATGATGCTAAGGTCCCTTCCAGGTGCTGACATCCAGTTATTTCATTGGAATGGCAGGGAAGTGACTTGACAATTCCAGTGACCAAAAGTTGAGATCATTAGCATCTGAGGACCCCAACGTATTCCTGATGGCCCTGAGCCCAAGATCGTCCCTAATTTCTTATGAAATTGATCCAGGATCAGGCACTGACCCTCTAGTTGATTCGGATGCCACTTGGCTCATGGGAGGCTTGGTCTGAGGCCATGAGACAGAGTAAAGGTAGTTATCTGTGAGCTGAAGGATGGCCTCTCAGCCCAGAAGAGAGCAAAGTTTTGGCCTTTGACTTATGTGTTCATCTGGCATCTTCAGACTCTGGTGGCATTTTGAGGATTTTTTTTAATTGGTTTGGAGCTTAGAGGGGAAAAGCAGTAGTTTGGTGAGAATTTTAAAGGAGAGGAGAATTCAACTTTGATATACAAAAATATTATTATTACTATTATTATAGGTGGCATATTTATATAGTGCCTACAATGGAGAAGGCTCGGTGCTAAATGCTTTACAAATCTTATCTCATTTGTTCCTCGTAACAGCCTCAGGAGGGAGGTGCCGTTGTTACCCTCACTTTGCAGGCAGACAAGTTAAACAACCGGTAAATGTCTAAGTCTGGCTTTGAACTCTCATCTTCCCGACTCCAGGCTCAGTGATCTATTCGCTGTGCTACCTAGCTGTCTCCAACGTTGAGCTGCATAAAAAGATAAAAGATACAGCAGCTTCGGTCCTTCATGTAAATAGTCTTATTTCTTCAAGTAGACTATAAATCCCTTGAGGTTAGAAAAGTATTTCTATCTTTTTATGTATCTTTGTCTCATTGGGGCCTATTCTAGTAAATTCTTGTTCAGTCATTTCAGTCACGACCCTATTTAGGGTTTTCTTGGTAAAGATACTACAATAGTTTGCCATTTCCTTCTCCAGCTCTTTTTACAGATGAGGAAACTAAGGCAAACAGAGTCAGATGACTTGCCCAGGGTTACTGAGCTAGTGAGCATCTGAGGCCAGGTTTGAACTCGAAGATAAGTCTTCCTGTCCCCAGACCTGGCACTCTATCCGCGGCACCACCTGGCTACCCTATTCAGTGAATAGCAGCCATTTTACCTTGAGCCCTCTCTATAACAATCTTCATTAAAGGCCAGGATTAGAAACAAGTCAGACCCATCTTTGACCCTGTCGCAGGGAAATGATTAGTGAAGTGCAGGAGGACCTTTGTCAGGCAGGCCGGTCCCCAAGGATCACGTTATCTGGGCACTCTGAATACTTCGTAGGTGCCATCCATCCCGACAGGGCCAAGAAAATTTTGCAAGCTGTGTAATAACTCAGCATGTGGTCATTGCAGCTTTCTCCATAGAGTCCAAGGCATTTTACCTTAAACGCTTATCTCATTAATGTCGTGATCATCAAACACTTTTAGGGGCTACACGGCTGAGTGGATAGAATGCTGGACTAGGAACCAGGAAGAGCCAAGTTCAAATTGTGCCTTCAGTATTTAATAGCTCCGTGATGCTGGGTAAATCACCTCTCCTCGCTTGACCCCAGTCTCTTTATCTTCAGAATGAAAGGATCGGACTAGGTGACTTCCAGAGTCTCTTACATTTCTAAATCTATGATACTATTATTTATGGAGTGCCAATTGTTCAAAGCGCCAGAATAGGCCCTGATGAGACAAAGACACAAAAAAGGTAGAAATATACCCCTTACAGGAGGGAGAGTCTACTTGGAGAAACAAGACTGCCGACATAAAAGACAGATGCAGCTGTGACTTTTTTTCTTTTTTATGAAACTAAAGATCGGAGGCACCCATATGGCACAGTGAGTCCAGAGTCAGGAAGAGCTGAGTTCAAATCCAGCCTCCAGCACTTGCTAGCTGTATAATCTCAGGCAAGTCACTTAAAAAAAAAAAATGTTTGCCTCAGTTTCCCAGACTGTAAAATCAAGGTAATAATAGCACCTACTTCCTAGGGTTGTTGTGAAGAACAAACGAGATAAGATTTGTAAAGCCTTTAGTGTAGTGCCTGGCACATAGTAGGCTCTATGTAAATACTATTATTGTTATATGACATCATCATCATCAGGCATTTATTGGGAGCCTATCATGGATCAAATGAGTGATACAAAGGAGTGCTCTAGGACTTTAAAAGAAGAAGGCCCTGTGGCATTCAGGGAATCCTTTATGAAAGAATTGTTTGAACTGGGCCCCGAAGGATACAAAGAATTTAGATGCATGATGAAAACCCAGATACCCCAAATTACCTTTTTGAAAGACAGGGTAAACCAAGTGGAAAAGGAGAATCATGATAACAATATATACAAAAAACCAACACTAGAGTGAAGCCAAAAGTTGAATAATTGAACTGACCAGAGAAAATACGAGCAATCAGTAGAGAGATGGGGGTGCTGCTGGTACAGAATGTTGCACACATTGTCACAGATGGTCACCAAGTTGGTTTGTTTTACTGTTTTTCTATGTTACAAGGTCAGGATTCATTTGATTCAGGCACGGGAGCTTTATAAAGGAGTGATTGATATAAAAAACAAAAGAAATTGATGGAATTTATTTTTTTATATTCAAGAGGATACTTTTTATGATTTTGATCAGAACATTTGAAAAATGAGTGTGACTCTTTGGGAAGTGATACCAGAATTTCAGGACACTGGAAAACATAAGTGGAGCTCAGAGTTGCTTAACTCAAAGTGGAAACATTAGAGAGAGAGAGAGAGAATGAGAATGAGAATGAGTGTGGGTGTCTGGGTGTCTGATGGGGGGAGGTGATAGGGTGATGGGTTATACCTAGAAGGCTTCTGGCTGTAACCAAACAATTAGTTGAATCTTTTTCTTCTCTCCCCACACCTCTTGCCTTAGGCCAAAGGTCTCCATAGGAGGAACCCTGGGCAATAACTAATAAATCTAGTGTTATAGTTTGGCCTGAGCCCCCTCCCCCTAACCCACATTGCAACAGCCCCTGACGTTTTAGTTTTAGTCTGTAGTGCTCTGGACTTCCCTGTCTGATTGTTTTTTATGGCTTTTGTATTCAATGGAATTTATTTCAGGCAAAGGTTCTTAAATTGGGGTCCATGAATTTGTTAGTTTTTTTTTAATATTTTGATAACTGTATTTCAATATAATTGGCTTCCTTTGTAACCCCATGTATTTTATTTTATGCATTTAAAAAACATTATTCTGAAAAAGGGATTATAGACTTTACCAGACTGTCAAGGGGTCCAGGACAAAAAAAACTTACCCACCCCTGATTTAGGGTGTGTTTGAACTGTTGCCTTGCGTTCCAGCCATTATAACTCTCCCGTTCAGTTGCGGTGCACCCAAGGTATACCATTATCTGACTTTGGTGGAAAATTCAGCAGCCTTATGGTTTGGTGGGTGAGTTCAGATCGCGTCAGCATTTTTTGAAGCAAAATAGGGAGAGAGGTATCTGGTTAATTGTCAGTGTCCATTAGCGCCAAGCCACACCTTCACTGTTTCATTAAGAGACTTTTAGAACAAAAATTTTTTCCAGTGCTAGGTCCCCCATCCATCTATTGGGATAGCTTGTGACAGTGGTGTCAGACTCAAAAGGAATTCATTGACTTAGAAAACCACATCTTAACATTACCTGTGTTCTATCATATTTTTTATTTATTTTGTTAAATATTTCCCAATTACATTTTAATCTGGTTCTGGTGGCACTCTGGAGTGTTTCACACCTCAGGTTTATGAGATTAGAGCTGGTCCAGTCCCTTTACTTAATAAAGAAACTGAGGCCCAATGAGGCTAAATGACTTGCTCAAAGTCACACAGATAGTAAGCACCAGAAGTGGGATTTGAACCCAGGCCCTCTGAGGCCAGAGCCAAGTTTCTTTGTCTTATTGTAGTGTACAGGGTGGAAGGGGAGTGAGATTAAGTATAAAACAGGAAGGTCACAGGGTCATTTGTTTATCTTTTGCATATACAGAAAAGATGGTTATCTATCATCCTTTTAATCCATGATACTCTTATATAACAATGCTTCTTTACCAATATTCCCCACTATATTATGTGTCCCAGGCCCCACCATGAGAAATGTCAAGCACTAATCATATATGAGGGGCTTACTCAACATAACAATTTCTAGAATTTGGCAGTTCAAACTAATTTCTGCACTCCCTATAGTTAGAGACAACACAGAATCATAGATCTAAGAGTTAATGACTGTAATATTGAAGTCACGTATCATAAGCAGACAGGGCATTCATTCATTGGGTTCAGAGCCAGAAGAACTGAGGTAGAATACTACCTCTACTATTCAGTCAAGTTGTCTAACCCCTTTAGGCCTCGGTTTCTTCACCTGTCAAATAAAGGAACTGAATGAAATGATTTCTAAGGCCCCTTCCAGCTCTCAAGGCTGAAACAGTGAAACCTATGAAACAGTGGTCTTCCTAGAAATTCCTTTTAAATTATTCAAGTCTCTCCAGTGCCAGTTTAGTGCAAAATTTTGTTCTCATATGTTGTGGGCTTCTAAAAATTGGTCATCCCTGTGTGGTTTGTGTGATGGTTCCTAGTAATAGTAATAGCGAGCATTTGCATATAGCTTTTAATGACCCCAAGTTTCTCCTTAAAGCAAAGGCCATCTTTTTAGCATCTGTTTTCTTTTATTAATGCTATATAGCTGGGAGTCATAGAATACTACAGTCTCCAAATAATTAAAGTTGGAAGATACTCAAAGGGTAGTGGAGTAGTACATGATGGATATGACTAGTTTCCCTGGCTTCCTTCAAGACCTATCTTAACTCTTACCTTCTGCAGGAGTCCTTTTCTATCCTCCACTCAGTTCCCCCTCATGTCTTCCCTCTTAGATTACCTTCTGTCTACTCTATATCTAACTACTTGCATTTCTCCTCCATGAGAATGGGAGTTTTTTTGAGGGAAGGGACAGTATCTTTTACTTTCTTTGTATCCCCAGATCTTAGTGTAGTATCTGGCACATAGTAGGTCCTTAGCAGATGTTTGTTGACCATCTGACCAACCGAAACACACTCCCAACAAAGATTTACACAGAGCAAGTGTCAGAAAGAATATCATCAGAAGAATGTATGACTAGAAAAGGGGATGGATGGGCCATTCATATAGTAAGTGAGAGTCACAGGCAGCCCACATGGTTCGCTGGTATCCATCTGTCATCAAGAGATTTAGATGAAGGCCTCTCTCCCATTGGGCGGACCCCAAGTGGAGAATTTAGAGAAGCATATGGGCAAGAGTCAAGCGAGATGAGAAGACACTGATGGGCTGTGATCTACACAGGTGAGAAATACCTCTGTAAATAAAATCCTGTCTCTATCGCAGGGCTTCTTAAACTTTCCCCACTCATGACACCTTTTCACATTTCTTTGCACCACTCATTTAATACAAGATAGGCTCCCAGTAAATGCTACTCGATAAATGCCTTATGATGATGATAATAATAGTTAGCATTTATATATAGCTCTGTCACCTCAGGCAAGTCATTTAACCTATGTTTGGCTCAGTTTCCTCAACTGTAAAATGGGGATAGTAATACCACTGACCTTCCAGGGTTGTTGTAAGGAGCAGTGAGATAAGATCTATAAAGCACTTGGCACAGTGCCTGGCACATAGTAGGTGTTATGTAAGTGCTACTTTATATCGTGATCATAGGGTCCTAGATCTGGAGTTGAAGGAACTTCAGGGGCCATCTAGTACAACTCCTTCATTTTCCCCTCAGGAAACTCAGGTGAAAGTGATTTAAGTGACTTACCTAAGGTCATGCGAGTAGTTAGCATCAGAGGTAAGATTTGAATCCAGATCCTCCTCACATGGCTTTCACATTCATGATCCCATTT
Source organism: Phalanger gymnotis (assembly GCA_028646595.1). Lineage (NCBI taxonomy): Eukaryota > Metazoa > Chordata > Mammalia > Diprotodontia > Phalangeridae > Phalanger > Phalanger gymnotis. Next base: position 558,249,459 of record CM053622.1, read on the forward strand.
GATCCTCAAATCACTAGAGGAAGATAATCAGGAAAAGTGTTATTCATCCCTTTCAACCTAGTGGAAATTTGGGATTACAGGTGAGTGACTGGCCCATCTTCATAGGTAACAGCTGTTCAATATGGGGAACCTACATTCCTGACACTTGGGCCTCAGGATTGATTCCTAGACCAATATTCTTTCTTTCCAGACTGTGCTGGGAGCCACAGAAAAAGAAAGACAGTTGTCAGCACCCATTGAATTGATTTATATATAGCCCTACCTGAAAGCAGGTAATCATTTTAATGCCCTCTGAAGTCCCTTTTAGGCAAGAGGCCAAGCTTTTATATTATGAAAATCAAAAGATATGCATGCTTTATCAGCTTCCAGTTCCATTGGCTTCACTGTGACTATCAAGCAGGATCTGACATAAATAAATGATTGGCCAGTTTTCCTCAAAGCTCGAATGAGGTTACCGTGAAATATTGTAGTTTGTGCTCCTTAAAGCAAGGAGCAGGCTGTAACTTGCAGCCACATTTCCACACTGAGATTGCTGGGAATAGATGACCCTTAAAATGTTAGGGCTATGTTTATCTAATCTCTCTCTGTTATCACAATTCCACTAGCTTTGCAAGGGAAAATAAAAGTTAGCTCAGTTGTTTAAAATACATTGTTAATGAAGACAAGGTTTGGGGATTAATCTCCATATAGGACCGTTTACTTGAGCCTCTTCTGTGTCTTCTCTCTGACTCCAAAACCTGACCACAGGCTGAGATTACTCATCCTGGCCACAAACAGTCCCTAATCATGCACTATGATAGTCCCAAACTCTGGCTACAGACTGATCCACTTACCCTGTTTAGACATTTCACAAATGAGTGTCCCTAATCATAGTGGAAGTCTGAGGGTGAGAGGACAGGACGCCTCTCCATCTCAAAAACTACTCCAAATCCAGCATCTTAATTATAATGAGCCTTTGGCATCCAGAGCCATGACTAGTGTAGGATAAATGGGGCTATGTGCCAAGGGGCCAGCATGGAAAAGGGTATATTCCCTTTCCAAACTGACTTCTGTCTCCACATCTCAGTTGTAGGTCTGTAGCCAGACAGGGCTGCTAAGTGGTACAGCTGCCACCACTACTATAGCCTCCTGGTGTCAGGCTGTCCTCTGTGCTGATAACACTCCCTTCTTTCAACTCTCCCTCTTAGTTATGCCGCTGATCATACCATCTTCAGTTACGTCCCCTTCCAGAGCAACAGCAGGGCAGGTAACCAGAAAATGAGTGTTTGTCATTTCAGTCCACAATAACCATCCACATTCTGGGCCTTTGGCACCAAAGCACACCTGTTTCTGTCCCCCAGCTGTTGGTTGAAGATGCTGTTCATGGTTTGCCATTAGAATCAAAACCAGTTGCCATGTTATCTGCAGGAAGCCGATTACCCCATTTGAAATTCCTCCCTCCATCAGCAACCCTCCTTCATTTTGTTTGTTTTGTTTTGTTTTGTTTTTTCCAAACGCCATCTGTTTAGTCATTAGCCCAATCGCTTCTCATCAATTGAGTCATGGCTCCTTTCGGCCCCTGCATTAGGCTATCCTCATTCTCTGGGTAGGAAGAGGCAGGCTTTTTTGCAGATGTCGCTCTTCCTGTTGAGGGCTGGACTGAGTCAGGTGTCAGCTGGAAAGGAAGCATCAGTTCCAGCCTGAGTCTCTTTCCAAACCTAGACACCAGGGTGCCAGCCTGTTCCTTCAGGGGACTGAGTGCCAACTTCTATGACCTGGCTTCGCTCCAGGGGTGCTCATGGGAACGCCTTTGTTAATGTTAGCAACAAGCCCCCTTTACCTCTCTAGCTCCCCCCTTCTCACCTGGGCCCACATACTCTCTCTCCCATTGCTGCTACCCTTTATTTTCCCTGACCAGAAATGCCCTAACTCAGCAGGCAGGCATCCATCAAGCCCATGGCAAAATGGGAGGCACCTTGAATAAATAAAGAAACAGCTGCTGGGGAGTTCCTGGGCATCCATACAGGACCTTCTTGTCAAGGGGGTACAAGAGCATGCATACACACAAGGAAGCATAAGTGCACACAGGAGGAACACAGGTGTACAAAAAGGACAGAGACACCAAAATCATAGAATGCTAGAACTGGAAATTATCTGGAGCATCACACACACACACACACACACACATGCATACACATACACACACATCCATCCCTCTCACCTCATGCTACAGATAAGAGAGAAGAGAATTTAATTGCAAACATGGTTGAGCCAGGAAAGAACCCAGGTGCAATATTCTTACTGTAACACAAAATGTACCATCCAGAAATATAAATATGCAATCTCTCTTCTGTCTCTCTCTCTCTCTCTCTCTCTCTCTCTCTCTCTCTCTCTCTCTCTCTCTCTCTCTCTCTCTCTCCCCCCCTCCCCAATCCTGTATTATAGACAAGAGAGCTTTCTCTGAGGACTCACACTAAGGTGCATATGTTATTCCCTCTAGTCACTTTCTTTCTTCCAGCACCTTAGGGTGTTGAATGAAGAGAAAAGTGCTGAGGCTTTCCATTTTTTATCCTTCAGCCCTGGCAAAGGGAAGAATAACACTTCAAATATTAGCCTGTCTCTTGGTCCAAGAATGAAATATAGGTATGAGTTCCCAGGTGGGGAAAAACCAGACTCTGATGCACAGAGTCATGGGGAAAATAATCAAGACTCTAATTTGTAGGAAATGAATTAATTAGGGAAGCTGTTGATGAGCTCTTAGTCCTGGTCTCTGACCAGCCTGTGTAATTTTGGGGGAAAGGGGAAGGACAGAGATATGAGAGTAGCACAATGTTCCCTCCAAGTCTCCTACTTTGAAAGTTAGCCATTTCTCTGATACCCCCACCCACCCATTTGTGTTTTTTGTTTGTTTTGGGGAGGCAGTGGGGGTTAAATGTCTTGCCCAGGGTCACACAGCTAGCCAAGTATCAAGTGTCTGAGGCTGGATTTGAACCCAGGTCTTCCTGACCACCTCCAGTGGTCCTCTGTCCATTGCTCCACCTACCTATGCCCCCACCCACATACTTGGGAGGCAGCAGAGCAGCACCTGAACTGTTGGATTCAAGGTGTGTGCCCCATCACACATGTTGGCAGCACCAGCCAGGAAACCCCAGGCTTTGTGTTCTGGAATGTGGCCACCAGTTGTAAAATGTCTGAGCTCGCAAGAATATTAGTCATATCATAAATAATCACAAGCTAGCCAGCCAGTAGGGCAGGCCTGAGCAAGGTGAGCATAGGCCAAAGGACTGAGCAGGAGATAGATGAATGGGGCAGATGGAAGAATTCATAAAGTGAAAATGTCCTGACTGACTCCATATCGTCATGGCAGGGTCCCAGAAAAAGAATAGAAGGGAAGGGTATTTAAAGGAAGGGGAGAAGGTAATGCTAGGGGCTTGGAATATCCCACCTTTTCATTTTTTATAAACCTATTTTCTCCCTTTCAGATCTTATTTCTCATTGCTTTCCTATAGGTTCCCTCTACACTCAGATTGATCTGTCTGCTGGCCTTGTTCCATGCAATGGTCACTCCCACCACCCGACCCCCTACTTTGTGCTGTTGATTTTTTGCTCTCCTCCTCCTTTATAGGAAGCTAAGTGTTATAGCCCTGGACCCCCGAGTCAGGAAAACGTGAGAAAAAAATCCAGTTTCAGACACTTGCTAGCTTTGTGACCTTGGGCAAGTTACTTAACTTCTATTTGCCTCATTTTCCTCAACTATAAGATGGGGATAATGACAGCACCTGTCCTCCCAGGGTTGTTGTGAGGATCAAATGAGATAAATCTGTAAAGTGTTTATTAGCACAGTGCCTGGCACACAGTAGGTGCTATTTAAATACTTGTTCCCTTCCTCCTCCATTATCCAAATACTGCCTGTCCCTCAAGGCTTAGATCAATGCTGTCGCCTCTGTGAAGCTTCCCCCCTAACCATGCAGTCAAGACCCCTCAGTGCTCTTGAGTTCTGCAGCACTTATCTGTAACACTCATCATTATCATCCTTATCAATAAACATTTATCCAACATTTGTCATGTGTGAGGTACCAAACGTGTATATATCTTGACTACCCAGTGATACCATATACCCTGAAACTCAGGGGCTTCTCATTCTCATGTGCCTCCTGCCGTATCAAACGCTGGTTTGTGTACATACTAAGATGCTTAGTAAAGACTTAAGTGAATGAAAGAACAAGACACAAGCTTCGTGTCCATTGCATATGCAGTGATGTGCTCCTTAAGTGTTAATTTCACTAGCCTAATAATAATTTACTGATTTTTTTAAACGTTACAGTGGTTTTTTTTTAGCATTAGAGTGAACTAACAGGCCCATTTGACCTCTGGCTTGGTAGGGTATCCCAGGGACCAGAAAACCTTGAAAAAAGTTAAAAGGTAGCTGGAAAGAAGGAGGGATAAAAGAGGGAGGGGGCCAGAAGGTGAATGCAGTGAGGTATAATCAGGGTCTCATGGAATCTTGGAAATTGCTACTGGCCCATTGGTCTGTGTGATTAACAGCTTCCAAGCTGATAGGAAAGACTAAAGACAGCTTTCACTTTTTATCCTGCGAAACCTTTTTTGAGAGGGGAAGGGAGATAAGAACTAAATAGTAAGAAAATCGATACTTGTGAAACAAAGAAAAATGTAAAGAAGAGAAGAAAAAAAACAAATTATGTGGGCTGGTGAATTTTTTTTTAATTTGCAGAAGTGTTCTATGGGTTATTTTGTGGAGAAAAGAGAATTTTAAAAGTCTCTGGAGAGGAAGGGAAAGAAAAATCCATAAATGGGAGTATGTAAGATTTAGCCAATGGTCAGAAAGTACCTTAGTAATAGAGAATGAATCACATTGTGCCTAATTTTCTCTGAAGTTCATGGGCCAAGCAGAAGGGGAAATCAGAGTCTGACCATGTGAACAAATTGCCAGATTCTTCCCCGTCTTAAAAAAAGATGAGCCAAGAATATTTGCCACACAGGACCACCACATTCACAGCCCCTCACACAGATGCACAGCTGGGTGGTGGTGGTGAGAATGATGACAATGATGATGGTGACGATGATGATGACGATGATGATGATAACATTCTGAATTGTATAGTACTTTTACTTTTTTTCCGCAAGGTGCTTTTGGATATAGTATGTTACATTGCTTCATTTCCATATTACTCTGAGGTAGAGAGGCAAATAGTCTTATTTCCATGTCATATTAAAAAAGAAAAGGATATGAAGCCCAGCGTGGTTAAATACCTACCCAAGGTCACACACAGTGAAGTCAGTGTCTGAGCTGGAGCTCGAGCCCAGGTGTCTCCTGACTTCCAGCCACGCTTTGCTGTTTGTTGAAGATCAAACGGTTGCAGACAGAAGATTCAGGGTCTGAAGCAGACATGGGTGCATCCTTTTTCACCCTGCAGGGATAAATCTTTCATCATTCCCTCCTCTGCCCAAAAAAAGTTAGGCCAATTTCAACCCTCTCCAGCATTTTAGTTGGGCATTTGTTCTGGCTTGTGCTGGCTCGGAAAGAGGAGAAGTAAGTGTTGATGACAACAGTGATTTTTAAAAAAAAAAAAAAAACTTAGAAGTTTTTTGGCAACTTTTTTTTTCTTCAGAGTTTTTTTATAGTTCAATTAACAAGTCTTTATTGAGTAAGCATCCTGTGCTGGGTAGTGCTGTAAAAGACATGTAAAAGAAGGGGAAGGCAGGGCATCTACCTTTTGAGAGCTTAAAGTTCTAACTTTAGAAACAAAACACACATCAGTACAGAATGCTATAGAATTGCAGATAAGCAAATGCCCTGAGCTATGTGACAGGAAGGGAAGCTCCAAGTGTGAACGCACACTTGGTTTCATGGAAAGGTGGGATTGAGCCGGGCATGGAAAAATTATTAGGATTTGAATCAACAGACAGGGGGATGAGTAGAGGTGAGAATAACATAAGCCAAGAGGGAAAAGCAAGTTAATTCATGTCAGAAGTGGGACTACATCCTCCTAGTCAGCCAATTGTTTACTGGCCTCCAGAGATGTAGGCTGGATCACATCAGTTTCTTTCCTACTTAAGACAAATATTTACATTCTCCTAGCAATTCCAGCTGATGTGAAATGAGGACTCCTCCCCTCTTGTCTTTCCTTTGGGAGAAGGGAGAAGTGCTTCTCTTGACTTTCTCATCTATCCAGACTGCATTCACAAGACTCCAGATCAAAGGAGTCCTCCTTGCAACTCAAAGTTGGGTGGTTTTGAGAATAATATGGGCAGCCATGTGTCAGATTGAGTAGAGCTCTGGGTCTGGAGTCAAGAAGACCTATTCAAATCTGACTTCATTTATATCAACCCCTTAACATCTGTTTGCCTCAGTTTCTTCAACTGCAAAATGGTGATCATACTAGCACTACTTCACAAGATATTGTGAAGATTAAATGAGATAATATTTGTAAAAAAAAATTATTATCCCAGTGCCTGGCACATAGTAGGCACATAATAAATGTTTATTTTCTTCCTTTCCCCACTAAAATAGGGGCTTGTACTTGGAAGGGATTTGTCCAACTCTCACTTGAAATGCACACCTCATCAGTGGCATCCCTCACAAGTGTCATCTGCCTTCTGCTTTGACAAATCCATGAACAAAAACCTCTTCTTCCTTCTTCTCCCCATCCCCCTTGGGGGGGGGAAGGGAGGAGGAGAAGGGGAGTGATCTCTTTCCATTTTTGGAGAGCTCTAATTATTAAGAAAGTTTTTCCTTATGTTGAACAGGAATCTGCCTCCCTATGACTTCCACCCTCTGCTACTAGATTTGCCCTCCAAGGCCAAGGAGAACAAACTTAATCCTTCATCCATATGACAGCTCCTCAGATACTTGAAGCCATATGTGATCTAAGTCTTCTCTTTTCCAGGCTAATTAACTAGTCCTTCTATGGAGAAGCCTCTATTCCCCCTTACTCTGCTGATCTCAGTACTGCCTGGCCTCCAGTTTGTCAGTGTTTCCTCCAAAATGAGTTAACCCAGAAGGGACAAGATGGTCCAGATGTGATCTGCCCTGGAAGGGAGCACAGCAGGACAAACAAAATACACAGAAAGGGGGTCTTGCCTTGCACCTCCCTGGGAGCAAACTTCAGGATCTTCTTATTCTAGGAAAGATTTACACACAAAAAAATTTATATAGAGAGAAATAATGGGATATGGGAAAATGGAGGGAGATGCCTAAGGTTCTTTTGAGGTTGGTTGACATCAAGAAGGATAACCTTGGCCTTTACCTCAACTATACTTTGGAGCTGTTAGGTGGGGAAGGGTGTGTGTGACCCCATGCAAACATTTCTGGTATCAGATTCTATTCAACAAACATTAAGTGCCAACTGTATGCAAGACTTTATACTTGGAAGGAAACAAAACAATATTTATTAAGCACCTACTATGTGCCAGTTGTTGGCTAAGCACTTTGCAAATATTTACCTGCTTGATCCTTATAACAGCCTTAAGGGGTGAGTGCTCTTACTATCCTGTTGAGGAACCTAAGGCAGACAGAAATTAAGTGACTTGCTTAGCCATTTAACGCAACAGCTAACTAGTAAGTATTGGATTCTAGATTTAAACTTGGGGCTTTCTGACTCCGTGCCTATCTCTGTCTACTCTGTCACCTAGCTGCTATTTGATACTAAGAATCCAGAAAGAAAATATGAAACAATAAAACAAATAAAATACAAATAATATCTGTAATAAAGGCAGACAAGAGAACCAAAACAAAAGCCCTTTGAGCACATTTAGAATCAGGAGAGGCAACCTGTAGGAGCTGGCACGTGAGCTGAGCATTGAAGAAACACAAAAATTTCCACAGTTGGAAATGTAGAGGGATTCTCTTCTAGGTATGGAGCATGGCCTGGAATGCAAGACCAGGCCAAAACAAGTGTGCAGAACAACCAATATCCAGTTACACTGGAAAAGAGAGGGTGTAAAAGGGAACAGATGAAGTAAGACCGGAAAAGTACGTAGGGAGCAGATTGTGGAGAGCCATAACAGCCAGATCAAAGAGTTTGTATTTAATTTTTAGGCAACAGCAAGTCACTGAAAGTTATTTTTTGTTTGTGTAGGGAAATGGCATGATCAGACCTGTGAGTAAAGAAACTTACTTTCGCAGATCTATAGAGATTGGGTCAGAGAGGGAAGAGTCTGAAGGCAGGGAGTCTTTTAAGAGGCAGTTGCATTAGTCTGAGTGAGTGGTGATGAGAACCTGAACTAGGATGGTAGAAATCTAAGTGAAGATCAGGGGACAAATTTGAGAGAGATTGTGAGAGAGAGAAACTCAGTAAGATTTGACAAATGATTTGATGTCAGGGCTGAGGGATAGGGGAGAATGAAAGATGACTTGAGGTCCTAAAACTGGATAACTGGAAAGAATGGTGATGCCTTTGGCAGAAATAGAGAAGCTGAAAGGATGAGGCAGATATGGGGAAGAAGAAAATGAGTTGAATTTGAGTTCCAGGTAGAAATGCCCCAACAGGTAGTTGAAAGTCTGGAACTGGATCTCAGGAAAGAGATTGAGACTAGAGATGTAGAGATGGGCATCATGTCTGCATAAAGGTGATATTGAACCCATGAGAAAACATCACAAAGGGAATAGAGAAAGAAGAGAAAGCCTAGGACAGATAATCACCCTGGGAATGCAGAAACCATCAGATAAGTCTGAAAAGAACCTGGACAAGGGACAGTGTCACAAAAGCCAAGGGAGGATGTGAACATTATAACAATGACAGATTTATGGAATGTTACAGTTTATAAAGTATTCTCCTCCTAACTACCCCATGAAATAGATATTATTACCCCCATTTTATTTTTCTATTTTTCCCCCATTTTATACATGAGAAGATTAAAGTTTAGAAAAATAATTTTGGCCATAGTCATGCAGCCAGAAAGTGGTAGAGCCAGAACTCCAAACCCAGTCTTCTAATCTCAAGTCCAGAGCTCCTTCCACTGTGTGACCATATACCAGATAGGAAGGTTTATCTTCTAGCAGAGATTCTCTAGATTGCCCAGGAAATTTCTGACTCAGCTGCCCCAACTTTCAGGCTTTGTTGCTTAATTTTTTTTTAATTTTCTTTCATGTTATGAATTTAACTATCATCCACAAACTCAAATTTCTCCATATAAAAAGAACAAGAAAGAGGATGCATTTATATAGTATCTGCTAAGCGCCAGACACTGTGCTAAGCACTTTACAAACATTATCACATTTGATCCTCATAACCACCCTGGTAAGAAGGTGATGTTTTTAATCCCCATTTAACAGATGGGGAAACTGAGGCAGACAGCAGTAATATAACTCCCTAGGGATCCGATGACTAGGAAATGTCTAAGGCCAAGTGGGAACTCAGATCTTCCTGACTCCAGGTCCGGTGCTCTATGAATTATGCCGCTTAACTATTCCATGAATGTGCCTAGATACTTCTATGTGTGTGTATGTATGTATGTATGTATGTATGTATATATGTGTCTATGTATCTATATATGCCTGTGTCTGTATATTTGTGTCTGTGTGTGTATATGCAATATTTATATATGATGTATATGATATACATGTATATAATATCTAACAAAGTAGTAGCAAAACTGCTCTATTTGTGACTCCTTCTGTACTTCTGTTTACTTTTAGGGATTTAAAAAATGCTTTATTAATGTTCTTTTTTTTGCCCACATACCATTACACCCCAAATAGAAGCCCTTTCTTGTCACAGGAACACACAATCTGTTGTTTAACATCTCTGGGGCCTCAGTCTACCCTCTGCACATTGGAAATCTTTCCTCATATTGGATGCCTCCCTCTTGGGGATGCTGGGAAAATGAACAGTTCATGCGGGACTTTGGATGAAAGGAATTAATTCTATTATGCAGACAGAAAGTAGTTGAGTTATTAAGTACTAAAATAGGGCAAAACAGAGTATATGGGGTGAATAATTCTGTCCTAAACTCACTTGGACTTGCCCTGGCTCCAAAGCTTGAGGAATTGTGGGGACAGCCCCATCCCTGACCCCCAGATTCCTTCTACAGAAATGCCTAGACACAAACACACACCCACTTTCAAGTCCCTGTAGAGTGTTTTCATAGGACCAAAGAAAGGAAAAAAGCTGGGGAGTGGGGAGGGGAATATGGGGAGCAGGGACCAACCAATGACAAGATGGGAAATGCAGCTGGCAAAGTCAGGGAAGGGGAGCTCCCCACTGGGCTCTCCAGGGGTGCTTTTGGTTGGAGAATGGAGTTCTGTGAATGGAGATTCAAAGAGCCAGCCCTTCTAGACTCGACAAAACCTGGCTAAAGAGATTATCAGTGGCTGCGATTGTGTATGGCATTGGTTATTTTACATGATGCCTCTGATGTCAGTTTCTATTCCAGAGATGGAGCTAAAAAAGCCCAGCTTTGTTTATAGTGTCTTTTTGGTGGATGGGAGGTGGTAAGGCAGAAGAGAAAGAGCAAGGAAGAGAGAAGAGAAAGTGGGCGATGGAAAGGCAGAAGATGGAGCCAAAAGCACTTGAGTCTAAGTCATTTTATAGTCTTCTCTGTTTTGTATGTGTTAGTCTCCCATCTGGACTGTGTGACTTCCATGAGGGCAAGGGCCTTATCTTCAAACTGATTCAATTCAACAAGCATTTATTAAGTCCTACTATGTACAAGGTACTTTATTAGGCACTGGCAATAAAAAGACAAAAAACAAGACAGCCCTTACTCTCAACTTTACATTCTACTGTTGTTCTTCAGCCATTCAGTCGTGTCTGACTGTTCTTGACCCTGTGGACGATACTGTCTGTGAGGTTTTCTTGGCAAAGATACTGGAGGAGTTTGCCATTTCCTTCTCCCGTGGATTAAGGCAGACAGAGGTTAAGTGACTTGTCCAGGGTCACACATCTGATAAGTGTCTGGGGCTGGATTTGAACTCAGGTCTTCATTGAACTATAAGCCCAGCACTCTGTCCACTGAGCCACCTAGCTGCCCCCTTACATTCTACTAGCGAGACACAATATGCTCACAAATACACATAATACAAGGAACACTGAGGAGAGAGAGAATAACAACTGAGAGAATCTGGGAAAAGGTCACAGAGGAGGTGCATCTGAACAAGCCTTGAAGGAAGACCAGGATTCTGAGAATTAGAGATGAGGAATGAGGGCATTCCAGGCCCAGGGAAACAGCTGGTGTGAGTACGCAGAGGCCAGAGCGAAGTGGCATGGTCAGAGAACAAGGACTGGAATGTAGTGTTTGCGTAGGAAAGTGTAAAATGGTGCAAGAAAGGCAGTTGGGAGCCAGATGGCAGAAGACCTTGAATCTCAGGCTGTTTGTATTTTATCCTATAGGCTAATATGCAATTTAGAGCCATTGAAAGCTGCTTAGCAAGGTAGCACAGACCAGCTCCTGCAGAAGATTATGTTACAGCTGTGCAAAGGACGGGTTGGAAGAGAGTCTGTGGAAGCAGGAAGACCAGTGCTTCTTATGAACCCCTCTCACTGGATTCAGGGTTGAGAACACAGTAGGTGCTTAGTATATCCTTACTCATTTGCCTGACAGCTTATAAGAACATTAACGCCTCTGGTGTTCACAGCAGTCTAGGCTGAGCTGGGTATGGAATCCAGAACTACCCTCACTTCCAGACTGGACAGTAAGGGACAGCTGAGAGTGCTGGCAACAGTTGCATTGAATTGTTTCTGAGTGACCCTTACACATCCCTACCACACACAATGTGAAACAATAGAAAGGAGTGGGGGTGGGATGGCAAGGTTACCAGAATCATTGAGTAGCATCATAGGAACATAACCTTGAACTCTGAATATGGATTCTTAGTCCTAAGTATATTACTGACTTGCTGTATAGCTGTGTAATAAATCATTTAACCACTCTGCCACGTATATGATGTATGTATAATAGGATATATATTTGTAGAGTTCTTTGAAGTTTACAAAGCACTTTACATATGATTTGACATATCATTTGATTATGAAGTATCTCCAAACAGGGATAACAATCCTTGCCCAGTTTACCTGTGGGGTCTTTCAAGGATTAAATTAGAGTGGTGCAGTGGATAGACTACTGGGCCTGGAGTCAGGAAGACCTGAGTTCAAATGTGATCTCAGACACTTGTTAGATGGGTGACCCTGGGCAAGTCACTCATCCATAAAATGAGCTGGAGAAGGAAAGGGCAAACCATTCCAGTATCATTGCCAGGAAAATCCCAAGTGGGGTCACAAAGAGTGAGACACAACTGAATAACAACAAACAACACAAAACTGATATGACCGGACCTCAAACAGTGACACATATATAAAGAATTATTATTTCTTTTTAATCATAGTCTAATATAATAATGGGTCAGATCTCAAATGTTCTCAGAGTTGGAAGGAATCTTAAAGATCGGCTAATCCAGCTGTGATCTGCCTAGGAACTGATCACAGCAGGACAAACAAAACACACAGGAAGGGAGTCTTACTTCCCACCTCCCCAGGAACAAACTCCAGGGTCTTTTTATTCTAGGAAAGATTTATACAAAAAAAATTTATAGAAAGAGAAATAATAGGATGAGGGGCTCCCTTGTTTTAGTGATGAGGGAACTCGAACCCAAAGAGGCGACTTATCCAGGGGCCCAGAGTAAATTAATGGAAGAAACTGGAAACCAGCCAGGACCAGAACCCAGGTCTCAACCGCAGAGCCAGTATTTTCCCTACTACACCAAGGACGCCGAATACAGGCATCATAGTAAGGAATTAACATTTGTGAAGTGCCTACTCTATTCCAAGCACTGTTCTAAGCATAGGATAGAAAACAATGAATGCAAAAATACTGTAAAGCACTATCCAAAAGTAAGACATTCTTATTGTGATTATCATTATTTGAATGCTTCTGAAGCATTCGTCAATTCCAGCTATTTTTGTTTTTCTCTGTCTTCTCAGAACTCATGCCTGGGCATCAGTAGTCTTGTATAAATAAATAGTTAAACATTGGAGCCCGGCAGGAGTCCCCCTCCCATTGTGGTGAGCAACCATTTAAAGTACTGATTAAACATCCATCTCTGCCTGGGATCCACTAATATGTTCACATGGAAATAAAACAGTTCTCTTCTCTGGGAAAGGAAAGAGGAAAAGGGCCACAGAGTCTGCTTCTGTACAAGCTCCCTCAGGCTGCACCGACCCAGACAGTACATGGAATCAAGTCATATCACAGGCAGCAAATATATGTGTGTTTCATGTCTTTCCAGCATTGCCGGCAACAAGGAAAGCCTGTCTAATTTACCTCCCCCTGCCTGACATCACAGCAAGCATTCAGGGAGAGGGGCTGCCTTTTACATGATTAGTGTCGGCAACTTTTCATTAATTTTTCCAGCTGACGGGGCTTCGACACTAATGCTAGCATGTAATCCCCGGCTAGCATCTTCAAGAGGCATGGATTGTTTGGGTGGCCCCTGCTGTTGTTGCGGAGTCTTATGCTGGGGCCTTCCCTCTTCAGACCCCATTCCCTCAAGAGACTGCGAACTTCATTGTTCCAGCTGTCGTCCTCATTCTTGGAGCACCTGAGCACCAACCCTCTTCTCTGCTGTAACTTTAATATCTCTTTTCTATTCTTTTCTGCCTTTGCATATTCTGTTTAGACTTCCATCAGTTGAGAAATCTAAGGAAAGGCTGGTCTGAATGAGTGATGGGACTAATTTACAGATCACTCTCAGAATTAGAAAATGCTGTTTATCATCAAGAAAGTTTAGCAATTTAGGATAATGAGATTTTAGATTCAGAAGGGATGTTAGAGCAAATCTAATGCAAGCCCCTCATTTTACAGGTGAGGAAACTGAGCCCTGGAGAGGGAAAATGACTTCCTAGGTTATTCCAGACAGTGGCCTTAGATCTTGGCATTGGGATATAGTTTAAGAAGTGAATCTCATCCCATTGGTTATAATTCTTCTTTACAACTTGACTATTGTGTAAATAAGTTTAATGTGAAGGTATTGTAGAACCTATATCAGATTACATGCTGTCTTGGGAGGAGAGGGGGGAGGAGAGGGAGGAGGAGAAAATTTGGAGCTCAAAAACTTGTGGAACTGAGTGTTGTAAACTAAAAATAAGAAATAAATTAAATAAGTACATAAAAAGAAAAGAAATGAATCTTATTGGACTGAAGAGCTCTGGGTTCAGGTTTGAGCTTTGCTGTTCACTAGTTGTCTTGCCACAATAGGGTCAGTTAACTTTTCTAGGACTGTTTCCCCATATGCAAAGTGGAAATCACAAAATTTGTCTTTCTTATCTAAGAGAGCCAGTCAGAGCATCATATGAGAACAGATGTGAAACTACTTTGAAAAATGGAGCAGGTTACAATAAGACAAGAGACTACCAGGTGACTTAGTCATATTGTTCCCTTTTTGTCTTTCCTTCTCTACTGCTCCCTAACAGGTAGAGGCTGAGATCCTGTTTGCCCAAGTATGTCACCTGTCGAAGAGAAATCATTTTTCGCTTCCTTTGCTCTCCCCACGGTGCCATGCTTCAGTGAAGCTTCCCACTCCACATATACCCAGGGAAGCAGCAGGTCTCCACGGGCAGCTGGGGTTATGTTTATTCAGGAAGCAGCTGGGGGCTTGCCTAGCTGGCCACATGCCTGCCCCCTGCTGCCTTGTTCTTCCTCTGCTGGGGAATAGGAGCTGCCAGGGCAGGCCCAATGTAGGCCTTCTGTTTTCATGCCGGAGGCACTGCCCTTCATGAAACAAGCTAGCCAAACATTTTGGGGGGCTGTCGCCAGGCGGGACTGACATCTCAGTAAAACATTGGATAAGAATGTTCATTTCAGGTTGGCCCTCATTTTTTTTTCTTTTTTACTAAGACTGGGTCTCCCCATCTCAACCAGGCCAGAAGCATAGGAACTCTTCACAGCCCAATCCCACTACTCACTGGCATGGAAGCTTTGACCGGCTCTGTTTCCAACCTCAGCCTGGGGTATTTTGCCTCTTTGCCCCCACCCTGCTCCCAGAGGACTCATCCTGTGGGTTCCAGACTTAGTGCAACCATCCAACTATTATATCCCGCTGCAGCCCAGAACTCCTGAGCTTATGAGCTCCAGCCTCAGCCTCCCTACTTGTAGGAATTACCAGGGTGCACCATCACACTTGGTGGTACATCTCATTCTGAAAACTGGCATTGGTTTATAAAAAAAAAATGAGACTGAGTTCTTCTTCACCGAGTAGCCTTTTTTCTGTAGCATGGCACCTTTGGCTTTATTCACGTTATAATTCCAGTATCAAGGGCAAGATAATACCATTCATCCATTCCATCTAATTCAATTCAACAACAGTTTTCCAGATTTTTTATATTAAGCACCTATAGACCTCAGTGGGCAGTTAGGCAAGATAGTGGATAGAGTGCCAAGCCTAGAGTCAGGAAGACTTATCTTCCTGAGTTCAAATCTGGCCTCAGACACTAGCTGGGTGACTGGGCAAATCACTTTACCCTGTTGGCCTCAGTTTCTTCATGTGTAAAATGAGCTAGAGGAGGAATGGCAAACCACTCCAGTATCTTTGCCAAGAAAACTCCAAATGGGGTCACAAAGAGTCAGACATGACTCAACAACAACATAGAGCTCAGTGCTGGGCTCTGGAATGAGGTCCCTTTCTTTACGAAGTTTACCCTCTAGTAGGGGAGGTGAAACATTAAAAATACCAATATATATATAATAGATGCATAAGAGAGATGCAGAGTGTTATGCAATGTCCATGGCGGTAGGAGGGTCATTACTGATTGGGGGACCAGAGAAAGGAGTCCGGGAAAAGGTGGCATTTAACAAGATAGGTAGGAATTCAAGAGCATGGGACAATAGTGTTAGAAAAATGAGGAGGCAGGAAAGTATGTGGTAGATGTATAGACAGCAAATCAATTTTAGCTAGAATATAAAATAAATGGAGAGAAATATAAGATAAGGCAACACAATTTATAAAGCATCTCATATAATACATTAGAGGCATCTATTTTATGTATTGAGGGAGGCAAACCATGTTCCCCTATGATAATGGTTTACTCAGTTCAGCTCAACCAGTCTCTCTTGAGCACCTGCTGTGTCTCCATCCCTTTGCTAGATTCACCAGATTATTCAGGAGAAGATATGTTCCCTGCCTAAAATCTAGGCTACTAGACAGAATTTATGGTCTTGAAGCAATAATTCATGCCTGAAATAATAATTCAAGTCAGCATATGATTAAGCGTCAAAATGAGAGATGCAAACAATATAGAAAGGGAGCATTTTATAGAGAGGAGAGGTCAACTTGGGCCAGAGTAATCAGGGAAAGCGTCAACAAAGGATTGGGCCTTTAGCTGAACCTTGAAGGATGGGTGGCATTCAGATAGACTGAGAAGAACACAGTTTGCCTCATCTGGCAGAGGTCCTTGGTGGAATGGAAAGAACTTGAATAAATAAGGTTTCCAACCTCAGGCAAGTTGCTTGACCTCTCTGGGTCTCTATTAACTTATCTGAGGCAGAACAGGAAGGCTAGACTAGATTCCACTTCTACCATTCTATCGTTGGCTTTATTACAATTGAATATTCTGTTTTTCCACCCTCCCCTTTAGACAGCAGGACTTTGGAGACTGCAAAATGATCTAGCTCACTTTCTCCAAAAAGCGTATTGTCACACAATATAGTCTCTTCCCCTTTTCCCACTGACTTTATGTCCCATTACAACAATTAAATGACTGGGCTTCTATGAGCAGTGCCCTAAGCCTAGTATTTGCCCATCAGAGAAGGGAAACTGGGCAGATCCTCAAACCGTAAAGATGTTTATCTATCTGTCTATTTCCAGGGCCTCCAAGTAAGGTCGCATTACTCATTCAAAAGCTCCCAACTCTCTTGGGCCCTTGTGAGGAGTGAAAGGCCTCTGTCTTATCTTGTAGCAAGGTGTTGTTTCCAAGGCATGACATTGCTTTACAATTCTTTTCACTAGAAAGAAAAGGGCATTGGCCCCGATATGAACCCCAAGCCACAGGGTATTGTGTGAGCCTGTCAGGAAGACAAGAAAGGGATCTACAGTCCATGGCAAGGCCGGAGAGGGATTGAATCCCAGGAGGGATCTCAGGGCCTGCTGATCTGGAAGGATGTTTCAGAAAGGAAGAGTTGGATGGCCGTATTTGCATGTGTGTCTGTCTTTCTTGTACAACATCCCTTAAGGCGATATGAGCAGTAGATCCAGGAGAAGGAAGGCAGTAGAGTGAAATAATGGCTCATATTTCTGTGGTGCTTTAAGAATTATAGATTGCCTTTCTCAAAACAACTCTGTGAATTAGTGCAAGTATTATGATATCCATTTTATAGACTGGGAAACTGAAGCTCAGAGAGGTCAAATGATATTCCCAGGGCTTTCTCAAGGTGCAAGTACCAGAACTGCGACTCAAACTCAAGTTTCCTGATTCAAAGTCCAAATCTTTTTTCTCTATACCATGCTACCTAGTGGAAGGAGTGAGGAATGGAAGGCCTGGGTTCTTGCCTTTGCCCCCATTCGATGTGTATTCTTGAGTGAGTTACTTGATTTCTCAGTGTCTATTTCCCTGTGAAATGAAAGTAACTTTCCCTTGCCCCACCTAAGGACTATT
This sequence comes from Phalanger gymnotis, assembly GCA_028646595.1. NCBI lineage: Eukaryota > Metazoa > Chordata > Mammalia > Diprotodontia > Phalangeridae > Phalanger > Phalanger gymnotis. The sequence goes on from CM053622.1 coordinate 558,267,041, forward strand.
GGATGCTTGAATCAGATGTTCTTGAAATGTTTTGAAATAAAGGCTACAGGATGTTGGTGGTATTCCTAAAAGCAAATGTTGCCTCTTCTGCCTTCTCTGTGAGCCTGCAGGATTCTCTCCACACTCCCACACCCCCAAGAGCCAGTGAACATAACCAGGAATCACGCCTGTGATAAGGGCACTGTTAGGTGAGACTAGTCATACATGTGCTCCGATCCCTACCACAGTCAGTGGATGCTGGACAATCTGCCAGCTTCAGAACTTTTTGCAAGGGCAAGACCTGCCCTCGTCTGCTCTCCTCAGTTCAGGCCACCCTGGAGAATTATATGATCCCAAAACAACAGGATTTCTGGTCTGTATGCTTTCCCCAACTTCATAACTCCTGAGATGTGGGGCAGAGCTGGGAGAGCAGCAGTGCAGACTAAAAGTCCTAATGTATAGACCCTGGACAGGGATGGGTTCCACATTTTTGATTCTGAAGGAGAGGAAAAGAGCATCTTGGGTGAGGCTCCAGAAGCTTTCTGAGAACATTGAGTATGATACTGAGTAGCTGGGCAGCAGCATGTGCTCAGGAATTTCTAGATGGAGGTTGTGGAGTAGAGTCATTATGAACCCCAGCCCAGGCCCACACTCACCCCAACTGCACCATGCTCCAGAATTACCTATTCCCAATGTTAAGACAGGACTTTCATTGTAAAATATACAACTTGACTTATAAAATTAGTGCATTCTCTCCTGGTGAGAAGAATTTTCTGATGTTAAAATGTATATATAAAAATTCACCTGATAAAGTCCCTCCCTTTGTGTACTCCACGTGCTGCCTACCTCTATGCCTAATCTCAGCCCAGCTCCGATTGTCATTCTCCTCATTGATTGTGATGCAGTGAACATAGTGCTAAAACTGGAGTCAGAGGACCCATGTTTAAATCCCATCTCTGGCACTTACCACCAGTACAACGTCCCCTCTAGCTCTAGATACATGAACCTTTGGTTTGTACCCTTCCCTCAATCAAGACCCCTGTTTATCAGTAGGGAACCTTAAACTGGATGCTTTGAGGACATTGGTCTATTAAACAAGTTCATTCTAAGATCTGAATGGCTGAAAACCCTTCCCAAGGTTTTTAGTTGGTAGAATTTCAGAAATAGATAAGATGGAGGGCTGTAAAGAAGAGGGGACCTTCCTACAACCCTTACATAATACCAAAGAGATAGCCATCTTTTCTGGCTACTTATAATGCCAGCCCTATTGGAGTACAGTACTGGGTTTATATAGTCCCTGAGTAGTACAATAAAATTTTATTCAATTTTTAATTTATGAAATAAAACAAGCATTTCATAACAGTAAGATAATAAAAAATTGATTGCACATGAAACTGCAAAGCTATTACGTACAACTTGCTATTTCTTTTAAATATATGATAAGTTTATCATGTAAATTTTTTTCTCCCCCCCCCCCGCCCCCATAAAAAATCTTAAGAATATCTAGTCCAGCCTTCTAATTTTACTGACTAAACTGGGGCCCAAAGAGCTTGGGATATGCCCGTCGCCACGGTGTAACCTAAAGCAAAGCCAGAAATACCGACTCTTGGTTCTGGCGGGTTCCTAGTCTACCTCAATGTTTCTTTTGATTGTCGAAAACCCGAGCTTAAAATGCATATCCTTATTAGTAAAGTTGTTATCCTTGGTTACTACTATGATATGAATTAGTATATCAGTTGGTTTTCCCTGAACTTCCCTAGAGCAAGAGTAGGGAACCTGCAGCCTCGAGGCCATGTGTGGCCTTCTAGGTCCTTGAGTGCAGCCTTTTGACTGAGTCCAAGTTTTACAGAACAAATCCTTTTATTAATGGGATTTGCTCTGTGACGTTTGGATTCAGTCCAAGGACTGCACTTGAGGACCTAGAGGGCCACATGTGGCCTCAAGGCCACAGGTTCCCCACCCCTGGTCCAGGGGGAATGGGATTTTTTTCAATTCAATATAATTTTTTAATACACTATCTAGATACTACTCTAGATACTAGAGGTTCTAGATACTCTGAAGCCTCTGACTTCAGAGAGCTTATATTCTGCAGGATGGATACAGTGTGTATACAAATAAATCTAATATAAGCTAGATTTGGGCAGAGGAGGAGGGTAATGGTGTGGTTATTTCTTCTTCATGGAGAAAGTGGGACTGAAACAGAGAACCTTGAAGGAGGTCAAGGATTCTGAGAGGTAGAAATGAGGAAAGAGGGCATCTTTGATAGGAGTTAGAGGGTTGGAGGAGGATAACTTGGGAGTATAGTAGTTTCCAGGAAGAAGAGGGCAGGTAGGTCTAGATAATAGATAGCATGAAAGAATTGGGCACCATACTGGGGGATTTGAGTAAGGAGGAGGTTGGCAGTCAAAGACAAACTTTGTCAGCTCTACAGTTTCACAGAAGGGTTAGCCCTGCCAGTATGTGAGGCAAGGTAACTACCTGGAAACATGAGAAAATTATAGGGGATGGGGGAGGGGAGAGTTTATCTTTTAAGAAAATCATACCTTCAATGGATTCATTGAAAACTCTTGCTGGGTAATTTGCAGTCTGTTTGTGTTTTCCAAAGTATGTTTTTGTAAAATATGAGAGTCAAAGGAAAATGTCCCCTAATGATTCAGATCTGCCACTTTTTCCCTCACATTCCTTGCAGAAGGAGCCATCAGACACCAATAATTCTAATCTCTTGCCTAGTGTCTGATGGCGGCAAGCCAAGAAGGGTTTTAAGGAATAAATCAGAGCTCTTAGAGCAATGACTTCCAGTTTTGCCTAATCTGTGCAAATTGATGACTTAGAGCTCTGAGCACTGCAAGCCCACTGGGGCATTCGCCTGGCATGTCTTTCAAGCTCTGTAATTCCCTTTCCCTGCCCGCCTACAAAGTCTGGCCCTTCTGGGCACTGGGGATAGTCCTCTGAATTGAGAGCATCTTTACTTCACATTCATCCATGTGACAGACTTTCTTTTTTAGCCTTTTAATAAATTTAAATGTCCGAACTCAGGTTAAAGTGCATACAACACAGGCTTAGATATACTTTCACATGAAATATATATTATATATTAATATTATGTATTATATTGATATAATATATAAAATATGTATGTATATACACGCAATACATACATATATACACATGCATATATATAAATATATATAATCTTACATAGAGTTTCTAATGCATATATCTTATTACTGTCCAATATTGACTGTGGTGATTTAATTAAATGCATTCTGTATGTGATGAGGCCACTGTCTACATATAGTATATGATTAGAGTATCATACAATTTACATGGTATATAAATCACATATATACACATACATGTATATAAGAATAGCTATATTGAAGACATGTATTACAACAAAAGGAAGTGGACTGGTCGTAGGTTAAAAATGAGACAATAAATGCACAGCCAAGTGCTATGTCGCCACCATCTATAATATTACAAGGAAGTGGGGGGGGTAGCCTTCTAGTGCATTGTAGAGCTACATTGGGTGATTCATGGATACAGTGAGAAAAGAGAGGTTTCATTTTGTTTTACTGAAGGTAAGTATAGCTTCATCTTTGTATACTTTACCAGTAAGTGCCTCTGAAAGGATAGTTTATTTTTTAATTTAATTTAATTTTTTGTTACGTTTTAAGTTCTGAACTGTCACCCTTCTTCCTCACGTTTCACTAGAGAAGGCCACCATTTGATACAGAGGGTTGTGTGTGTGTGTGTGTGTGTGTGTGTGTGTGTGTACCATACTATGCATACTTATGTTTATCAGTTCTTTCTCTAGAGGCAGATCACATCTTCCTTCTTAGGATCTTTGTAGTTGACTTGAGTATTTATAGTACTCAGAATAACTTAGTCGTTCACAGTTATTCTTCAAACAATATTGCTATTACTGTATACAACATTCTCTTATTCTGCTCATTTCAGTCTTCCTTATTTCATGCAAGTCTTTCCATGTTTTTTCTGAAATCATCCTGCTCATTGTTACTTACAGCACAGTAGTATTCTATCACAATAATATAACACAACTTGTTCAGCCATTCCCTAATTGTTCAGTGTCCTCTCAATTTCCAGGTTTTTTGCCACCACAAAGAGCTGCTATAAATATTTTAGAATATATAAGTTCTTTTCCTTTTCCCCGGTCACTTTGGGGAAAACACCTAATATTGGTGGTGGTGTCCTAAAAATATGCACAGTTTTATAACCCTTTGAACATAATGACAATTTACTTTAAATAAAGCCAACAAGGAGAAATCTGGCTTTGTTTAATAGATTCCTAACTTGTTAGAGCTTAGGAAGAGAACATGGTATAGCAGAAGAAAGTTCTGGTCTTGAGATCAGAAGGCCTAGGTTCCAGTCTTGACCTGACTTTGGGCAAATCCTTTTACTTCTCTGAGTTTCATTTCTTCATCCATTGTGTGCGTGGGGCCGGGTGGGGGGGGGTGGGGGGGCTTGTATGATCTTTAAAGTCTCTCCCAGCTCAAACCTATAGTTCTCTGATTCTAGTTTTTGAAGTCATTTGGTCCAGTCACCTCATTTTATAGACTAAGAAACTAAAATTCAGAGAAGTTAAGTGACTTGCCCATGGTCACATAGCTAAGAAAAGTTGGAGCCAGGACTCAGATCCGGGTCTTCTGACTCCAAATACAATATTGCATCCATTGCCCCACACTATCCAGTCTCCCTTATTTTATAGATGAAGAAATGAAAGCCCACAAAGTAAAGGAATTTGCCCAAGTTTACAAAGACAGTAGAACAGATTTATAATAGATGAATGAAATAACAGCATTGAAAAATGAAAGGATTTTTTTTCTTTACAGAAGAACTCGTTACAGGAAGGATTTTGCTTAAGTAGAAAGTTGAAAGGAAGAATCCAAAATGGGAGATGAGGATGGAATCAACAAGACAGGTCAACTAACATTTATTAAGTGCTCACTCAATACCAGACACTGTGCTAAGACTCAAGAAAAAATAGAGACCACCAGAGATCTTGATAAGGCTATAGTTAGGAGTGTTATGACAGGGGAAGCAGTGACCACTACCTTGGAAGTCCGAAGATGGGGGTTCTAGATCCTGATCTACTGTTGACTTGCTCTGTGAGCTTGGGCAAGTCATGTGACCTTTCTAGGTTCAAGTTTCCTCATCTCTAAAACAAAAGGAGTGAACTAAACCTCCAAAGTTCCTCCCACTCCTTTCATTGCTAAACTCCAAATTATGCTGCTGAGAAGGAAAATGTGAAATCAAAGACATATTCAGTATTTCTGGGCTGGCCCAGCCCTGACTAGAGGCAGAATAGGTGTGTCTGCCTATATTGTAAAATATGAAGGGGGCCCAAAAAAGCCTCCCCAATCAAAAATATGTTACTGACCTGCCTGACACAAAACCTGGAATTCTACTTTCAGGTTATACTTTAAAGGTTAAGTCCTCTCTTAAAGAATGTATTATCCCCAGATGGAATTACATATTAGCAGGGATTAATTTATTTTATTACCTTATTAGCACCCATTGTCAGGAAGCTGACAGTGTAGTTCTGAGTCTATGAGACACAGAAGGTTTTAAAGAAAGGAAATTAGAAAAGATTATGGAACATGTGAGACTGGGGAAAGGGCTCTAATAATAATAGTAACTAGTGTTTATTGAGAGATTTTAAGTTCAGTGTTTATAAAGTGCTTTATGTTTGTTAACTCATTTGGTCCTCACAACAACCCTGTGAAGAGATGCTGTCATTATCCCCATCTTACAGATGAGGAAACTGAGGCACAGAGAGGTTAAGTGACTTGCCCAGGGTCACCCAGTTAGAGAGTATCTGAGACAGGAATAAAACTCAGGTCTTCTGACCCCAGTCAAATAACAAAAGGAGGTTACCAGAGGGACTTGGAGGAAGGGAAAAGATAGGCAGGCTTCTGAATGAAGAATAGAAAATGATCATAATGACAGTCACAGGCTAGAGGACTAGGATTTTAGGATACAGAATGCTGCTCTCACCAAACTGTGAAATTTGAAGCAACAAAAGGTTAAGTTTAGTGTAGGGCCAGAAAAGTAGAGTTTCCAATACACTTGGAGGCTGTTAGCAGGGATATTTCAAGATTCCAACTACTATGTATTGTTTATTTTAGGCAAAAAGCCAGCATATTCTTGCATGGGATGGGGGGGAGAAACTCTATTGCACAACTTGTGGGAAGTCTCAGAATGCTTACTAGCCAGAGATGGCAATTAACAGAGAAAGCCTTGGAGCCTGTTGAAGGGCTGGGTTTACTTCCAATATCACATTGGAGCTCAGAGCCCCTTCCCCTTGAGGCAGCTTTTGCTCAGTTTTGCTGGAAAGCAAGTGCCCTGAGGTAGTTGCTTTGAAGCAATGAAGGTTTTATGAATCTTTTCCATTTTTTACACAGCTCTCTGCTTCCTGTGAATAGCAGATGGACATAAGGTGTTGCTGGGGTGAAGAGAAGCTTGGCTCCAAAGAGATTGTCAGTCCCGTCTCCTGTAGTGAATTGGCTCCCAAATAACCTGGAGCACCTGCTGAGATGTGGTGCTTTGTTGTTGTTGTTGCTGTTACTTTTTTTTTTAATCGGTGTTATTTTAGCCCACTGAGTATAACTCTCAATGGGAGGCAGGGCCCTTTCTTTCCCAGGAAGCCTTCAGCCTCCTTGTGCTTGATGTTCCTCCTAGAACAAACAGAATTGCCCCCAAAAGAGCTGCCCCATAGAGGAGGGCCCATTTTAGGTTGGAATTTGGCTTCACCTTTTCCAAAACAGGGACACTGTGTCACAGAGCAGCGTTGTCTTCCATATATTGGCAAATGCCCTTAATGTTTGGCTTAATAAAAGACAGCTAGATTCTGATCTCTGGCTTTTACAATTCAATATATTATAATATGTTTGGGTTGAAATATATGAAGAAAATAAAGCCTAACACCTTAGTATTAATCTGAATATAGTTTTAACCTCACAAACCCCCTGAAACAGTGCCACACTTTGAAAACCACTCATCTCAACCATATGGGACTCCAAATGCATTAGTTAAAAAAAAGAGAAAATTCAGTGGGGATGGAAATAATAAAGGAAGGTTTTATGGACTTAAGCTGAGCCTTGATGTATGTAGAAAGAGTAGGGAGGGGAAAAGAGAGAAGAAACAGGTGAGTTGACTGACATGTGGGCTATTTTGCTAATAATAACACCTACTTCCCAGGATTATTGTGCAGATCAAATGAAATGCTTTTTGTAAAGCACTTGGCATAATGTCTGGCACATAGTAGGTACTTAATAAATGCTTGTCTCCTTCCCCTGCCCTCCCTTTATGTAACTAGAAGGCACTAGGAAAGGCATAGCAAGCAGAGGGGAACAGTATAAGTAATAATTACATAGTTCTTTAAGATTTGCAGATCACTTTAAATATATTATCTCGTTTAATTTTCAAGATAATACCATAAAGTAGGGATTACAGGTACTACTATTCGCATTTTGTATATGTGGAAACTGAGGCTCAAAGAAATTAAATGACTTGATGATGAGCACACCACTAATAAGGTAGGAAGGGACCAGATTATGAAGGGATTTGATGAAAGGCATCTGCTTTACCACTGCTCCTAAAGACCATGGGACTTTTCCATGGGACTTGAAGCTAAACCCTTGCTTATCTGTTGTCTCCCACATTAGAATGTGAATTCCATGACAGAAGGAACTGTCTTACTGTTCTTATTGTGTCCCCAGAGCTTAACATAGTGCTTTACATGTAGTAAGCACTTAATAAATGCTTTATTCAATCATTCTTTTATTCCAATCAATTAAGCATTTATTAAGCACCTCCTATATGCTAGGGATACAAAGAGCTAAATATGATAAAAGGTTTAGATTAGGTAATCTCTAGAGTGTTTTCCATCTCTAATATGATGCTTTGATTCTCATTAATGTATTAAGGACTTTAGGAAGCTCAGTAGACAGGAATTTGCCTATTTAAAAAAGGATCCCGGGAACATTTAGCCCAAATAATGAGGATTTCCCTTTGGAATTTCAAGTACAAGAGAACTTAAGTGGGGAAGATATTTTTGAGTAAGGGGGCCTTTACCTAGGAAGCCACCCTACCAGGCAGTCTCTTAAATCTCGTTAGCTCTGACATCCAAGTTTTTTTATATATGTATTTTCAAGTAGAAAGATGTCACAGATGCCTGCTCCAAGAATAGGTCATCTCACATTGTAGATCTATGTAAAGATTTGGAATGTGTCTAGCATACACAGAAAGGATTGCTTTATTAAATGGATACATGCCCCCAGGCTTTGAGAGAAAGGCTTCATGCAGGAGAAATTGCCTTCAGGTCACTTTGGTTTGGAAACAATTAGCCATACAGAAGGAAATAATCACAATAATTAAAAAATACATGACATTTATATAACATTTTAAAATTTGCCAAACACAGCATACATCTCATTTTCCATTGGCAAGATAGATACCCCATTTTACAAATGAAGAAACTGAGGTTCAGGGGGTTAAGTGACTTGCTCGTGACCAAACATCAAGGAATTATCAGAAGTAAGATTCTAACCCAAGTCTTCCTGACTCCAAAGGAAAGTCTTATAGAAGGTAGAGTCCTGAGTCCGTCCTTGTGTGAAGTGCCCCAATCCTTAGGAATGGAGATGTGAATTGTTAGAAAAGATGGATAGCTGATCTAAGGTTTTCAAAAATTAGAAATTGAGATTAAAAATGTAGAATGGTTTCTCAGAACAACATGAATGTTGCCATCATTAGTCGGGCTTTGGAAGTACGCATCATTTTAAACATTAGAAATTAGTCCACAGATATTTATCAAACACCTACTCTGTGCCCAATCCTACACATGACTTTGTAGTAGATACAGAAAAATAAAAGCCATTGCTGCTGCTTTCAGGGATTCTGCCGTCAAATTGCTGCTTTTTGGGTTTTTGTTTTGTTTTGTTTCCAGTTGCTTCTTCTTGCCTCCCCAGCTAACCTGTAAAATCTTAGAGGAGAGAGAAAACTGGGTTCATACTGTCCATAGAACTAAGTGGCAGGCTAAAGAGGAGGTGCATAGAGAAAGACTTAAAAGAATGCTCGAATGTCTTGGTTTCTAGTTCATTGTTTGATTCTTTGTAAACCTTTTGTAAGCGATGTTGAAGAGGCCCTGCCCTAAACGTGATAGATTTCATTCAGTAAGTGCCAACTATACTCAAAGCACTGAGCTAAGTACCAGGAGATACAAAAATGAAAAATGACAGTCTGCCCTTCAGTGGTTTTACAGTATAATGGGGAGATACAATATACAGACACAAATAAATGTGATACAAAGTAGGATGGGATAAATGGAAAGAAAGGATTCAGACGGAGCACTCCAAAGAAGTCTGAGGAGTGAGAGATCACTTTCAACTAGGGGCACCCAAACTGGTCTTGCAACAAAGAGAAGAATTTCAGTAGGAGAGGTTGTTTTGTTTGTACATATGTTGTCTCTCCAAATACATTGTAGGCTTCTTAGGGAATGGGACCACTATACATACTCTGCACCAGTATCTAACCCTAATCCTCCCAATATCGTGCATGCAAATATACATCAGTAAATTCTGGTTGATTACATATGGGTTATCCTACTGGGAGAACTTGAAAGTCGATGAAATCTACCCCACTGAGAGGTTCGAGTAAATGGGTGCTTCTGTTTTCCTTGGGTGGTTACGAATTGGTTGCTGTAGCTTAGTTTCCTAGAATAGCTGAGGCTAATGTTACAAGGACTATGCTATATGGTATTAGCTTTCTCAGAGCCTGGAAACTTTCCAGAGCCCCACTGATCTCTAGTGGTCCCCAGTAGTGCTCCTGACGTCACAGGCAAGTCTCTCTGGAGCTGTTAAGATGTCCAGCCAGGTTCCCTCTGGATTTTACAACAGCACTCCCAATTCTCAGCCAATGGAGTAGATGGGCTGTGCTTATTGAAGTTAACAGTTCTAGCAGAAATGAAGTATTGTGTAGCTTTGAGGGAATATATCCAGTAGGTTGGCTATGACATCTCTCAGATTTTCTAAACAAAAAAACCTATTGATTTCCAAGTATATCTTGTAAAATAATATACTATTTAAGGCTTTCTCATCAGTATCTTTGATAGATTTTAGAATGTAGCTAGCTTTGGCTTCAATTAGTCAATAAATGCTAAGTATACACTATGTACCTATCTCTTTGATGATACTGTGAGGGAGGGATCCCAAGAACTATGACATGGCCCTTAATCTCAAGGATCTCAGAATCTAATTGGGAGGACAAGTTATTTATATACACACAAAAAGGTTGCTAAAAATATAAAGACATAATGCAAAGTGGTTTGCAAACCTTAAAATATAATATAACCATCATTGTTACAAGCTAGTGCTTGTAAATATCTTTATTTTCACTAACTCTTAGCTGAAATTTAGCATGTCTTATTCTGAGAATGGGAGAGGGAAAGTGCCAAAGGTGTCCAAGACACAAAATAGATGAAGAACCACTAGCTCAAACTCTTCACTTCTCAGAGAAGGAAGTGAAGACCTAGACAGATCAAGTGGCTTGCTTAAGGTCACACAGGTAATAAGCAATAAAGTCAAGATTCAGGTCCTCTAACTCCAAATTAAGCAGCGTCTACGTGGTACCACACTGCTACTCATAGAAGACTTTATAGAGGAGATATAACTTACGGTAGGCCTTTAAGTAGGGGAGTAAGATAAAAGAAGACATTTTAGGGAAGGGGAAATGTGAGCTAAGGTGTGGAGGCAGGAAAATACAATATGTGTTGTTGGTTTTTTTTTTTTTTAATGAGGAAATACATCTGGTGACAAAAAAAAAGTTTCCAGCAAAAGTTTCCATTAGGGAATTTGTGGGAAATTATGTTGGAAAGGTAACTTCCTATGTCACATAACGGTTATCCTTCCAGCCTAGTCTTGCTTCAAAACTAGAGATCTGAGGAGGGTTCTTGAGATATAATCCAGCAAGAAATTACACCCATGATCATGATAGGAAGGGAAACATAAGCAAGAAACACCAAGCAGTCAGGAGACTCAGGACGTTTTCAAGTCTAAGCCTGGGTACTTTACCAAGATTCAGTGTGTGTACTGAAAGACAGGAAAAAGAGGTGTGACACACTAATCATCTAAGACCATCAATTTCAGAGGAAGAAGAGGGTATGTTCTCACTGTTAGTGCTCTGAAGTCAAGATGGATAACTGTATTGATCAGAGTTCCGATGTTTGTCAAGGTCGTTTTCCTTTACATCATTGCAGTCATTACCTAAATTGACCTTGGCTCACTTACTTCTTTCTGTGCCAGCTCATGTGAGTCTTCTCAAGTCTTTCTGACTTCTTCAAATCAATTCTTTCTTACTGTGCAGTAATCTTCTGTTACCTTCTTATTTTACTATTTGTTCAACCTTTCCCAATTGACAGGCATCCACTTTGTTTCCATTTATTTGCTAGCACAAAATGTGCCTCTATGAATATTTTTGCACATACAGAAACTCTTTGACTCTGACATTTGTTGTTGTTCAGACGTTTCAGTCATGTCCAACTACTTGTGATCCCATTTGGGGTTTTCTTGGGAAAGATACTAGAGCGGTTTGCCATTTCCTTCTCCAGCTCATTTGAAAAATGAGGAAACTGAGGCAAACAGGGTAAAATGACTTGCCCAGGGTCACGTAGTTATCAAGTGTCTGAGGCCAGATTGGAATTCAGGAAGAGGAGTCTTCCTGACTCTATCCACTGTGCCACCAAGCTGCCCACCATCTGACATCCTTAGGGTACATACCCTGCCAAGTAGTGATATCTCCGGGTTAGTGTGTATATATAAAGTTTGTCAGCTTTTTCTAGAATAATTTCAAATTATTTTCCAGAACAGTTGAGCCAATTCACAGCTCCACCAGTTCTGAGTTAGCACTCCTACCTTTCCACAGCACCGCCACCCTCCCCCCCGCCCCCCCCAGCACTTGGCATTTTCATCGTGTGTGTTATCTTTGCCAAGTTAAGAGCAGACCCCGGTGTCCTCTGACTCCAAATCCAATGCCTTTTCTACCATATTATTTCTACCTCCTCTCTGAAAATTCTAACCTTCAGTAATTTGTCCTTTTTCTACTTGCAACATTTAGAGTCTGCCCCATGTTTTGGCATTTATCATATTTAGCCTTGTATTAGTTCATAGAATCATCACAGAATCTCAGAGGTAGAAAAGACCAAGGAGGCTGTGTAGTCCATCTCATGCCTGAACAAGAAAGCTCCAATCACAGAGCATCCTCAACAACTGGTCATGCATACCTTGCTACAAGACCCTCTCCCCTTCCTGGGTTAGCCCCTGCCCTATGTGCATAGCTCTAATTGTTAAAAAGGTTTCCCTCTATTAAGACTGAATCTGCTTCTGCAACTTTCTCCTATTCCTCCTAGTTCTTCCCAATGGGGCCAGACATAACAAATTTAATCCTTCTATGTCACAGTCCTTCAAATATAGAAAGATAGTTATCATGTCTTCCCAGCTCACCCCACCCCCCGCCCAAGTCTTCTTTTCTCCAGGTAAAACCTTCCTCCAGCTCCTTCATTCAGTCCTTATATTTCATGGCCTATGAGAATTATCATTTATGGAATGCTTTTTGGTTATGCATTAGTTTTGGTTTTTGCAGTGCTTTGGCTTCTAGGTTAGACTTAATCTCTCAAAGCCAGTTAGAGGCAGGGCCAAGGTTCACCTGACTGGTATCTCCAGCACTACCCATCTTACATAATTGTTGTAGAAAAAGAAAAATCATTGTAGAAAAAATTAGAAGCACTATATAAATATAAACTATTATTTTTTTCCCACACTGACTCTCGATTTTGTATCTCTGTCCTATTGTTAGTAGCTGCCAAGAATAAATAAGAGAGGCCACCATCTGTCTCATGAAGACCCAGGCCAGACACACAGGTAGAATAGAGGTTGCAGGTAAAGTTCACAGACATATGTTAATTTTGAGTGTCGAGGGCAAGAACACAATTTTCTAGATTGTGAGCTCCATGAAGGGCCAGGCAGTATGAGACAAGAGTCACGTGACCTGGGCTTGGCTCCAGTTCTACCATTCGCTGCCTATATGACCTTGGGCAGGGCACCTAAAGCTCTTTAAGTCTGTTTCCTCATCTATAAAAATGAAGGGGTTTGTACCAAAGGATTCCCAAAGTCTTTTCTAACTTTCAATCTGTCATGCCATGACAGAGTCATATTTCACTTTTGTCTCCCCCTAGGACCTAGCACAAAGTTCTTACACATAGTTGGTACTTAATAAATGTTTATTGAAGTTATTGACATTGAAGGCAGAATCAAACACCAAGATGTCAGGCTCACCTTGAGGATGTAGGCAAAATTCAGAGTCTCATCAGGCGCACTAGGGAGTCAGCATTCAAAGGATGTAGCCAGGAAGGAGACTACAGCAGAGATTTTACTCAAATGTACAAAGCAGGAGTTGGTGTTTGGAGACCCAAGCCAAGCGTTAGGGTATAAGCCTAAATACATAGGTGGTTGGGAATCAAACTGTGCATGAAGAGGAGCATCTTAAGATCAATAACAGGCAGATTCATGCAGGAACACAACCAGGATATAAGGTCTGCCCCCTGCTCTGAGTTTAGGCAGCCTTCCTGGTGGAGTCAGATAGGGGTTAGCAGAATGAGGAAAGTCTTACGAGATGACGCTGGAGGTCCTTTTCTGGTCTCAAGTTCTGTGCATCTGCTCCTGTGCTGGTCCCCAAAGTAAGGAAAGGCTCTGAGGAAACCTGTCTTCCAACACCAACCTCAAGGGAGTTAAACAGAATTAACACACATGACTCAGAGAACAGGACATGATAAAATAAAGTGCGATGTAATCAATCAGCAAACAGTCATCAAGCACCTGTGTGTAATGAGTTTGTGTTGTAAATTCAGGGGCCAAAATGGATAATAATAGATAATAAGGACTATTGGGAGGTTGGAAAGATGCAAGATTGTTGGGCTGAAGCTATCAGGAAAGACTTCATGGAGGAGGTGTGTCTATGAAGGATGGGTAAGATCTAGATAGGTAGAAACAGGGAGGGGATATGTGATTTTGTGAATATAGATAAAATTATGCACAAGAGGCAGGGTTAGTACACATGTGTAATTCGTGAAGAGTCCCAGATGTTACGGATTTAGATGGGAGTGGGAGAAAAGTCAGGAGAGGCACATGATTATGGATTCCTTTTCCCATGAATGTAATTGAATTGGGGGGGGGGGTTTCCTTGAGGGTGCAGTGTGTCAAAATTGGCCTGTTTTCCTCAAAACTCATGACATTATTTTAGCAATCTTCAAATGAGGACACATTCCTAGAAACTTGCATTTTCTTGAAAGTTTCCAGTTGGGCTATTTTTCAAAAATGCTCCAGGGGAAGGAAACAAAAAAAAATCCATATTTATCTTGAGTCTTTAGACATTTGGGGTCTCAAAGGGACTGACCTCCTACGCAGTTGGGAAAAACTGTGGAGACAGTTTAAGTCTGTGTGTATATATGTTGGCTGCAGTAGTGCTGGTTAGAATTTGGACCTCTACACATTTTCAAAATTCTTGAATCTCAATATTCTTAGAAAACTGGCACCTGAAAGATTCTGGGTTGAGCTTTTCCTTTTCTTTAGTCACAGCTAAGACCTCTCTCTGAAGCTTGAAAGTCGGGGATTATGGCAGCATAATGTGGGGAAAAGAGTTCTGGCTGGAGGGGCAAGAGATCTGGGCATTCTTCCTAGCCCTACCAATAGCTTAACATTTAGAAAAAAAAACTTCTCTAGGCCTCACTTTCAGAATATTGAACTAAAATGACTTCTAAGATCCCCAAAAGTTCAGACATTCTGATTCCATTTTCCTTTCTGCACGAAACAAGTAGGAACACCCCTTGGGTCCTAAAGTCCAGAACCACAACCATCCCCTCCAGTTCTTCTCCAGACCCAAGCTTTAGTCCTTGCATCGAAAGAAATAAACTCTATCCTTGGTCATTCTAAGAGCCTCTTTTAATGAAGGGCAACTACCCACAGCAGAGTTTTCTATTGTGCTATACATTCTGTGGTTGTTTTCTTAATATTTCTCATTTGATGGGAAGAAGTGAAGTCAATCCAATTAACTTTTTTCTACTTAGTAGGTTTGTGCACAGTGAGCTACAAATTCTACTGCTACTAATTCTCTCCTTTTGTCTTCTTTTTCCTTCTCCCCCACCCCCATGACCGTTCCTGTGGCCTGGATGTTGCTGTGTCTTTCCCTGATTCTTTGTCCCACTCTAAATTACAGGTAAGGCAAAGTTGCTTTAATTTTTCAATTTAGTGGGAATAGCTTCCTCGCTGTTGAGGTGCTTAAAGTGGAAGTTCAAATAGGGTAAGATTAAGTGGTGCAAAAAGTGTTCTGCTCTGTTTTCTTTCCTTGAAGGCCTGACTGACAGGATGAAACAGAGAGAAGGTAGGAAACCTGGCAACATTTTTCATTTCCTTTGAAGGATTTTTATTGATAGGTACACAAGAAATCCAGACCTCTTATAGCCATCCGTGCTAATGGTAAGGATCACTGAGATGGATAATCGAAAAATACTTGGCTCTAAAGTGTGTTTTTGTACTTCTCTGGGAACATGGCCACTGGGTGTGTTCCAGGGCTTCAGAATTCTCCAACCCAAACAACGTGACAGTCCTGTGAAAAGGAGTTTAGAAAGCTGCTGGTCAGCTCCCCCAGCTGTCTCAGTGGCAACTGCTACCCATTAGCTGCTCCAACCTCCATGCTAGGGAGGGCAGCATCTGCTGGCAGACCCAGAAGTCTCGATTGGGATCTGAGAAAAGTTATTCTCTCCTTTTGTACCCGTGGCCTCAGACAGAAACTGGGGAGGAGGAAAAGGAGAAACCTGTAAAGTGCTGTAGGGTCTACCTGTGGTGAGGACATCCTGGATGCCAATAGCAAAGACAGAATGTCTGAGATTCTTTGGCAGGGTTTTTCATCAGTGAATTGCCCAGAGAGGGATAAGGACCCAAGAAGAGGCAAGCCTATTCCATCTCTCCTCCCAGATAGGGAAGAGATAGGAAAGGAAGATTACCTTGTTGCTTTAGGCATCTGCTCCAGGTGGTAAAGGGAGTTTTCTCAGGATCAATCAGTCATCTGGCCTTTATGAAGTGCTCTTGTGTGCCTGGATCTCTGCAAAGTACTCAGGATACTAAGAAAGGCATGAAACAATCCCCTCTCAAGAAGCTCACAGGCTAATGGGCAGGAAACCATAGGCATAGTGGTGTTGTTGTTGGCCGTCCTCTCTGATTTCCAGTACCCAATATAAGAACCTATTTTTCCTTTCTCTTCCTTTCTCATACTATCCTTCCTTCTGTTCCTCTGTTACATTCATTTTGTTTTCTCTCTCTCATTCTTCCACTCTCCTTTCTTTTTACTTTCCTTTGTCCCTTCCTCTTTCTCCCTCCCCCTCCGCCCTTTTCCTTCCTCTGTCTTGTTAATATTTCTTCCTACTTCTCCCTGTCCTCCCTCTTCCTCCTCTTTCACAGATGAAGGATTTCTCCCAAATTGCTGTCATGAACCTAGGTTAACCCAGAGCACACACAGCTGGACTAGAAGACCCAAATTAGTCCAAGTCTGGTTTCTCTTCCAGATGGATGGAGTAAAGGAAGAGGCCACAGGGAGCCATTGGTTGGATTTCCACATGAGCCCTTGCCAGTCCTCCCACATTCACCCATCCCTGTCCTTCCCAGGGGCCCAGCATTGAGCTTTCTTGGGGATTAGACACTTCGAAGCCCTGGCTTCAATCCCAGCAGCAGCAGGGTCTGAAGGGAGAGAGGGTAGGTGGAATAGAGAGGGAAAGTACTGAGCTCTCTGCCTTCAGTGACCACAGCCAGCTCAGAACAACAGCAAGAGGTCCCCTGAAGACTTGATGAATATAATTAGCTGCAGCTCAGAACGTGTGTCCTCATTAGGTAAAACATGCTAGGGGTTCTGTGCCAGTCCCACAGCTGGATTGACAGAAATAGTTGGCTGCATCTCAGGGGGTAGGAGGGGAGGGAGTTGGAAGCATAGAGGGAGGGGTAGAAGGAGACAGCCAGGAAACAATACCACTTAAAATAGCTTGCATGGATATAGCACGGTGCAGTTACAAAGTACTGGAGCACATTTTATCACCTTTCTTCCTTACAGTAATCTTGCGAATGGCAAGTAATATCCCCATTTTACAGATTTGTAAATTGCTCGAGTTCATTACTTAAACTGGTGCTTAATCCTAGACTTTAGACTCTGAAATCCAGTAGTCTTGTCTCTTTTTCTGATTGACAGCGGTACTTGTGATGACAATGAGTTTGACTTAATTCGACCTGGGTTTTCCTCCCCTTTGCTTTTCTCACACCATTGCCAATGCCTGGAAAGTTCTTCTTCCTCTTCTTTACCTGGGATTCCTGTTCATCCTTTTGAGCCTAAGCTCAGGCCTCCTTTATAAAGCTTTCCTTTCTCTCTCTCCCTGTCCCTTCCTCCTACCTAAATTGTTAAATCCTTGGGGCTTCACTTGCAGATGGCAGGAGGCATGTGGTTCGGTGGGAGGAGCACGTATTTTGGACTGAGAGGAAGTAGGTTCATATCCTTTCTCTGCCCATTCCCTTCCTAATATTGGGAAATTTACTTAATCTGATTATGCCTCAGTTTCCACATATGTAAAATGAAAGAATTGGATGAGATGACTTGAAATGTCCTGCCACACTCCAAATCTGTGATGATTTTTATTATAATTATTTGTGTTTGTATTCTATCCCTCTACCAAACCATAAGCTCCCAGAGGGCCGGAATCAAGTCCTTAAACTTTGTGCTCTGCACCACTCTTGAACATAACAGGTACTCAGTTGAATGCCAAGTGAATTGAATCCATTGACCCTGAGACTTTGTTCTCCATATCATTTCATCTGCATTAGTCTAGTCTCTAATCTGGCTGTGCTACCTACTATGCCCCCTACTATGGGCCAGTCTCTTCCCCTCAGTTCCTCCCCCATAAAGCAATGGAAGAGAAATAGATGATCCCTACTAGCCCTTCCAGCTTCCAACATTCTGAGTCAGTAATAACAAATCCTCTTGTTCTTCCCCTTGAGATCCGATGATGAGAAGTGATGTAAAGGAGCCATCTCCCCAAAGCCCAGGGTAGAGCCGTTGGGGTTCTGGGGTAACAGGGGATGTGGGGTAAGTTTTCTTGGTAAACAAGTGTCCTGGCACTGTGGGAGTTTTCCAGCATTTTACCCCGTTTGCACAGTACATGGCAGCCACAGGCTGAGGCCTCAAGGTTTCCTCAGCTCTGCAAATGCACCCGCTACATCCAAAACTGCTTCATAACTACCTTCAGACTCTCGTTTGAATCCTCATAACCTGTCTAGGCCTCAGTTTCCTCATCTGTAAAATTGACTACGGTCCTATTCTAAATGACACTTCCCTGACTTCAGGGGTCAGGGGATCACAGTTCCTCTCTGGGTCATTAGGACCTGGGTAGATTGGTCTTACTTATGTCTCTTTCTTCCTCCAGTTCCCTTTGTCACCTTCTGTCTTTTTTTTTTTCAGTTTTCTCTTTTTTTATTTTAATTTATTTTTGACATGTTTGGTTTTCAGCATTGATTTTCACAGGCGTTTGAATTACAAATTTTCTCCCCATTTCCTCCCCACCCCCCACTCCAAGAAGGCGTACACTCTGGTTGCCCTGTTCCCCAGTCTGCCCTCCCCTCCGTCTCCCCATTCCCATCCCATCCTCCTTTCCCATCCTTTGTTGTAGGGCAAGATAAATCTCTATGCCCCATTGCCTGTGCATCTTATTTTCTAGTTGCATGAAAAAAAAAAAAACTTTTTTACTTTTGAACATCTATTTTTTTAAAACCTTGAGTTCCAAATTCTCTCCCCTCTTCCCTTCCCATCCACCCTCCCTAAGAAGTC
>CM053622.1:558286449-558316141 GCA_028646595.1 Phalanger gymnotis
CTCCAACTTAATTAACCTTTGAATTTTTCAATGGGGTGTGGCTGCTTGTAGACTAAAGAGTTCTATGTTGCATGCTTGGGTGGATGCGCTGCCTCACCAGCACTCCTCCTTCCCCAAGAACCCCCAACCAAGACTGGGCTTAAATCTTCAGCAGGCTCTTCACTCCTGCTCTGATCAGCCACTTAATTCCTCCCACCAGGTGGGCCTGCGGCCAGAAGCAACTGAAGCCTAGTTCTAAAGCTGCCCCACCTCCGCTGCCCCAGGGGCAGTGGCCAACCACAAACTCCATCCCGCAGCTTTTCCCACTAACCTTCTCTGATGTCTTTGCTCTTTGTGGGTTGTGAGGTCTGGTACTTGCCACAGCTCAGTATTTCAGGATGCCAGGGCACTCTCTGCTCGTCTCCTGGTCTGGTAGGTCCGCATCTGGTCTGTTTGCTTCGTGCGCCCCGGGCTCAGCTCCACTCCTCTCAGCTGGGGGCTGGAAGCTCTGTGTGGGACAGACCTTACCCAGAGACCATCCAGGCTGTCCTGGGCTGGAGCCCTGCTTCCCTCTGCCACTTTATGGGTTCTGCAGCTCTAGAATTGGTTCAGAGCCATTTTTTTATAGGTTTTTGGAGAGACTTGGTGGGGAGCTCACGCCAGTCACTGCTTCCCAGCTGCCATCTTGGCTCCGCCCCCCACCTTCTGTCTATCTTATAGCTCTCTGAGGGCAGCACCCTCTTCAACTCAGTTCAATTAAACAAGCATTTGTTAATCGTGGCACCTTACCCCCAACCCCATATGCATGCTTTGGACTTTTCTCTCAGTCAATCAATCAGCAAACATGTAATTAACTACCTACTTCATAAAGATCCCAGTTCTGGGCCCTGGAAGAAATCCAGAGGTAATACCTAGAGCCCTCCTTCAAGGATCCTATTGGTTTAGCAGATGTTAAGATAACGCAAATGGCTATAATGTACAGAAATACATGAGAAGTGCCTGTGAGTTAGAAAAATGAGCACAAAAGTCTAAGGGGGAAAGTATTGGCCGGAGGGATCAGATCCTCTATGGAGGAGGTAGCATTTCACTTAACTTTATATGGGGAATGGGAGTTCAAGAGGCAAAGATAGGGAAATAGGACTTTCATGACATTCAGTGTTTAGGAAGAAACCTGAGCAAAGGTAAGAGTGCAGGGAGGGAAAGGCAAAGGGAAAAGGAATGAAGAGTTGCCCTATTTACCCCTCCCCTCCTTTTATCAAAACCCCCAACCTTTGTCCGTGTCTTTTATTGACAGCTAAGGTGTTTAACCTTTGATATTTGGCTTCTTTTTTTCAATTAACAAGCATTTATTTTTTCTCCTTCTCACCTCAGCCAATTAAAAAAGAAGAAAAAACAAAACCAAAATATATACATGTATATGTATGCACATACACGTATATGTGCATAGTTAAGAAAAACAAATTCCTTGGATTTAGCAAGAGCCTTCAGTGTTCTTTTTAAGCCTCAAGAAGCTAAATAATACAGAATTTTATAAATTGAGCCGATTATCACTAATCTAACTAATACTTAACTAGATGCATCCTAGTCTTTAATGTCTACTTCAAGCTAGAAAAATATCCCTCTTTTTCAGAATTCCAGAGTATATTGTCATCATTCTCATTGCAAATGAACATTTATTGAATGCCTGCTTTGCATAGGGTACTGTGCTTGGGGTGCAAAAGCATGATCCCTGTTAGAAAAGAAGGCATATGGCCTATGATGACTTCCTAAGCCATAACTAACAGCAGCTTTGCCCCAGGGCAAATTTAGTTGATGGGGTGGCACACGTAAGTATTCTAAAGTATACTAAAACCCCACAAAAGATGTGATCACACCAAGACCAAGAGCCTCTCCTCTAGACAATTCAGCTATTGCCTCCCTCCAAGGAGGTTGGTAAACCTCAAGAGAGAACAGTCATGGTGATAACTGAAGCCTGAGGGTAGTAGCCAAGGGTAGTTCCACCACATGCTTCCAGGACTGTGAGATGACTCAGGAACGGCCATGGCTAGCAAGCAAACCATCTTCCCACAAGATGTTGATACCCTAGGCCAAAGCCTCATTCACCCCATACTAGTTGTAGCTCTCATGAATGCCAGATTAATGAGTTCAAACCATAGGGACTTAAAGATGTTCTGCAAAAGGCAGGAATGTGGTACCATGGGAGTGGTCAGGGCAAGTTTCACAAGGGAAATTGAGATTTGAACTGGCCCTTGATAATAGGCCTTAGACAAACCAAGAAGAAGGGGAAAAAAACAGGGAGAACAGTATGAGCAAAGGCAGAGAGGTGAAAGCAAGTGTGGTTTGTTCTGGGAATGAATAGCTGGGTTTGCTGGCTGGTGGGAAAGGGTACAGTCGAAAATCTGGCTAAAACGAAGAGTTTTCCATTCTGATTGAATTTCAGCCTCCCTGTTACAAGAAGATTCTGGTATAAAATTCAGTCACATTCATCATTGTGGGGGGGGTGTGGATCCTTTATTCTTCATCAGTCAATAACAGTGGAAAACTTTTGGAGAAGATTGTTTGGAGGCAGGGATGGGAATTAGTTATAGAGGGCAAAACTTATGAAGCAGCTTTTAATTTTTTTTTTAAAATCAGGCTTTGTTCACCTCAGATTCCCTTGATTGGCAGTCCTCAAAGTGCCTTAACTAAAGAGCAAGGGGGATTTTTCTAGTCAATCAGAATATGAACTTAGTCTCTGTAGAAATATAAACCAGCAAAAAAGCATAAAATTCAGGCTAAGATGGAGACAGCTTCCCTGGTGGAAGGAAAGATCCCAAGTCTCTCCTCCTCCCACAGAGCCTACGTCCATTCACATTCCATCCCTGAACATAAAATTTAAGTGAACTTGGAGAAATTTATTCTGAGCTTGTTAGCCTTCTCTTCCTTTATCCTGTCCCTCGCATGCTTAGCCTTCTTGCCTCTTCTCTCTCCCCTAGGCCTCTTCCTTTCCCCTCTTCTCCCCTCCTCCCACCCCAGCCTTTCACCTTTTTTTAAGAGAAAAAAGCAAGTGTAGGTGGAAGATTCTAGACTCACAAGCTAGTTACATTCAGGCTTGTCAGGTTGAGACCCAAGTTGAGAAACTTGAGTCTTTAAGGAAGACTGTTCGGGTTAGGGATTAATAAAGAAATTAGGCAAATTAATTTCTTTATTAATGTGTGTATATATAGTCATAAATGAATTAATAAGCTGTTTGCTTTTTATAGTCAGGACTAATAATGTAATAAATTAATAATAGTATTTACATAAGTGTTTTAAGGTTTGCAAAGTGATATACAAATATTATTTTGCCATCAAGAAAAAAACTAGAAATGTTTCAAACATACTGTATCTACCAATCTACCCTAAAATATAATAGTGATAATAACCACCACAACTATAGGGTTAGAGTAGGTTTGAAAAGCGCTTTCCATGTTACCTCATTTCGCCCTCACAACAACCCTGTGAGGTAGATGCTGAGGGAGATCCCCATTTTACATATGAGGAAACTAAGACTGAAGAGAGGTGAGGTGACTTACCCAGGGTCACGCTGCTCTTTACCTAGATGAAGCTGGACGAGAATCCAAGGCTCGCCATGCCCAGTTTGGTGTTTTCTACTCCACTCTGTTAGTGGTTAGAAGTCAGACAGCTAGTAAGCGTCTGAAGCAAGATTCATACTCAGGTCTTACTGACTCCCTGTCTAAAACCCTATCCACTGTACCACCCAGCTGCCTCTTATAATTATTTATATATGCATATGTGAATAATTATGTTGTGCACTAACAGTAGAGGGAAGTAGAAAACACCAAGCTGGACATGGAAAGACGTGGTATTTTGTCTAGCTTCATCTGTATAGAGAGCTGTGTGACTTTAAGCAAATGTCTTCTTTCCTGGACCTTGGTTTCATCATCTATCCAGAGGAGATAATGGTGCCTGCCCTACTTTACTCCAGGCCTTTTGTGAGGATCTGATGAGTGAATCTGTTTGAAAGTTTTTTGAAAAGTTAAAAGTGTTCTACAAACGGAGAAAACATGATGCCGTCTCACCTGTGCTGTATCATTTCACACAGGTTATTTGTTTGTCATTGTCACCAGGTCACCTCATTGGTAGCCATGCTTTCCCCAATAAAGACTGAAAACTTTAACCTCAGAGTGTGTCTTCTGATAGGATCCTAGCCTTTAATGCTGGAATAGACCTTAGATATCAATTGGGCCTATCCGTTCATTTTACAGATGAAAAACTGAGGCTTAGAAGGTGTGCCTAGGGTACATAAGTAATAAAAATAGACAACAGCTAACATTTATACAGCACTTTCATGTTTTCCCATTTTCTTACATGTTATCTGATTTGATCCTCGCTCTATGAGGTGGGGGCTCTTATTGTCCCCATTTTACAGATGAAGAACAGAGGTTAAGAGAGATTAAGGGTTACACAACCAGTACGTGTCTGAGGCAAGATTCAAAATCACCTCTTCCAGATTCCAGGCCCTGTGCTCTGTCCACTGTGCCACTCTTCTGTCTCAAGTTGCAGAGCTAGAATGCATTTTTTCCCCAGTTCTATGACAGTTCAGTTGTCTCTTCAATCTTTTGACTCTGCTCTGGACAACAACAGGGGTAGAAGGGGAGAGCATCAATGCTAGCAAGGAAGAACAGGACTCATTTAGAGGTTTGGGCACAAGTGCCCAATACTATTAGACAATGATGGCACACATTCTCATTTCAGAACAGCCTAAACTGAGGAGGCATTTGATTGAAATTCAGTTTCAAAAGGTACATTCATGCGTTCAAGAAACATTTATTAAGTAGCTAATGTGCACAAAATACTGTGGTGGATATCCAGGACCTAAATTTTGGACTAGAACATGGCAGCACAGGCCACCTCGTGAAGCTTACAGTCCAGTGGAGGAGATAGGACAGACATAGGGAATTATAATACACAGCTTCATATAAGTGCGTCAGAGGGATGAAAAGTAAAGTTCTGTATGAGGTCTGAGGGGGAAGGTCTTTACTGGGTGGTGGGGAGGAAGGAACATTTCAGAGAAGATCTGGCATTTGAGCTGAACTTTAGGGGATACATAGGAATTCAACAGGTGAAAAGGGGGAGGAGGGCAAACATTCCAGGCATAGTGAACAGTATGAGCAAAAACATGAAATCAAAGTGGCCTGTTTGGGGCACACAGAGTAGTTCAGTTTGGCTAGAGTGTACAATGTGCAGAGGTGAATAATAGTCCCAAACTCCCAAAGCCCCCTCATCTGGGAGCTCCCCCAAAACTGCCCAAGGTTCTAAGTTTCATGAGTCAGAATATCTCCAAAGGGTAGCTTATCAGCCCTCTCAAACATGTTTACTTTTATTAATCAGCCACAAGACATGCGAAGTTCAAATAAGAGACGTTTATTTAAAAATAAAACAGCAAAATATCTGCAGACCTCTTCCCCCCTCACCTGGAGCTCACTCTCCCACAAATACATCCTCAAGAGGAGCTATGTACACTTGGGAGTGCACGTGGCCGGAGAACACAAAGGGAATGGCTATTCTAGCGTGTGATGCTTCAGATCCATTGTTAATGTCATGACACTGCTTTCTGCTAGGCTGGCTCCCCTCTAGACGTCAAGTTTCCACTGGACAGCACTAAGCTTCATGTCCACTGCTCCCTTTGGTCTTCAGCTATCACACTGTCTATCCACTCCCTAGCTGTCTTCTTGGCAGCTTTGTCAGCCACCTTGTCTCACAGACCAAACACAGTGTCCTGAGCCTACCCTAGCAATGCTTCACTTTGTTCCTCTCTCCTTGGCCATTTGGCCATAGCTGTAATGGGATCCAATAATTTCTGCCATTTTTCCAGTGCCTAGCAGCACAATGCCTGGAACATAGTAGGTACTTAATAAATACTAGTTGATTAACTTTACTCTGCAAGGGAGGACTATTGCTCTTTTAACTCACCTCTTCTAATCGCCTCTGCCAGTGACTCAGGGTTGTTGTGGTTAGAAAGCCTCTCCACTACAGAAGAGTAGTACCAGCTCTTTCAGTCTCCTGCTAGGCCTTAGATATATTCAGTGGTTGAATTGCTGTATTCAGAGCATCTACTTGACCAAAAAAGGAAGTCCTATCCAATTAACACATCCTTTTGAGCCGACTCCTAATGAGGTGATTGTTAGAATTCAGTTGGTCTAGCTACTTTGGTACAGGGGGAAATTGTGCCCCTAACCTTAGCTTTTACCCATAAGTAACCTTGGCCATAACCCTGCTCACAGACTCACCCCAAACCTCTCCCACTGTGCACACTGACCCCAGATCCCAGCTACCGTTGACTACTCACCTTGACCATAGACTCACATGCAAATCTATCCTAGCTGCAGCTCTAGAACTCTCTCTGGACAACCATCTTGTGACAGTACAAGCTATTACTTAAAGGGGAGACCAGGTGAGAGAGAGTATAGAGATAGCTTTGTGCAAACCCATACCCTCCAGAAATGCAGTTCAGAGTGCTTGTCCTACTGACAAACTGTGGGCCTGTGGTATCATCAGGGACAATGAACAATACATTTATTGTCCTGATTGTACACCTTGAGTGAGGCCAGCTTCACCCCCTCTAACAAAGAGAATCATTCTTAGCTTTTCTTCTTAAAAAGAACCATGCCTTTGTTCATATTCACTAACATGACCTCAAAGACTGAGTTAGCTTGTTGCCATCCTCAAATTCTAGGGAAGAAAAAATAAACTTCTGCCGAGAAATAAAGTAACCCTTGAACATTGTGCAATGTTGACTACAGAGTTTGGCTTAAGCCCTGCATTCCTGGGGTCTCGCCCTAGGGATCAAGTTTTTCTGCCTTTCCAGTAAGTGGGGTGCCTAGGCAGGGATGAGAGGTTCGTTTCACAATCATGCTAGTTTCTCTATCTCTTACTTTATGTTGCCTAGCTTTCCCTCCCTTTCACTTCCTCACTCATTGAGGCCAGTGAGGCCACCGAGTGCCAACATTTAGCCCTCATGCTAGGTGAATGCACAATACAAGAGGGGATACAAGCCCTGCCTCCAAAGAACTCAACAATCTGATTGGGGAGACCAAGACTAACTCAAGAAACAGTTCTAAAAGAAGACGTTCCATGATTAAGTGCTGCAATGAAGACATAACACGCAATCAGAAGAGAGAACAGTCAGTGTGAGCCATTTGGCTAGGACCTGAGCCAGGTTATTGGATTTAGAGCTGAAAGGAATTTCAAGGGTCATCTAGTCTAACTAAGGGCCAGAAAAGTAAAATAACTGGCTAAAAGTCACATAGGAAGTATATAGCAGAGATGGGATTTGAACACAGAACTTCTGGCTCTAAATCCAATGTTGTTTTTTTTTTTCACTGTAGCATATATGAGGGGGGAGAGAGATAAGGGGGGGAGGAGGGATAGAGAATAAAGAGGAAGAGGGGAGGAAGGTGGGAATTGGATGGGGAGTAGAGTGGTAGTGAGGAAGCAATGTGTGCTGGGCGAGAGACCAGGATGAGAAAAATTAGAGGCAGGATGAGACTGGCATATTTGTTTGGGGCAACAAAAGCTGGCCCTGGCTAATCAGGGCATCATTGTTGAGGTATATAGTTGCAGGAAATAATATTGGATAGGCAGGTGGGAACTAGATCCTAGAGAGCCTTAGAAGCTAGGCAGAAGAATTTGGCTTTAATATTCAAGAAAGGAAAGTGCCCTTCTAGGTTCTTGAACATAAGAGTCTCTGGATAAGTGTTTGGAGCCAGGGTGATGATGAATAAAGTCAGATAAATGGATGGATAGTTGGGTGGGTAGATGAGTAGCATTTATATATCCCTTTAAACTTTGAAAAGCACCTTAAATATGTTATCTAACTTGATACAGACTACCACACCAAAGATCTAGAACCAGGGCCCTGAGAAATTTTTCTGTTGCCATCCCCCATGTTTATTAGGTTCAGAGTTAACTGATCACATCACAACTGACTAAGGAAATGCCTAAGTCCAGGAGATCTCCCAGAAGGAAAGAAGGCCTCACATCCCACTTTCTAACTAAAAAACCTTTAGGGGATGTTATAATCTCACAGCTCTGGACCTTATTGGCAATCCACATTTTTAAGAGCTTGCTATCTCCTTCCCTGTAGGAAACTACAATCATGAGGCTAGATTAAGGGAGCTTGGGGGTGGGGGTGGGGATCTAGATTTTCTAACATTATCTTTTAATATAATAAAATATTATACTGAAATACTCTCTACAAGTGTAAACCTATATCCAGCAATTTCCTTGGTAGAAAGAATTTTCTAAGGCCTTTCTCCAGCTAAGCAGCAATGGCAGGGACAAAAGCTCACCTCTTTGGGACGAGCCTTGCATGGCTTCCAGCAGCAAACCTGGCATTTTGTGCGAATCCCATTATCTCCTCTGGAGCCCGCAAGAGCTACTGACAAAAAGAAGTTTGCCTGAAAGAAAAAAACTGGTGCCTATCTCCTTTCCTCTGAGCCAACCCACAAAAAGATACCCAGCACTGTCTGTGAGGGTTTCCAACAACTACATGTCCCTGAGCGTATCAATCCACAGCCATTTATTAAGCCCCTTGTATTCCCTTACTAGCTGTATGACCCTAGGTAAATCACTTAGCCTGAATTTTGGTTTCCTCATTTACAAATGAGGATCATAACCCCATTTTATATAATAACTCTTCTTCAGAGGGTTGTTGGGAGGAAAGCACTTTGTGAACTATAAAGTGCTGTGTAAATATAAGCTATTATTATTTCTCTTTAGATGCCCCAGCACCTAACACATGCCTTGCACATGTTAGACATTGAATAAATGTTTATTTAATTAAAATAACTCACATTTCCATGGTGCCTGAAGGTTCACAATTCTCACAGAAGTTCTCTGAGGTGAGCAGTACATGTTTCATCTCCATTTTACAGGAGAAAACGAAAGCACAGAAAGATTGCATAGTCACCCAGCTAATAGATGTCAAGTTGGAATTGAATTCAGGTGTTCTGACTTCAGGCCCAGCAATTTTTCAACTATATTTTCTTTATCTGTATCCTGCATATCCTTTATTTTCTCTATTTTTTTAAACTGTACCACGTAGGGAATGAATCAGTGTTGATTCACTGATTGATTCATGCCTCAAAAGGATGGCGTCAACAACAACAGTGCTGAACATAGTCCGGGCCCTCATCACCTCACCCCTGAACTAGTTCTGCAGCCTGGCTGGTCTCCCTGCCCCAGATCTCTCCCCCTGCTGTCCATCCTCTCACTCAGCTATCAAAGTGATCTTCCTAAGGAGATAGTCTGACCAGGGTAACCCCATATTCTATAAATTCCAGGATCACATGTAAAATCTGCTATTTGTTTCTATTATAGCCCATCATAACCTTCCCCACCAATCTCTTCAGGTACTTTGCAATCCAGTGACACTTGTCTCCTTGCGATTCCTAAAACATAACACAATGTCTCCAACTGCCATGCCTTTTCACTGGCTGTTTCCTGTGCCTAGAATGCTCTCCCTCCTTGTCCCAGACTTCTGGCTTTCCTGGCTTGCTTCAAGTTTCAGCTAAAGTCCCACTTTTTGCAAGAAGTCTTTACCAGTTCTCATCAATGTTTGTACTTTCGCTCTGAGATTTCCTCCAGTTTGTCCTGTATATAGTTCATTTCTATGTACCCGTAGATGTTTGCACGTTGTTTCTCTTGTTGGTTTCCAGCTCCTTGATGGCAGTAACTGTCTTTTGCCTTTCCTTATATCCCCATCACTTAGCACAGTGCCTGGCACATAGTAGACAATAAATGCCTGGTGACTTGAGTAGGCAGGGTGGAGGTTATAAGAACTGTACTGTGCCTTTAAGAGGTATACAGTAAATTGAGGAGATAATAATTATAATAACCCACATTTATATGATGCATTAGGCATTTTTCACAACTACTCTGTGAGGTACAACAGGTATTCGTGATGATAACAGTACAAGAGGGTAAATGTTAAGTGCTAAACGTATAGGCAAAAAGTGCTAAGAAATCTGGAGGCAGAGAAGAGATTATTTTGAGCTGGCTTAATCATGGAACCTTTCATGGAGGAGTTGGAATTGTCTTTCTAGGAAGAAAATGAATGAAGAGTGGTAGGAACTCATTGATTTCTTTTAATTAGGCTTAGTTTTGTCTTTTCTTATATTACAGTCCTTTCACTGAGCCTGGATATCTCCCTTTCACCTACATCCCACTGAAAGGAAAAACAGTTCAGCGAAACCATCCTGCATCAGTGACCTTGTCTGATAGTATACCTCATAATCCATATTCCTAATTCCTCCACTTCTGTATAGGAAGGGGTTTGCTAGAGCAGGCTTGAACCAGCTCGTGAAAGCTGATTGTTAAATTTTCTGTGTGATTATTTATGTTCCTCCTAGATAAAGGGCTTGATTTACTCTTTTGTTGATTGTCTAGACTAAAAGTATTGATAATGCAGATTAAACTTAAAAGTGTGTGTACATGCATTCTCCTTCTCCCACATTGCCCAGTTGTTAAATATTTCCCAGGACACTCCTGGGTACAGGTCACCTTCTGGGACCAAGCTTGGTCATTACAGTTACTCAGAGCTTGACTTCATTTTAGCGATCTCAGTTTACATTTTTATAGTCATTCTGTATATTGTTCTCCTGGTTTTGCTCACTTCCCTCTGTAGCAATTCATAAAAGTCTTCATAAAGTAGAATTTTGCCAGTAATGCTCCTGGACATTCACTTTTGTCAGCTTTTGTGTACTAAAGCACTGAATGGTTGATTTGGAAAGAATTCAATTCTCTTCCCATAACCCACATTAAACACCTATTGTGCTAAGGCCTTAGGCATACAACAATAACAAAGTAAGTAGATACTGTAGTCCCATGTAGCAAAAAAAAATGATGGAAAAGAGGCAGCCTGGTTCCAGCGTGCTGTTAAAGTCACTAGATAGAGATTTGAATCCAGGATTTGTCACTTTCTATCTTGCAAAAGACACAATTTCCCTGGGCTTGTAGTTTGCTCTTCTATAAAAATGAGTGGGGAGAGGAGGAGTGGACTAGATAATGCCTGAGGACCCTTCCAGCTCAGAATCTATTATCTCCCAGCCCACCCCTCAGGTGGCTACCTCAGAATGTACCTTTGAGGATTAATTCCTGTAGATATTGAAGATTTGTTTCCAGGAATTGCCTACTGAAATCTAGATGCTTCTGGAAATTTGGCAGCAACCACCTCTATTTGGGTGAGGTCTACCAGACCCTTTGACAGGTGAGGAGGCTGAAGCCCTTCAGGGTAGGGAGACATCTTCAGGAACATATCTGGAGCCTGGGCCTGACAGAGTTTTTGTTTTTGTTTTAATTTTGCAACAGGGACTCAGCTGGCCCTTTTAGATAAGGCAGTGAGTACAGGCAGACACACTTGTTTCTCCTCAGAGGGAGAGAAGTGTGAGGACATGTCCTGGCTGTGGAATGCCTCTGCTTCCCTCATTGACTGGAGAATCTTGTGGTAGGGTTGGCCTGTACTTGCTGTAAATACCAGAGAGCCCCTTGGCTTCTGGGAACCAGTGAGGGGGTTTGTCTGGAATGTGAAAAACGAGCTTGGTATGCTCCCTAATGCATCCTATGTCCAAAATATCCATCCCAGAAGGACCCCCCAGAAGAGTGGCTGGAGGAAGCAGCCCCCACCCCCTCCCACAAACACACACCTGGTTCCCATCCCCTCCAGCCTTTCTCATGGAAATAACTCCTGGTAGGAGTGCTTACCTCTCATTATGGCTCCATGCCTGTCTTCTTTGTCCCAATCATTGTTTGCTGCCAGCCCCAAGAGTCTAATTACCACCTAAGAGATGTTAACAGCCAGATCAGGAGAAACTTCTAAAAGGTTTTAATCAAATGAGAGAGAGTGAGTTGTAGTTTATATTTTGTGGCTCCAGATAGTGTTAACAGCTGATCTCCCAAGGTAGCGAGTGTAGACCGAGCTAATGAATTTAAATATGCTCTAGTTAGAGCTTTTAATCAGGAATGTAATTGCATCTGGTAGTCTTTTAAAATGTTTAGCTATCCAGTTTGGGGTTGTGAAGGGAGAGGGGCAGGCAGGGTTTGGGGTTTTTTGGTGTGGGTATATGTGTATGTTTCCCATTCAGGGACTCTAGCAACGTCTTTCAGTGAATGTTGTGTGGAGACAGAATCTTGTGTTCATTTACCTCATATAGTACAGTAGCCAGTCTGCTGTCCAGACTTCTCCAAAGATAATGAGCAGATTGTTGACCCTGTCCCAGTGCCCAAGTGCAAGCATACACACTCTTGTTTTAAAATAGAGCCAAGAGGACCATCTTCCCCAAGCATGAGAACTTAAAGAGAGCCCAGTTCGTGAATCACTACAGTCACTACCCATTCATTCAGGGACTGCTCTTTCCTTTGAACTAGAGAGCCAGACGACCTGGGTTCATGTTCTGGCTCTGACTGCTAAGACCTGTGTGACCTTAGACAAGTTATATAATCTCCCTGAACTTCAATTTCTTCATCTTTAAATGAGGATATTAGATTATATTTCAGGAGTGTGCTAGAGCCAGCTTGAACAGGCTGGAGAGCCAATTTCTAAATTGTCAGTGAGCATTTATAACTCAAAATGACACTATGAATCATGGCTTAATTTATTGTTTTGTTGATTGTCCATACTTAAGTAAGTGATAGGAAAAATGTTAATGATGCAGATTAAACTTTAAAGTGTGTCATGGGTGCATTTTTTCCCTATAGAGCAGGTTGTTAAACATTTAGCAGCACACTGCTGATAGATGGTCTCTACAATCCCTTCTGCCTCTAAATCTATGATCCTATCATCCTGCAGCTCTCTAATAGAGGGGTTGCAGCTTGGAATGTACAAGTTTATCGGGGTGGGGGGGTGAAAATTTTACAAAAAATTAATTAATCTCTTTGTCTTTTGTTTTATGCACATATACATGGTAAAATCTAGGGTTTATTTCCTCTCACATTGAATAGGGGGTATGGAGAGGTTCACTGAAAGCCCAGGGATATGAGGACTGAAAAAGCTGGAAACTCCTACTCCCATATTTCATTGTCTTTACAGGTGTCCTAGACCACCTTTTAGCTTGTTAGCAGCTATAGATACAGAGAGAGAGTTGGATTCCTTACCTCCTCCAAAAAACTCCAAATTTGCTGAGGGCCTTCCTTCTCTTGTATTCCTCCCAGTCCCTGGGGTCATAAAGAGGGGTGCTGAATAAAGACTCTGGTCATTGGTAGCTAAGCTTTAAGGGCTGGGAATTGATAACTAAATTGATACCAAAGAGGTGCAAGATGCCAGTAAGAGGTGCAAAGTTTGAGTTGACAACCTACTAACTTTAAGCATCTCGCCTGAGCTCCTCCACCTCTGTGGGTGCCTAGGCCAGAGAACTCCAGGGGCCCCACCATTTTTAAGAGAGAGAGCACTGTTGCTATGGAGATTAGGAAAGCCCCAAGGTGACTCCTGGCCCCAGAACAGCCCTGGCTAGAAAAGCAGGGATGTTCTGCCAAAAGCTGGCATCCCTAGGGTCCTCTCCCCTCCCTTCTGCTCCCATGACAACCACAATGGCTACCCAACAAACAGCTCTCCAACCAGCAATGAGGAGAACCAAGGATTATTGGCTGTTCTTTGCTATAGTTAATGAATCAATAATGATTCATTTATTCAAAATTTCCTCATTTAATAAGCCCTAGCCTCTGTTTTCCCTTTGGCAGTTTTCTTTTGGTCAACATTAGATTTTCAATCAACAAATATTTACTGATGTCACCTGATGAGGAGCCCTATGCTGGGCATTATGGGGCTAGAGAGACATATATGATTAACAAGGTCTCTGCCTTCCCAGATCTTACAAGCTACTTCAGACAACAAACTGTACTCACATGAAAAAAGAACTGTATGTTAAGTAACAAATATAACAATAAGTATGGTAAGTTCAAAGAATGAAGTGATCATGGAAGGACTCAAGAATTGAACATTGATGGTGGATAGTATTTGCATAAGCATCAGGGGAGGCATAAGAGAAGGTACAGATTCAGAAAAAAAAAAGGGATTGTGAGGTAGGGTAAAGATTGAACCTGTGATTTCATTAGTATAGGGATACCAACCCTCCTGCCCAAGAACTCCCCTCTGCTGATGCAGCTCAGCATGTTCTCTGCAACTTATAATCCTAAAGAGTTACCTAGAACACTAAGAGGTTAAGCGACTTGTCCAGAATCACACAGCCAGTATGTGTCACAAGCAAGATTTGAACTCAGGTCTTCCTGACTTCAGGGCCAATTGTCTTTCTACAGCATTATACTGCCTCTCCAGAGTGAGTTCACCAAAATTCAAAGAATCCCAAGTTTTCAAGAGACTGATATGTTGTTTTGTGTATCTCTCAGCTTCCATGCTGGCTTCACCAAAACTATACTGGATTCATGGATGTCTTTATGTTTTTGAAATAACTGAGATAGGGTAAATTTTCTTACAGTTGAAATGTTCTCCATTGCATCTTACTACCTTTCTGTTGGAATAGAAGTTAGTTTTCCTTTTCTTCGTCTTTAGTGAAAGTAGATATTTGAAAATAACTTCTTTTACTTCTGTTGCAGTAGTGCTTCTGTAGTGGTGATCTCAGTTTTAGTGTTCAAGGGCTAATTTGTCCATGTATAGGTATGAGATTTCTGGGGGTATGCTTTAGCCTTCGAATATACTTTTCCATAAGGCAGCAGAAACAGATTTTAGCAAGTATATTAAAGGTTGTTGTTAGGTTTCAGTTTTCCATTTTCCAGACCTTAATAGCTATCTGTCCATAGACAGGTCACTTAATCTTCCATCTCTTCAGTTTCTCCATCCATAAAATGGGACCAATAATGTATGTAAAGTGACTTGAAAGCCTTAAAGCACTTTATAAATATCAGATATTTTTAAGATGAGTTTTGGTTGGATCATATTATGTTTGAAATCAAAGTGGAGATGTCCAGTAAACAATTAGAAATGTTGGACCGGAGCCCAGGAAGGATATTAGGGCTAAATAGAGAGGTAGGAGTCATCTGGTTAAAGATGATTAAACCAATGGGAACTGATGAGCTCACCAAGCATAGAGAAAGCTCCAGACAGAACCTCAGGGGAACATCTATTCTCAGGGATCAGAAGATGCTTGATGATCTAGCAAAGGAAACTGAGAAGGTACCTCAGATAGATGGGAGGAGAGTGTTATTGTTTGTCCTTCATTCTCAAAGAGGACAATGACATCATTGACATGCAAGTGAATTAGATTTAAGTGATGCAGGCCTGTGTAAAGTCACCAGCCTCACTTTCTCCTCTAGATCCATCTGGATCCAGTGGCAAGATATAGATCAGAATGACTGGAGATGGCCTTGGATACACTTAAATTATTAAAATTTAAAAATTTAAATTAATTTTCTCAGATTTCTATCTTCGGAGAGAAAAAGGCTTTGAAGGTGACACAGGGATCCTCGGGCCAGAGGATGAGGATCAAAAACAAACTTCACCATCTTCTATCTTGGCTGAGGTCTAGTCCTGACCAGAAGAGTGAGGCAGACAGCTTGGGGTTTTGACAAGAGCGCTGGAAATGCGATCAAAAAACCTGAGTTCAGATCAGCTTTTCCTGTGTGATTTGTGAGTCATTCCTCCCTTCTGCATCTTTATCTTTTCTACCTCTAAACCCTGTACACTCTTCTTGCTTACTTTTTGACTCCTACTGGCCTTGGAGACCAGGGTTGTTTTTCTTCCCAGCTGTGTATCAGTACAGTCAGGTCAAGAGTTGTGGCCATCGTTTAGTCATTGGTCCAAGATCAGGGTTGAGTCATTCTTCAATTCTCCACTTCATTTCTAATTCTTTTTACCGTTTAACATTTTTACATTTTGATCTCTCAGAGACGGTGGGAAGAAAATGACATTAAAAAAATTTTGGCCTTAAAAATTATTCATTTGGGGAAAATCATGAAAAAAAATTCCCAGATACTTGGCTGATTCACCTGTTTAGCTGCCTTAGGACTTTTTATTTAGAAGCTGAAACTAGAGTGGTTGTCCATCAACAGGGAGGTGGCAATACCGCTAATAAAGAAGCACCTTTGTATTTCGTGCAAAGTTTACTGGTGAGGTGGGTTAGAAAGAGACAAAGATCCTTAGTTGAGTTATAATCCCAAGGCTGGCCATTTACAGGAGTGTCAAAGCCAGGAAAATCTGTTTTCTACCTCCAGCCTCCTTTTTCTAGCCTTTCTCTTCTTCTGTATTAAAGCACCCCATGCTCTCGCCTTCAAATACTGAGCATTCCTCCTTTTCTCTCTCACTTTCTCAGAAAAAATCTGAAATCAGTCATCGATTACATGTAAATAAATATATTGCTAGATTCACAGAAGATCTGAGAAGACCTGAAAGGTCCAGTGTTTGCCAAGTTGTATTCTAAATGTAAATAGAGTTCTATGAGAAAATGTCCATGCTCATTCTGCTCAGTTGCTAACAATGTAGCCTCATCCCTGAAAGCACCAAATACTGAGGAAGACTAGAAAAAACCAGTAGCCGGAATAGACATTGTGGTGAAGGAGAGAACCCCATCCTAGCAATTTTGATACTAAAGGGTCAATACCAGCCCTGTTCACCCCTGGATAGGGTGCACCCACTACAGTAACTTCTCTCTGCTGATCTCCTTTTAGTGACGCCACCATCATATCCCTCCAACTGTCCTCTCTTCTTGTTGCCCAGCGACCAACATTTAGGGATTCTTAAATACATTTTTAGATGTATTTAAGCTCAAAAGTGTTCCATGGCCAAATTAGTTCAGGAAACATTGATCTATTTTAGTTCAACAAACATTAAGCATTTATGCACAAAGAACTGTGCTTATCCAGCCCTTTCCAAGGGTATTACTATTTTAAACCTTATTTCTGATAGTGGAGTGAAAAGTTCACCTTTTTAAAAAGGGATTTGCCAACATCAGAGAGCAAGAGAAGAAGATTTGGGTGGAACAAAAGGGATTTTGTAAAGCATCGCTGAAGTCAAATGGTATAAGTCTGTATATACAGTAAGACCAGACCCGATGGCTGGACCCAAAAGGCTTTCCTTTCAGTTGTGCTGGCAAAGACCCCAACGATGGAATGAACCCAGAGAGTTTCTGTCCAGCAGGAGTCTGTTAGCCTCTATGCTTAAAGGAAGGATTCAGTGGGGTTCGATGCTCTGTTTTCCTGAAGCTGATTAAATTAAACTGTGTGTGTGTGTGTGTGTGTGTGTTTTACAGCTGGTCACATATGAGAGGAATTGAAGTCATCACAGGGCAGTCATAAGCAGCTCTGTCTTGAGCGTTGTTTCTAAGGCCGCAGCTGGCACTGGACATGCACAGGAAGAAGTGAAATACCATCTAGTGGACAGAAGGGAAAACAGGCTTGCTGCTGGAATGCTGCCCATTTTCTTTTTCATAGAAACATTTAGCTTAATTCCCATCAGTCCATTTTTATGAGATGCTTGTGATACACGTAACCCTTTTAGGCATGAACATAGGTCCCTGTCCTCAAACAGTTTGTGGTTTTATTAATAATAATAACTAGCCTTCATTTAGCCCTATAAGTTTTTCCAAAGGACTTCCTTTTCAAAAACAGGTAGTTTAAGGTAGTTTAAAGTAGTCAGAAGTCTTATACATAGAAAACAATTACAGCACAATAACCATAACCTTTTAGAGGCAGTAAAGTGGATAGAGGGCCAGGCTTGGAGTCAGGGGAGACCTAGATTCAGATTCCTCCTGCCACAACAATTCTGCAACCTTGGGCAAGCAACTTAAATCTCCATGCCCCTCACCAGGCAACTGGTATTTGTGGTTAGTACAAGGCATTGTACTAAGTGCTAGGGATATAAAAAACGACCAAAAACATGGTCCCTGCCCTCCAGGATCTCACATTCTAATGGGAAAAGTAAAATGCAAACAATTGTGTATATACTAGATAAGTAACAGTGTAGAAGGGAGGAAGTCTCAGAGAGAAATAGGAAGGGAATAACACTGGAAAGGACCTCTTGCAGAAGGTGGGATTTGAGTGGTAGTCTTGAAGAAAGCCAGGGAAACCAGGCGAGTCCCAGGCATGGAATATCAGTTTCAAAAAGGCCCAGAGTTAAGAGAAGAAATGTCCTGTGTGAAGAAAAGCAAAGAGGCCGTTGTCACTAGATCATAGATAACATGGAGGGGAATAAGGTGTAAGAAGACTAGAAAGGCAAGAGGGAGCCAGGTGCCGAAGGGCTTTAGAAGTCAAATGGAAGATTTTAAGGTTGATCCTCTCTCACTAGGAGTCCCCCCGCCGAAATCACTGATAACAACAAAAACAAACAATAATTAACATTTATAGTTTTAAGGTTTGCAGAGTGTTTTGCATATATTATTTTATTAGATCCTCACAACTCCAGGAAGTAGGTGGTGTTATTATCCCCATTTTACAGATTTTGAGAAACTTTTAGGGTATTCAAGGGAAAAAAGTACAGGAACAAGTATGAATTTAAATAATATTTGAATAGTCACTAGGAATCTGATATCCTGATATCATTCAGGAAACTCCCATAAAAACGTTCAAGGCTTTCCCCTTCCTCTATACCCACACACATAGTTGTCCAGATTTCAAAATTATGACCCTGGGTAGAGTCTATACTCCCAACAACAGTAGGCATTTATCAAACAACCACTAGGTGCTAGGAACTCTGCTAAGCGTTGGAGATGCAAAGAAAAGTAAAAGATAATCCCTGCTATCAAGGAGCTCCCAGTCTAACGAGGGAGACTGACATGGAAACAAATATGTATGGACAAGATATAGGCAAGAGAGAAGGTACTTAAATCATTAGGAACAATTTTCTGGTCATCTTAGTGAGCAAGGCACCAAACCATCCTTTATTTTTCCCCATGGACAAGGTGCTGTTTTATTCTTTATGTTTGTATCCCCTAGCACTTAGAACAGAGAAGATTCTTAATAAATGTCTGATGATTGATTGACTAATTGAGAGAAATTTTTTTCTGGAATGCCTTCTCACTTCTCAGTCTGTCTAAAGTCAGATGATTCTTCAAGTCTGCATTCAGGTTATATCTTTTCCCTAGCACACAGTGACCTCTTCCTTCTTTGATCTTTTATAATGTTTGTAGATTCTTCCCCACAATACGGGGCCCGATTTATACTATTCTGTATTGTTCTTAATTGCTTCTTGAGTGTGAGTGTTGGCCTGATGGCACTGCCAACTTCATGAGGGCAAGGACCGGGTTTTTTAATTATTTTGTGTATCCCATGGTTGCACAATGCTGAACACAGAATAGTCACTCATTAAAGACTTATTTGATTAAATTAAATTATTAACAAAGGGCATATGTGAAGTCACTGAGACATCCTGCTCTTAAGCATCTCTGTATCATCCATGAAGTTCCTATTTCAGCCACAGAGCATTTCAATGAAGTCACCTTTCACTTAGTCACAGCATTTTTAGTGGAAAGAACATGGAACTCGATATCAGGAGATGTGATTTCTAGTTTCCACTCTGCCACGAAATCACTCGTGTCCCTTTGCATGAATCATTTAACCCATCCAGTTTCTTAATCTGTAAAATAGAATAGTCCAGCTAGATTTCTAAGACCCTACCCAGTTCAAAACTTCTGTGATTCTGTAATTATTAAGCATATAGACATTCTTTAGACCCTTTTCTCTGACTCTTTCCCCAAAATCTGTCTGTCTTCTTTGGTCCCCTAAGCAGAACCCAGACTGTGTTTCATTGTGTACAGTAGAATTGAGATGATGTTTATGAGGTTTTTTACAAATTGTTAAAGTATTATGTAAATAAAAGCTATTATTATTATTAGGATTGGAACACTGACAATAAGGAGAATAAACAGTCAATTTGTTACCCAACTTGGTATACATCCTCTAATTAGGAAAACATTCATTCACTTGAGAAGCAGCCTCCTGTCAGTTGAGGAGTTGGGCCGTATTTAGTATCATCCTGGACTTTGTAATTATACAACCATACATAAAGAGGATGCTTTCAACTTTTCAAAACACTTTCAGATCTATTATGTTATTTGATCTTATAAAAATTCTATGAAGTAGGTGTATCATGTACCCATATCCATATTTGATCTGTAAAGAAACTGAGGATCAGAGAATAGAAGTACCTAGAATTTAGGTCTAGGGCAGCTAGATGGCACAGTGGATAGTGCGCCAGGCCTGGAGTCAGGAAGACTTTTCTCGAGTTCAAATCTGGCCTGAGACACTTACTGCCTGTGTGAACCTGGGCGAGTCATTTAACCCTTTTTGCTTCAGTTTCTTCATCTGTAAAATGAGCTGGAGAAGAAAATGGCAAACCACTCCATTATCTTTGCCAAGAAAACCCCAAATGGGGTCATGAAGAGTCAGACACGACTGATAAGCTGAGCAACGTCAAAGAACCCAAGTCTCTTTCATGCCCAACCCCAAGTTTTATTCACCATACCACACTGCTTCAATCATCAGATTTTACATTTAGAATGGACTTAAGAGGTCATCTAGATGACTAGATGACCTCTTAAGTCCATTCTAAATGTAAAATCTGATGATTTCCTATATTTCATATGTATATATATATTTCCTATATATATAAATGTAAAATCTGATAATTTCCTATATACTAGAGGAACTCCCTCTACAGACATTGCTAAATAGCTGGTCATTCAGACTTCTAGTGACAGGAAGCCCATTCCTTTATTGAATAGCTATTATGGTTCAAAACTTTTGTTGTTGTTTTAAATGTTGAGTCAGCCTCCTTGTAACTTCCATCCCCTCCTAGTTACCCCTCTGGAGCCAAGCACAATGAGTTTAATCCCTCTTCTTCATAACAGTCTTTCAAATATTTGAACATAGCGATTATGTTTCCTTCTCTTTTCCAGTTTAAACATCCTCAATTCCCTTAGCTATTTCTCTGGAGAGACAGCTGTCCTGATGGTCACTGTTCATTATGTGCATTCCATTTTATCAATGTCCTTGTTCAAATGTGACACCAGACTAAGTACAGATGTCTGACCAGTCCAGAGTACAACAGAAGTATCGCTTTCCTTGTTCTAGATACTGGAAACTTATTATCACATTAACTTTTATGGCAGCCACTTCATAAGGTTGCTTAACATATAGTTTGTAGTCAAGCAAAATCCTTAGGTCTTTTTTTACACAGACTGCTATTAAGCCAGTGTTCCCTCATAGGATACTTCTGCAACTGATTTTTTGAATCTGAGTGTAAGATTTTACCATCATTCCAGTTGAATTTTATCTTGTTAGTTTCAGCCTATTGTGTTATGTCAAGAATTTTTAGCATACTGATTCTGTCATCCAGCATATTTGCCATCCCTCTCAGGCAATAAGCAGCTTTCTAAGCCACAGTCCAAATCAATAAAAAAATGTTTAGCAGGACGGAACCTGTGCAAGACTACTGGAGATGACCCTACTATAGATTGACGCTAATCCATTAACACTTTGAGTCTGATTGTTCAACCAGCTAGAAATCCAGCTACACAGATGGTTTCTTCCTCTCATTCACAAAGATATGAGACACTTTGTCAATTCCCTCACTGAAATCTAGGCATACTGTGTCTGTGTCGTTCTCTCTGTATGTCAGTCTGTTAACTCTATAAAAATGTGTGTTTGTGGGTGTGTGTGCGCGCGCGCGTGTGTAGTTAATTAGTTTGATTACATTTCACAGAAGGGACCATCTAGTCCATCCCTTCCATGATAGGAATGTCCACTTGTCTAGCCTCTCTTTGAAAAATTCCATGGAGGGAGAAGCAGCCATCTCTTGGGACTGCCAATTCCACATTAGGACAGAGATATTTGTAAGAAGTTGTTTTTTTTTTCCCCTCCTGAAATCAAGTACTAATCAACCTCAAGTCAATCAGTCTATTTACCAAGCACACCCATATCCTGACAGAGAGGTGATGGACTCAAATACTGAATGAGATATACGTGTACATACACACATACATACGTATATATACACACGTATACATATACATCTACAAAAGCTATGTACATATTTATGTAGGTATGTGAATGTTTATTGTTTATTACATATACAGAGATATATGACTTAGTTCTTGACTTATGGAGTTTATAGATCAGCCGTCAAGACGAGATCTACACACAAAGGTAAAAAACAGAGAGTCAGATGGACTTTGTCCCCTCGTTACTTAACATACAGGTACAAGTAAATTCTGTCTTGGCTGAACCCTGGTATAACTAGTCACCATAAAAAGTGTCTTCTCTGCAGTTTCAGAGTTCATTCCCCACCTGCCTCAGTGAACATTTTTGTTCTCACGTGAAAAAAGTTGACACTCAGGATTGACCTACTCTTCTGGTTCAGTACTTTGTGACGAATGGCAAATGGTGCCCATTGAGTTTGACTCTAGGCAAGAAAGCCTGCTTCTCCACACCTGAGCACCACACAGGTGCCAGGCATCCCTGAAATCAGATGATGTTTAAGTCTATCTATACAGGAAGGCCAGACCTGATCCCTGAGCCCATGCTTTCCTGTAAGTTGTGCCAGCAAGGGTCCCAACAGAGGCCAAAACCCAGAGGATTTCTGTCTAGCAAGAGTCTGTGCTAGCCTCCATACATAAAGGATGGAGGGATTAAGAGGGTTTCAAACCATACAGCCTTGCTCTTTCTCTTCTCTCCCCAGGTTCCAAAACAACTTGACAAAGACCCATTTAAGGAGTTGTGTAAATCTGAGACCTGTGAGGGGTCACAAGTGAAACTAGCCTGGGATAGGCAGCTAGATAGGCAGTACAGTGGATAGAGGGTTGGACCTAGAGACAGGAAGACCTGAATTCAGATCCATCCTCAAGTTCTTACTAGTTTTGCGATCCTGGGTAAATCATAGCTGCCTGCCTCAGTATCCTCCTCTGTAAAATGGGAATGATAATAGCACCCACCTCCCCATTTTGTTGTGAGGACCAAATGAGATAATTTTGGTAAAGTGCTTTGTAAAGCTTAAAGCACTATGTAAATGATTGTTATTATTATTACATTCTCCATGGTTCCACTCATAGACTTGCTTTCAGTGGCTTCCTATTCTTTCCCACTTACACTCAGGGAAGAAGAGGAAGAACATTCTAGGACAAAGAGCCAGCTAGGTGGATCAGTAGATACAGCACTGGACCTCAAGTCAGAAAGACTCGAGTTCAAATTTGGTCT
Source organism: Phalanger gymnotis (assembly GCA_028646595.1). Taxonomy (NCBI): domain Eukaryota; kingdom Metazoa; phylum Chordata; class Mammalia; order Diprotodontia; family Phalangeridae; genus Phalanger; species Phalanger gymnotis. The sequence continues at coordinate 558,309,604 of CM053622.1, forward strand.
CACATCTTTATTAGCTATGTGACCCTGGCCAAGTCTCTTAACCTCTTTTTTTGCCTCAGTTTTCCCTCCTCTGAAAAGAGGGATAATCATAGCATTTACCTCCCAGAGTTCTGGTGAAGATTTAATGAGAAAATTTGTGAAGTGCTTTGCAAACCTTAAAGTGCTATAAAAATGCTAGTTATTATTATTATGGCTCATTCTCTCTGGAAGGACAGTTCGAAGAATGGTGAAGATAGGGCAGTGTTCTAAGAAAGAAAAAAAAAACCTTGATTTCCCACTTCCTGATCTCATCAGTTATAGTTGCTGTCTTGAGAGGAAGCATTAAGAGATTGAAGGTCCAGGCCCAACTAACTACTAGATCACAAGTAGGACCAGCCATCCAAGAGGTACTGCGTCCTAGGAAGCCTATAGCAGGCCAGATAGAGAAGCAGTGGGATAGACTGGACAGAGCACAAGGCTGGGCCTTAAGAGACTGGGTTACTGTTACCAGCTCTGCTGCTAATCTGCTGTGGAAATTTGTGCAAATCAGTCAACTCCCCTGTCCCAGTTACCTGTCTCCTTTGCTTCATAGGGGTTTTGTGAGGCTATACTGAGATGACATACTCAAAATTGATTTAAAGAGTTGATTCCTGGTTCAGGGATGATTAATATGCAGCCTGAGGCAGTATCTAGAGCTCCTTGACAGGGCCATTTCTCAATTTCTGTTCAGGACTAGGATAGTCAGAAGAGCGGTAATCTTGCAGTGAGTCCTAGCTTTGGCACTGACCAGCTTGGCGACCTTAAACCTTTCCTTTCTCTAAGCCTCAGTTTCCTCATCTGTAAAATTAGAGGGAAGGACTAGGTAACAACTCATTTATGTATCACTTTAAGTTTTACAATTTGCTCTCCTCCCAACATTCATCTGAGGTAGGTCTGATAAACAGAATTGGGCCCCATTGTGCAGATGAGGAAACTGAAATTCAAGAGAGGTCATTTGTTGGTTTCAAAGTTACATAGAAGGTAAATGGCAAATTCTGAACATGAACCCAGTTCTTCTTACTCTAATTTGGGGGGAGGGGGTTTTTCCACAATAGCATGATTGATGCTCTAACATACAATCAAATGAGATGAAATATATAAAGGGTTTTGCAAATCTTAAAACGCTATAAAATATTAGCTGTTATTAGTACTTTTGTTGTTGCATGGTAAAACCCCTATGGCTGTGTCATTTCAATCTCTTTCCCTTCTCTCCTTTCCCCTTTCCTTCCCTGAATCATTGCCTTAACCTTTCAGTGTCCCCAGACAGATCCTAAAGCTCTAGACTGCAGAACATTTGTAAAAAGCAGAGGAATAAGGCACCCAATCCAACCACTGACTATAAGCAGTAAGTGTATGTTGGGGAAAGAAAAGAGGGCAGTACTTTTTCACTCTGGCAAAGGAAAGAGTTTCACGCCAAATGCCTGATCTTCTCCAGTGGGAGATTGTAATTGGTACCTCATCCTGCTCCAGCTCTGAGCTCCCAATGTGGTCTGTGGTCAGGGAGGCTTTCATCACTTGGGACCTTTCATTGTGTGTGGTTTGTTCTTTGATCAGGTGTTTGCTCTAGTTGGTTCCGGAGTAATTAATTAGAGACCGTAATGCCAAGGTGGCTCAGGGAGAGCTTGAATAACAAAATGATTGATTAAGGGCCTCTGCTTGGCCTGAGATTCTTTTTGCTATGTGGTAGCATCTGCAAAGAATGCTAAAGAGAGATGCTACAGCCCTTTCATTACTTTGGGAAAGGGCTCAGACTAGACCATTCTCCAATGCACTCTTCTTAGATTGGTTAGAGAACAATGACCACTTACTTCCTCACAACCTGACCATTTTGGAATTCCCACAGCTGGTCTCCTCACTATAAACTCATCCTTTTCCCCATACTCCTAAGATACATTGAACTGAGTGCTGTGACTTTATAATCCTCTTCTCTATATGTGTACCTGTGGCAGTGTGCCCACCTTGGAATTATGGGAGGAAGCCAAAAGCTACAAGTGGTGTGGTCATGATCTTCAAATCTGTATCAGCTGCCTACTCTGCCTAGTATGTGGTAAGCCCAGAGAAGAGGAATTTATGGTCTCCTTCATGAAAGAACAGAAAGCCTAGTTCATAAGATTATAGTTCCTTTAGAGCTAGAAAGGATCTTAAGAGTTCACCTGGTCCAGCCCGCATCTTTAAATGACCCATAAAAGGTCACACTGGTAGTAAGTAGCAAAAACAAAACGTGAGTCTTTGACTCCAAATGCATCCCCCTTTCTTCTGAATCTGACTGCCACCCCAGGCAATTAAGGTACTGAATAAATGCTTGCTGGTGATGGTGATGGCCATGAAGAAGGTTAGCATGGCCTGGGCAGCCTATGTGTGAATGCTCAGAAAAGATACTGTAGCTCATACTCTCCTTGGGAAGCACCCTGAAGAAAAATAACTTACATTTATACAGTTTTCACTCATTTGCTTTCCACTTAAAAACCCTATGAGTGGGGTTATACAAATACTGCCACAGATAAGGAAACTGAGAAGAGATTAATTGATTTGCTCATGGTCACATGGCTAGTGTTTTGAGGCAGAATTCAAACCTAGATCTCCTGACTGCAAGTCCCTTTTTTTTTTCCCACTATACCATACTGTCTTAAGGACAGAAGCCACATTTCCTCTCACTCCTGTGACCTTTTCAGCTACCACCATAGTGTAGTTTACATGGTAAATGAGTACCAGTCTGTCACAGGGCTGTGACCGTCTTGCCATATGTATTTGGAGACTCATGTATAGCCTTGCCACTTAGCATGTTTACTACAGTTTAGGTTGTACCCCATTGGAAAGCAACAAGTAATGATCAGTGATCACCTCTCGTATTAAAGTCGTGATGGGGTGACTGTGATATATGAACCACAAACTAAATGGTCGTCTTTGTTGTAACCAAATGCAGTTTGCACCAAAGTGAATGATACCCATAATCTTTCTGTTGTGTTCTGGTGATATCCATACTCTTTGTTGGCATAAATGACAGGTAGTTCACATAAATAACTCTAATTAACGTTTTTATTCAGCCCTTTTTTTGTCTTCTCACTTTGTTACTTCTCTGAAATGCATGATCAGCATGAGTGTGTTCAGCTTGCCCCCAGTCCCATCCGCCATTTAATCATCTCCCACTGACACAAAATAAAAACGTAAGCTTGGAATCTTCCTGCCCAACATTCGTAGCGCCATCCGTGCTATTAGGCTTTCTTTTCTCTCTGCTGAAACTGATAGGCTCTTTTTAATAGGTGCTTCTTGTTCCCCAGCAGTAGGTAGGGTGTCCTGAACGTTTGAGGGCTTAAGACGTCAGAAATATGGGGTGACCAGATAAGAGCCAAGCAAATGCACCCCTCTCCTTTCCTTGGAGAAGCAGGATGGAAGAGGACTGTCAGTGTAGAATGTGACACACTGTCAGGTGTTCGATATGTCCTATGTTTTTGCTTAATTGTTTTTTATTTGTTACAGTGTGGGGGAGGGGAAGAGAGTAGGGGGGCGTGTTTGGAATGCCTGTGATGAGAAAAAGGAGATCAATAAAAACTAAAAGAATAAGTTTGTATCCTAAAAATGAAAAAAAAAAGAAAGTCACTCTGAGCCTTGAAGACATGATGGAAAAAATCCCTATTGTAGTGCTTTAAGATTTGCAAGACAGTAACTAACTAACTGCACTCGCCTCCAGTTCAAAGCAGGGACCTCAGAGTCAGAGAAACCTTTGTGCTATTACCAGGCTCCTGAGTCATCAGAACCCATACTTAGATTTTGGTTGTTTTAGTTTGGTTTGTTTTTTTGTTGCTCCCTCTAATAAAATCAAAGATCTAGAGAAGTTGGTAGGAAAAGAGATAAGCCACTTTTCAGAGTAGATGACCAGACCCAAGTAAATGAAGTGGCAACACACTACATACGGTGTGGTATTGTATGAAGAAAGAAAGAGAAAGCAAAGAAAGGAGATCTGGGTTTCTCATCCCAAATGTGTGACCTTAGGCAAGTCCCGTCTCTTCTTTGGCCCTTGACTTACTTGACTAATACAGAGTTGGGAGAATATAGTAAGGTAACAGATGTGAAAGGACTCTTTAAAAATGTACAATATTATTTTAAAAAATCACAGAATCACAAAATTTTAGATTTTAGACAAAGTTTAGTAGCTATTTAGACCAACCAATACTTGAAAAAGGATCCTCTTTACATTTTTTAAGTCATATTATTTAAAAAATAGATGGACCCTTCATTATTATTACTTAGCATTGCAATATACATAGTATTAATGTGATTTCATGTTTGATAAGAATTCAAACGAAAAGGACCAGAAAACAAAACTTAGTAACTAACAAATAGCGTTTTCTTTAAAGAAGGACAAGTCAAGTCATCAAATCAATAAGCACGTATTAAGTGCTATTTACCAGGCACCAAACTGACCGATCAGAGGAAAGGGCCACCAGGGAGGCGTGATCTTGCAGGGTGAGAAGGCTGCATCAGCTGGGAGAAAAAAGTCCAGTGAGTCCGGAGTAGAGCCCAGAGAGCAATGAAAGTGGCAGAGAGAGCAAAAACTAGATTTTTTATTTTGTTTCTGAAACATCTCATACCCATATTATGAAGGTTAATAAATAATAGAAACCTTACAAGGGTCTTCCCCAGCCCTGTGCCCACACAAGATTACATTTTGTTTGGTCAGTCAGCACTGCAAATCAGCATTGACCAAGCGGGTTAGTGTACCATTTAGGCTTTCTCTGGATGCCCCCAAATATTGAGAAGGTAATAAAGAACATTGCCCATGATCCTTGATTTATACCAAGCTGTCGTCTTAGGGCCCTGCCCCGAGGTGAAGTTTCAGAAAGTTCTGATGACATGGAACTAAACTGCTTTCCAAATGGTGCTGGAGCATAAGTTTTTAATGAAGCCCAGAGCCATCCCAAACCCCCAGGTCCAAGAAGTTTTCTTTCCTTTTTCTTTAATTTTTTTTTTTTATCCTTCTGCTGATCTTTATCACATCTGTCATTTTGAAAAATGAGCAGACAGCATTCCTACAAAGTTCAGCATACACACTGCCCAGTCTCCATGTTCAGAGAGCCAGGTGCTCTCCTGGCTTTGGGAGCAGATTTTATTCCCTCAGGAGCTAGGGCTCCAGCAATTCTAGATCTCAAAATTAGAAGGAACCTTGATCCTATTACCTGAAACTTGAGCCTAGAAAATAAATATAAAGTCCACGTGAGGAAGAAGGGACAGGACGTAGATAGAGGAAACCACAGGTAAGAAATTGAACCCCGGATTCCAGATGGTTTACCCTCCTTGAACTAATAATCTGTTATAGCCTTTTTTTAAATTCCCATTTTCTCCCAGTTAACTGTTACCTAAAGGCCATTATAATCTCCTAATAGGACCAGGGTAAGATCAAAGACTGTGCAGGACTTAGAGATGCTATTTTCTGCTATGACTAGTACAAGCCTTCCCTCTGAAGTTATCGCTATATTAACTCAATTCAGTGTAATTTAGCAAATATTTATTAAGTAGCAGCAGGTACTAGTACTAGGAACAAGAGATACAAAGATTAAAACTGATCAAGTTCCTGCCCTCAGAAAGGTTACAGTCAAACAGCAAAGATGGGGCATGTGTACAAATAAGTAATATACCACTTAGAATATGTGGTAGACAGAGGAGGAGATCCAGTGAAGTCAATCATCAAATATTTGTCAAGCACCTACTTTCTAGCAGGTATTGTGCTAGGAATCAGGGTTACACATAAAAATAATGAAGCAATCCCTAGTCTCAAAGAGCTGATGTTACAACGGATAAAGTGCTCTAGGAAAATTTGAGGAGAGAGCAATCACATTTACCTGGGAGAGGATGGAACAAGAAGATAGGAAATCAGGGACGGCTTCAAGGCAGAGGTGACATCTGAGCTATGATTTCAAAGAAGAGAACTTCCGTCCTTTCTCTTCTTGGCTGCTCAGAATCTCCCGCTTCTATCAAGCCTCACTCAGCTCAGGTGCGGCTTCCTACATAGTCTTCCTTGATACGTAATTACCCCTTTGTTAGTGCCCTCCGTCCTCCTTCCCTCCCCCATTACTTTGTATTTACTTCTCTGTGTATATGTTTTACCCCTATAGAATATAAGCTCCTTGAGGGGAGGGTCTGTTTCCTTTTTGTCTTTCTATTCCCCCTACCTAGAACAATGCTCAGAGTACATCAGCTGGTTGAGTGCTTGAATTCAGCGAACACTGGTGTTCCAGTCAGGGGAAGAACCATGAGCTAATGGAGGTGGGTCATAGAGTTTCTGTCCCCTCATTGAGAATGGCTGTACTTTTTAGGTGTAAAACTGTGAAAATGGTGAGATCCAGAAGCCATTCTGCCACTAAAGAATTTGGAGAGTTATGGGAGAGTTTCAGAGAAAGACAAGATTTAAAATTTTTTTAAATTTCTTTTTTTTTTATCTAATATATTTAGTTTTCAGCATTGATTTTCACAAGAGTTTGAATTACATATTTTCTCCCCATTTCCACCCTCCCCCCCCCAACTC
>CM053622.1:558316641-558342053 GCA_028646595.1 Phalanger gymnotis
TCTCCTTGATAATTTCTTGAAAGATGATATCTAGGCTCTTTTTTTGATCATGGCTTTCAGGTAGTCCAATAATTTTTAAATTCTCTCTCCTGGATCTATTTTCCAGGTCAGTGGTTTTTCCAATGGGATATTTCACATTGTCTTCCATTTTTTCATTCCTTTGGTTCTGTTTTATAAAATCTTGATTTCTCATCAAGTCACTAGCTTCCACTTGCTCCAATCTCATTTTTAAGGTAGTATTTTCTTCAGTGGTCTTTTGGACCTCCTCTTCCATTTGGCTAATTCTGCCTTTCAAGGCATTCTTCTCCTCATTTGGCTTTTTGGAGCTCTTTTGCCATTTGACTTAGTCTATTTTTTAAGGTGTTGTTTTCTTCAGTATATTTTTCAGTATTGTTTTGATCTCCTTTAGCAACTCATTGACTTGTTTTTTATGGTTTTCTCGCACTCTTCTCATTTCTCTTCCCAATTTTTCTTCTACTCCTCTAACTTGTTTTTCCAAATCCTTTTTGAGTTCTTCCATGGCCTGAGACCAGTTCATTTTTTTCTTGGAGGCTTTTGTCGTAGGCTCTTTGACTTTGTTGACTTCTTCTGACTGTATGTTTCGATCTTCTTTGTCACCAAAGAAAGATTCCAAAGTCTAAGATTGAATCTGGGTGCGTTTTCACTGCCTGGCCGTGTTCCAAACCAACTTACTTGAACCTTGAGTTTTTCAGCGGGCTTTGACTGCTTGTAGAGTGAAGAGAACTATGTTCCAAGCTTGGGGGGATGCGCCAGCTCTGCCACACCAGCACTCCTCCTTCCCCAAGAACCCCCAACCAAGACTGGACTTAGATCTTCAGCAGGCTCTGCACTCCTGCTCTGATCAGCCACTTAATTCCTCCCACCAGGTGGGCCTGGGGTCAGAAGCAACTGCAGCTGTAGTTCTGTAGCTGCCCCACCTCCACTTCCCCCCTGGGGGCAGTGACTGAAATTGCAAACTCCTTTTTTCACTCTGTCCCCAGCAGCTTTTCCCACTAACCTTCTCTGTTGTCTTTAGTGTTTGTGGGTTGAGAAGTCTGGTAACTGCTGCAGCTCACTGATTCAGGGCTCTAGGGCACGCTCCACCCGGCTCCTGGTCTGGTTGGTCCACACCGCCCACACTGAGCTCTGCTCTTTGCGGGATAGACCTTACCCAGAGACCATCCAGCCTGTCCTGGGCTAGAGCCCAGCCCCACTCCGCCATCCTGTGGGTTCTGCAGTTCTTCTCTGTTGTCTTTGATGTTTGTGGGTTGAGAAGTCTGGCAACTGCCACAGCTCACTGATTCAGGGTGCTAGGGCCCACTGTGCCCGGATCCTGGTCTAGTTGGTCCACACCGCCTATGCTGGGCTCTGCTCCACTCCCCTCCACTCCCAGCTCCATGCGCAAAAGACCTCACCCAGCAACCATCCAGGCTGTCCTGGGCTGGAGCCCTGCTTCCCTCTGCTATTTTGTGAGTTCTGCAGTTCTAGAATTGGTTCAGAGCCATTTTTTATAGGTTTTTGGAGGGACTTGGCGGGGAGCTCACGCTAGTCCCTGCTTTTCAGCTGCCATCTTGGCTCCGCCCCCCAAGATTTTACCTTTTAAAGAGCTTGGAGTTGTATTTTTATCCCCTATTTAATTACATTTTAAAAGTGGTTGAAGGAGATGTAGGGAGATACTGGGGAAGGAATCTGTTGCAATTAGAGAATTACTGGTCTTTTTGAGTTACCTGGAACCAGCATCACAGAATTTCAGAGTTGGAAGGAACCCCAAGAAGCATCAAGTCCCACCACAACATCTTAACAGAAATCCCCTCTAAAACATGCTGGGCAAATAGTGGTCTGGAGTCTGGAGCCCATTCCATTGTGCTTATTTTTGCCAGATGGAACCAAGCAGAACCAGGTGACTCCTTCTTCCATGTGATTGACCTTCAGCTTAGCTGTGTCCTTCTCAGAACTGAATATAGTACTCCAGCTATGGTATGACTGAAGTGGAGTACAGCAAGACGTGACTCCTAGGATTATAGCTTTAGAGGTAGGGAAAAAACCTTAGAAAGCCATTGAATCTGACTCCCTTCTTTTATGGCATTGGGACATTGAAACCCACAGGGCTGAAGTGAGTTGCCCAGGGTCACTTAGCTCATAAGTGTCTAAGATAGATCCTTTCAAAATCAGGTCTTCCAGACCATAAGTCCACTGCACCAACCACTACACCACCTAGTCAGCACCTTGTCTCTGTCAATACAGACTAAGAAAAATTAATTTTTCATTACTATATCATACTGTTGAATCATAATGAGATCGAACCTACTTGAGTATCCATGTTGCCTTCTAAAACTGCCTGATCTTTTTCAAAGAAAACTTCTCTGTGTTATATTTATAAACTTGATTTTTGTACTCAAGCTTAAGATTGATTTATATTTATCCCTATTAAATTTAATTTAGAAAAGGATTTGACTCCACCTCATAACCTATGGGTTTTTGGGAGCCCTACTCTGTCATCTACCCCATTATCTATTCCACCTGTCTGCAAATTTTTTATAAGGATGCCATCTATGCTTTTTCCTAAGGCATCAATAAAAACAGTAGCAACACAGGGCCAAGCATCCCAGGGCAGTTCCTTAGAGGCTTCCTTCCAGGTTTGTCTACATCTTCTGTGTAACTATACAGGGAGTCCCAATAGTGCAGTTTTAAGTTTTAACAGCTTAAAATTTTACTAACTCTTTTGAAATAACCAGTATAAATGTGAACTGATAATATTATGAAACAATTAAAGAATAATACAGATTTTCAGCAGAGGGACAGATCATTGTGGAGTTAAATCATTAGAGAAGTTATCCCTGGTAGTAAAGGAAATTTGATAGTTGGCTCACATGGGATTTTTTTTTAAATTTTTGCCACAGCAGTTCACAAAGATGTTCTAATAAGGCATAAAGGAGTTGCATAAAAGAGCTTAACTGTTATTGTTTTAAGTTCATAATAAGCCACTTAATTCTAAGAGATCTGGGGCAGGGTGGCAGAGAGGTGACCACTATAGTTTAAGCACAAAGGTATTCAGTAATAAACAGAATCCAACCACCAGCCTCTCCAGGTGGGAAGAGGGGTGAGGAATTATTCATTCTCTACTGAGGCTTAAGCCACCTGACCCAGGACTTACAATTAAATTGGGGGTCCCATTACACTGAGAGACTTCACTCTTGAGCCACTAGCAGTCAGCAATAAGATTGCATTTCTGTTATTGGTTTTTTTTTTCCAGCATCCAGGATGACATCGACACTTACTTGTCCAGTTCCCCTTGGGACCAGTGGCAAGATGGCTAGCTAGGATGACGGAAGAGTATGTGGCTGAGATCATAAGATAAAAAGCTAGAAAGAACTTAAGAGTTCCTAGACCAACACCCTCAATTTACAGATGAGAGAAATGAAGCACAGAGGGGTTGTAACTTGCCCAAGGTCTTATTATGGCTTGCTAGTAATTAGCAGAGGCAGCATTTAAACATAGGGTCTGTAGTCAGGGCTGGAGTTAGCTTTCGATAAATTTATATATTTAAGCCCCAGGTAGGGAAAATTCCATCACCTAGAAGATAGTCACACCAGTTCCAGGATGTTAAAATATCATTTAGACATCAGCATTGCCGCTTTCTTTACCCTGGTTTGGGAATTCACCATTTATAACTTGAGCTATAATACAAAGAATCTATAATGTTTGTTTAGGGGGAAATATACCATAGGATTGTCTCTAATTTTTTTAATATGCAGCCTTTTTTAAAAAAAAATTCTTGGTTCATTTTTTACACCATCAGTCATTTTTGGCTACACTTTTCTGTAAAAATCCACCTTGTATAGGGGGGGGGGGCGGGGCGGGCAGGTAGCAAAACTGACAAACAAAAGACTCAAAGCCTGACTGTGTTCAGCATTTCATGTCCATAGGCTGCCACCTCACTGCCAAGAGAGGAGCAGTATTTTTCAACATCTGCTCTCCAGAATCAGTCTTGATCATTATGGTTAATATTCTGTTCCACTTTTAATGTCATGTTACCTAAAACCTATCTAAGTTAGGTCTGCTCTTAAACATTATTGATTGAAAGAATAGAATAGAGCCTTTACTAAGTTATGCTCACATGTTATTTCAATAGCATTGGTTAACCTTGTAAAGTTATTTTACCAGAACTCCCCCAGGATCTAGGGCTCCATGAGGTAGATAAAAACACTGGCCTAGGAATCTGAAGACCTGTGGTCTAGACCTGGCTCACTACATCTCAATTTAGGCAAGTCGTCTTAGCTGTAAAATGAAGGGGTTGAACGAGATAGTTTCTAAGACCTCTTCGAGCTTAAAAATCCGTTATTCTTTTTTTTAATGCATTATCAATATGATTCCTGATAATCTAACGTTAAATGAAATTTCTTCCCTTCCTTTCTTTAAGATTATGTAAGTGGGGGCCACTGTGGTATAGAAGAACATCTTGGCAATGGACTTGGAATCAGAAGGCCAAGTCTGAATCTTGGTTTTGCTGCTTATGAGCTATATGGTCTTCAAAGAGACATTTCGCAGCTTAGTGCCTCAGTTTCCCCACATGTGAAATGGAGATAATAATATGGCTACACGCTGTTTACTTCACACTGCTGAGTCAGTAAAATACTGGCTATAAAGCTCTTTGTAAAGCATAAAGCAACATATAGATGCCTATCATTATTGTTATTACAAGGTCTATCTTGTTCATTTTATAGTTGAGAAAACTTAGTCCCAGGAAGAAAAAGTAGTTTAGACCCATCAGAACAGTTAGGCAGTGATATCCATTTGCCCCTCAAAATGCTGGTAATTTCTTTGTAATTTGATAAAAAGAATTGGCAAAGGCTGCAGAATGTATTGAATAGAATGCTGAGCAGCTTGGAATCAGGAAGACGTGGGTTCAGATCTGGCCTCAGACACTTAATAACTGTGTTCTCGGGCAAGTCTTTTGATCTTTTTGAGTCATCCTTTCCTCATCAGTAAAATTCGGGAGTTGGATTCAGTTACCTCCAAGGTCCCTTCCATCTCAAAATCTAGGATCCTATGAATGTATCGATTTTCGGGAAATTTGGAGTCAAAAGATTCATCTGAGGAATTCCTTTCTTTTTTCTTTTTTTTTAAACTAACACCCATTGCCAGTATGATCATAGGATTCTATGCTGGAAGGGGGCTTAGTGATCATCTAGCCTAACCTCTCCCCCTTCGTTTTTCAGATAAGGAAACAGATTAAGTGAGCCGTCTCAAGGATACTCATCTAGGAAGCATTAGAGTCAAGACTAAACCCAGTTCCTTACCTCCAAATACAATCTCTTTTCCCTGCCCCATGTTGCTTCTCCTATGGTAGGTAAGGATCCAGAAAGGGCTGTTATTAGAAGAAAAGCTAAAAATCTCAGAAATACTTTCAGAAAACAAGCAGCATGATTCTAAAGACAAGATAAAGCTAAAATAACTAGGCCTTATTTTTTTTCATAATTAGAAACTTAAAGTTTGGAAACAAAAGACTTAAAAAAAATAGAATCAGTAAAAGGCCACTGTGAGTTTCAGACAGTAAAATTTTAATGCCATAAGATGCTATATAAATAAATGTTAGTTGTTGAGAGCAGAAGGTAATGACATTCTTACGGTGCTAGGCTGAGATAAAACAATGAAAAAGCCAGTGTAAATAGGATTGTTAACTATCTTAAAACACTAAAATTAGCCTGGTTTGTGGGTTTCTTAATGTTCTTTACAGAAGTCCCCAGAGAGGCAGCCAGGATCTGGAGTCAAAGCTAACTTACTGTCTGAAAGCATTTTGTGGGGCTGGTGCCTTTCACTTGCTCCCAGGAGAGATGAGGCTTTACCAGGACTCTATGGACTCAGTCACTGGGTGATTTGTGGACTGGACAACATATATTTTAGATCTGGGGAAGTGAGAGGTAAATAAATGCCAGTGAGTCCTGGATAGAATTCAGCTCTAGACCTTCTCCCTGTCTAATGTCAAACCCTCCACCCCCCACCCCGCAAAGCCCATAGCTGAGGTTGGGTCATTATAGAGCAAGAATTCTTGATCTTATTTCGCAGCCAGTCTGGTGACATCTGTGGAACTTTTCTCAGAATAACGTTTTAAAATGTACAAAATTAAATACTCAGGATGACCAAGGAGATGAATTATATAGAAAGTGTGATTATCAAAATATTAAAGAAACAAGCTTGCATATCCCAAGTGAAGAATCCCTGATGAAGTGAAGCTAACTGGCCTGCAAGTTAGAGGGATCCATAGGAGGCCCCTGGATAGAGACCCAAAACAACCACAATCCAGCAGACTGAGGATCATAGGAAGCTGGGGTCCAGCCTTAGCTTTACCACTAACTTGCAAATCACTTGACCTTTCTGAGCCGAGTTTTCCTCATCTGTAAAAGAGGGAATTGCACCAAATGACCTCCAAATTTCCTCACAGCTCTGATCTCTTATGATCTCCATATGACTTGGCCTCAATACTGGGCATAGTCTCTATTAGTTCCCTCGGCATTTGTTTACATCTGCTGAGTGAGGGTCCACCAAGGATCGAATCTCCCTCACCACCACCACCACTGTGTGTATGCTCAGGAATAACAAAAGGCAAGGTTGCTAAGGGAATATCAACGTGTAGGAGGTGGCACTTCTCTGCTCTGCTACAATTGGACTTATTATCCTGTTACTATCCTTAAAATAGAGCGGGAAATTAAGAAGCTAACAGTGGTTCAGGGAAGACTTCCGTCTCAGAATCCAAAATAAACCATTGAATTGCAGGCCATTAATCCTATCCTTCGAGCTGAAGCAGTGTGGGACTGAGTGCCCTCTCTGCTCATTTTACCTCCTGTCCAACTTTGGTAGTCTGACTGGGGAAGCCACTTCATTTCTCTGGGCCTCAGTTGTCTCACCTCTGAAATGGCCAGACAACCCAACAAGTGTGGGGAAAATAGGCTGGACTGTTACAAGAGGAGAAACTAAAAGTGCTTTCATTTATTCAGCCTGGAATGAGAAAGGTTGAAAAAGATCATAACCAAAGACAAAAGGCTCATAAATGAGTCTGAAAGGGAACCATAGAGTTAGGCATCAGATTCCAGACAAGAGAACTAAGGGCCTCTTCCTCCCTTCCCCCCACCACACCCCCAGCTCAGAAGAGGTGGTTTTAAGACAAGAGGTCAGCTTACTTCACACAGCCCAGAGTAAACTCTGAACCCTGTCACCCACACCAGGCTAGACAGTGTGCAAATATAAACAGCCTTTAAGTCAGCTTCAGCATTTTTCATCTCCACTTGGCCAGTGATTCTGTGCTGCCTTCCTAGTATTCTCTCATTTGTGGCTAAAAGGGCCAGGGTCTCCCATTGCATCCTGGGCCACCTCCAGTCGTCCTGATGAATATCAGACCACTGGACCCAGATGGCCCTGGAGCAGAAAGTGAGGCTGGTGACCTTGCACAGCCCTCCTTCGCTCAAATCAAAGTCAACCACAAGTCATGTCATCATTTCCCTGATACCATGGTCCTCTTTGAAAACGAAAGAGAAACACAACAACCTCTCATTTGTGAGTCTTCTTTATCATGCTGGAGAAGAAATTTTTTTCCTGAATAATAGTAGCTTTAAAGTTACAAAGATGCATTGCATTTGTCATCAAAGGACGTGGGTTCGAAGTCCAGCTCTGCCACTCAGTACCCCTGTGACTTTGGGCAAGGCACTTCACTTCTGGGTAGCAATGTCTTCATCTCTAAAATGAAGAGGTTAGAATAGACCTCCCTTCTGGCCCTAAGGCCATGATCTTATGATGAGACCTGAGTTTGAATCCAGCCTCAAACATTTAATTGCCACATGAACTAAGGCAAGTGCCTTCCTTCTGTCCCTCCTTTTCTCACGAGGGAGTTGTACTCAGCAGCCTCTAAGGCGCCTTCCAGGTCAAAATCTAAATGTGTAAGTTATCGGAGTAATATTAGTAGGATACTATCAAGTGATTAGATTTTGAGGAGGAGAGAAGAATCAAAGACAGCAAGGCTTCAAACCAAGTTGACTTGGGCAGCTAGGTGGCACAATGGATAAAGTGCTGGAAGGAACTCAGGAAGACCTGAGTTCAAATGTGCCTTAGACACTAGCCATGTGGCCCTGGACAATGTAATCTCTGTTTGCCTCAGTTTCCTCATCTGTAAAATGGGGGTAATAATAGCACCTGTCTCTCAGGGTTGTCGTGAGGATAAAATGATATAGTTTTATAAAGCGCTTAGCGCACAGTGCCTGGCACAGTGGGCACTATCATAAATGTTAGCTGTTACTAATAGTGATTGCTGTGAGAACGGTGCTGGTAGCCTTGGAACTTTAACCCCAGCGCTCTAGACGCCCCTGCCCAATTAACAACTTCCTATAGGCAAGGTCCCGTGAGAATGGGAGTCAGGAAGACTTCTGGTGGGAGAGCTGAGAGTGGCCAAAGAAGGTAGTGGGGGGGGTCACAGCAGAGCGTGGTTGAAGGATCCAGAATTTGCTGACTAAACAGTTTTGCCCTGAGAAACCACCTGGCATTGGAAGAAGGAATTGCCCCTCCTAGGATCTGTAGTTGAGCACATTGGACAAAAGGATTAGGGGATAGGGCAAAGGTCAGGAAGTGTTCTTCCAGGGAAGTTCTCTTCCAGGACTTTTTTCTCTGGAGGGACTCTTGGAGGTGAACTGAGAATTAGCAGAGGAAACACAATAAGGTGAGATGAGGGGGAACCGTTCTTCTTGACTTGTGGTGAGGGATCGTACTGGAAACGTGCAACGGAAATGCTTCACTGAAGTAGGATTAGCAGCTCAAAGCATATTTTAATGACCAGCAAAGGGAAGGGGGAGACTTTTATCAGAAAGCATGGTGAAATTTCAATAAATTAATAGAGGAAATGTGTAAGTTTAGAAAATGTCACTTGTTCACCAGAGTATTTTTAGCTCAGGAAAACCACAAAAGGGGAAAAAGAGAAAATATCTAAAAAGGGACTAGGGGCAGGAGGTGAGGTTGGCAAAGGGAATACTTAAATCTGTCTTGCCTACAAATATGATCTCAAAGAAAGCCATTTGTCCCAGAAGGCTTTTTTTTTTGGAGGGGGGGAGAGCATTAGTGGAATCTTGAACCTTCTTGGATCTTCTTCCCTACACCATGTATTCAAGGGAGGACCTAATGTGCTTATGATTTGTAGGATGCAGATATATGATGCCCTCCCTGCCCTCAGGGAGCTTTTAGTCTGGTTTAAGAAGCAACATTTACACCCATGAAGCAGTTAAATGACATAACCTAGTGTGGGACAAATGCCAAAATGAGCATAACCAGACAGTAGTGGTTGTGGAAGTAGCAGGAGGAATTAGGGTGGGGATGTGGTCAGGGAAGACATCGTGGTGGAGGTGGGTCTTGCGATGCCTCTTGAAAGACAGACAGGATTCAAGGAATTTGAGGAGGAAAAGGGCAAGAACACTCCAAGCAAGGCAGAAGAAAAACATAGAGCCAAGAAAGATGGAATATGTTAGGGATTTTAGGAGGAGACAATTAGAAAAATCTGCCTGACAAAGACAAGCATTTTGTCTAGGAGGCAGCTGGGTGGCTTAGGGTATAGAGCACTGGACCTGAAGTCAGGAAGACCTGAATTCAAATTCAGCCTCAGACACTTACTAGCTGTGTGACCCTGGATAAGTCACTTAACCTCTGTCTGCTTTAATCTGCTGGAGAAGGAAATGGCAAACTGCTTCAGTATCTTTGCCAAGAAAACCCCAGGGACAGTATTGGCACACTATAGTCCATGGGATCACCATAACCCAACAATACAGTTAGAACAGTAATTCCAAGATAAGCCTGGAAAGGGACTATTTGTGGAGAGTGCCAAGGTGAGTTTGGATTTCATCCTCTAGTAGAAAGCTGTTGATGGCTTTAGGAAGATTACTGCCCTTCACAATCCTCTTCTTTCTCTTTCATCTTAGCCAAATAACCTACCATCTTAGTTAGGAGACCAGGAATCAGGAAGAACTGAGTTCAAATCCTGTATCATATTAGCCATTCTGTGACTCTTGAGACATTTCCCAGAACATTGCTGGCCTGAAAAGGTGTTGGTGGTGCCAGGATCGCCAAGCAAGAGGCCTACTGTCACAGTGGCACCAAGGATCCTGAGAATCCCCAGAAATGTTATTTTCATGTAGAGATAGATAGGACAGGCCATGCAAAGAGTTATCAAAGTTTGTCTTTACTCCTCTCTCTTTTTAGTGCCCTCACCCATTTGTTGCACACTGACCCCCTCCCTCAGGAATCCATGCCACCCACATTCCCCCTTCCTTCCCTCTCATCAAAACTGAAAGAATACATGTCCTCTCACCTGAGAACCCTGGTATCTGTTCATGACAGTTAATCAAATAAACTAATCCCAGCCAATGCATTAGCCCTCTCAGATAGCATAATGACTGAACCCACTTAAAAAATGGGTGCTTGAGGGATTTCAGTAGCTTGGCAAGCTGGAGTAGGGGAAGGTTCAGGGTCAGAAGGATCTTTTAGCGTCTTCAAATAATATCTGTTCTGCTCGTTCTGACCCTGCCCAGTGATGCCCCATGAGGCTGATGTTTGAGCAGAGACTTTCGGGATGCTCTAGAGGGGTTTCATCTCTTGAGCGTGGAGTTAAACTACATGACCTCCAAAGTCCTTTCTAGTTCATGAATTCTGTGATAGAGCTCTTCTCTCATGCTGGAAGAGTGTCCTCATAAACCATTATAGAGTTTATCTACTGTGCCACCTGGCTATACATATATACATACATATATGTATTTATATGTATTATGTATGCATATATATGTGTTTATACACGTGTGCATATGTACATCTCTGATGGAGCTCACATTCTCCCTGATGAGGGAGACATGTAAATAACTAGGTTTTACAAGACAAATGGATGTCTAAGATATGTGTTTTATTTTGGGGCAGGGCAATTGGGGTTAAGTGACTTGCCCAAGGTCACACAGCTAGTACATGTGTCAAGTGTCTGAGGTCTGATTTGAATTCAGGTCCTCCTGATTCCAGGGCTGGTACTCTACTCACTGCACCACCTAGCTGCCCCCTGAGATACGTATTTTAGACAGATGACTATCTATACAGGCATACCTCAGACTACTACAATAAAGCAAGTATTAATAAAGCGAGTCACTTGAATTTTTTGATTTCCCAGTGCGTATAAAAGCTATGTCTACTGTACTGTTTATACTGCCATCTACTAAGTAAAGTAGCATTCTGTCTAAAACAAAACAATGCATATATCTTAATTAAAAATATTTTATTGCTAAAAAATGCTAACGGTCATCTAGCCTTCAGTGAGCTGTAATCTTTTTCGGGGTGGAAAGGCTTGCCTCAATGTTGACGGCTGCCGACTGATCAGTGGTGGTGGCTGTGGTGGTTGTGGCAATTTTTAAAAATAAGACAACAATAATGTTTGTGGCATCTATCGACTCTTTCACTTGACCACTTAGAGGCCATTGTAAAGTTATTAAATGGCTTAGTTTCAGGGTTATATCTCAGGAAATAGGGAGGCCCAAGGAGAGGGAGAGACAGGGAACAGCCTGTGGGTGGAGCAGTCAGAACACACACAACATTCATCGATTAAGTTCGCCATCTTACATGAGCATGGTTCAAGGCACCCCAAAACAGCTACAACAGTAACATCAAAGATCACTGATCACAGATCACCGTAACTGAGATAATAATAATGAAAAAGTTTGAAATACTGTGAGAATTACCAAAATGTGACACGGAGACACAATATGAGCACATGCTGTTGGAAAAATGGTGCCAGTAGCCCTGCTCGATGCTGGGTTGCCACAAACCTTCCATTTGTAAAAAATGTAGTATCTATGGAGTGCAATAAAGGCAACACACAATAAACCTAGGTATGCCTGTATGAGATGGATCACATATGTCTTGTATTACCTAGTTATTTACATGTTGCCACCTCCATCAGAATGCGAGCTCCACGAGGACAGGAAGCATGTTTTTGTTTTTTTTTTTTCTATCCCCACTGCTTTACACAATGCGTGACACATAGGAAGTACTTGTCGACTGCCAGACAGATCTCCTGCTTTGGTTCTGGATAATTGAGGCCAATAAATCCCCATTTGCTTTCAGCCCTTAGGGGCCTGAGGTTTCAGGTTCTATGACTCTGACTCTGTCAGTTTCTCCAGAGCATCCACCTCTAATCCTTGGTGGATATATAATTATAGCCGCCTTTTGACCAAGCATAGATGGGAGCTTGGGCTTGTCAACTAGACTTGATTTAGAGCTTTTTATAAATATTCTCCTGCATTTGATCCTGACAACAGCCCTAGAAGGTAGGTACTCTTATTATCCCCTTTTTATAGTTGAGGAAACTGAGGTTCAGTGACTTTCCCAGGGTCACACGGCTAGTCATTATCTGAGCAAGGATTTGAACTTGGGCCTTCCTGATTCCAGGCCCTGTGCTGTGTCCGCTGTGCCACTGGCTACCTCATGTTTAGCTTTGGAAGCTTCCAAGAATCACTTTGCCCACCACATTCTGGGTTGCAGGAGGTGGGGGAAGGGAGGGGGAGAGTAAACGGCTGCTTCTGAGTTACATTAATGGAAGGAATCTTCCCCACCACCACATATGAGGAGAAAAACGTCGGCAGTGTTTAGCATCAGTGTCTGTCGCGTGAACATCTGGCATCCATCATTGAGGCCTGTGTCTCTCCTCTGTCATATTTTATCCCCATCTGTTAGTGGTTTCTTAGCACTGTTTATATAAATCATAGCAGCATCCCAGGCAGGAGAGATGAATCATTATTATAGGCTGCTGTTTAGAGGAGAGAGGGGAGAAAGAGTGGGGTTTGGGGGTGGAGGAAAGGAAAAATCTTCAGTTATTCTTTTCCCATTCTACAAATGTTTCTTTACTAGACTGTGTGTGGCGCTTTGGGCATCTTGGGGGATGACGGTCTATTCCGTGGAATTAGAACAGCTCTTGAAGAAAGTCTACATTTTGGCCAGTGGTGACCCATTCTTGGTGGATGACTCTTTATTAGATAGGAAAAGTGCCACACTGGAAACGAGCACATCTGTGCTCTGTTTCCCTGCTGTACCCTCCTCAGTTGACCTCAAGCTCTCATAGCTCCTCATCCCACGCATTCTGCCACCACCCTAACCCAGCATGAGGGCTGCCGTACCCGTCTCCCACAGTACCTAGAGGAGACATCGTTGGCCTATCTATTTACAAAAACAAAAACAAAACAAAACCTAAAACTGGAAGAGAACCTTAGAAGTCATCTGATCCAACCTTCTCACTTCACACATGAGGACAATGCAACCCAGAAACTTTCAGTGATTTGCCCAAGGTCCCAAAGCTGGTTTGATCTGTTTTTTTTTTAAACCATTTGTGTTATTTTACCATCTCACCTTGTATAGCAAAGTATTATATAGTAAAGATAGACGATAAGGCCATTTCTAATAAGGCGCTAATAATTCCAAGGAACTAAGTTTAAGTAATGTAAGAATCTGGGGCAGGGGGGGAAGAGTATACAGACCACTGTAGTCTTGGAATGCAATAGTTGACTCTTGAGTTGAACCTTAAATGGAAGCCTGGAAGAAGGGTAGAATTTGGGTGGGAGAAGCATTTTGAAACCATAGTTGATCTCAGAGCTAGAAGGGACCTGACTGAGGGGCTCTTCTTGTTCAATCTCACCTAAACTTGTGGGGAATTTAAATTGTTATTGGTTGGCAGACTCAGACCCTTCCAAAATGCAAAATATCTCAGAATTCATATTCATTCACCTGCTTCATTCCTGTAAGATTCAGTTCAGGTACTAGGAAGCCATCCTTGAACTCCCTAAACTGCTAGTGCGGTCCCTCTTATCCCCTATGGGAATGGACCCTTCCCAAGAGCAAGAGCCGGTTTTGCTGCTTCTTTGTATCCCCAGCATTTAGCACAGGACTCGGCTCTCTGGATACAATGGTAGACTTGGAAGTCCACCAGGAACACGCGCCTGAGGATCCTGCTTCAGACACCTACTAGTTGTGATCCTGGGCAAATCATTTAATCACTTTGCCTCGGTTTCCTCCTTTGTGAAATGAGGTTAATAAAAGCATCTACCACAGGGTTGTTGTGGAGCTTAAGTGAGCTGATGTGTGTGAAGTGCTTTGCAAATCTCTTTTCTTTACAAATACCAGCTATCAGTAGTAGCAGTAATAGTAGGGGTAGTAGCAGTGGTAGTGGTGGTAGTAGTTGTGGTGATAGTACTAGTAATAGTTGTACTAATAGTAGTAGTGGTGGTGGTAGTAACATTAATAGTAGTAGTAATAGTAGCTAGCATTTGTATAGCTCTTTAAAGTTTGCCAAACATTTCATATACTATCTTATTTTATCCTGACAGAAATCTTGTTTAAGTTACTGCTTAGTAAATCCTCACTGACTGACTGATTCTCAACTCCTCTTCTTCGTTCTTCTTGTCTCATTTCAGAAAATTCTACTATATTACGCTGCTGAGAGACCCTGTGTCCCGCTACCTCAGCGAATGGAGGCATGTTCAGCGCGGGGCCACCTGGAAGACCTCACTGCACATGTGCGATGGGCGGACCCCAACGCCCGAGGAGCTGCCCCCGTGTTATGAAGGCACAGACTGGTCAGGCTGCACCCTGCAGGAGTTCATGGACTGCCCCTACAACCTGGCTAACAACCGCCAGGTAAGGATGCTGGCTGACCTGAGCCTGGTAGGCTGCTACAACATGTCCTTCATCCCTGAGAACAAGCGGGCGCAGGTCCTTCTGGAGAGCGCCAAGAAGAACCTCCGGGACATGGCCTTCTTCGGCCTGACGGAGTTTCAGAGGAAGACCCAGTACCTGTTTGAAAGGACTTTCAACCTGAAGTTCATCCGGCCCTTCATGCAGTACAACAGTACCCGGGCGGGTGGCGTGGAGGCGGACAGCGAAACCATCCGGAGGATCGAGGAGCTGAACGACCTGGACGTGCAGCTCTATGACTATGCCAAGGACCTCTTCCAGCAACGGTACCAGTACAAGCGGCAGCTGGAGCGGATGGAGCAGAGAATTAAAAATCGAGAGGAAAGACTTCTCCACCGGTCCAACGAGGCCCTTCCCAAGGAAGAGGCAGAGGAGCAGGGACGTTTGCCCACTGAAGACTACATGAGCCATATTATAGAGAAGTGGTAGCCCAAGGGAGCCTTTTCTACTTGACAGCACCCAAGAATTCTCACGGGGGGGATCATATGGTTGTGTGACAGAAACCCACAAAACTTTATTTAAAAAATCCCAAGTCTGTTTAACAGAAGGTAGATGTGTCTGAAAAATACACAACAGGGAGGGGGGGAGAGAGGGAGTGGGGAAGCGTGGCTTTTTACTGTTTCTACAAGGCCAGACATTCTTTAAAAAATAAATAAAGGAAAATTTCAAATGGTTCACAGCCAACTTGTACTTAACACAGAACCACCAAGTCAGCTCCCCCCGTCTGAGGACCAGGACTGCACAAATGCTTTGTGCCCCAAGCTCAGAAGAGGGTCACATTCCTTTGCATCTGTGCCCTGAGCGTCCAGGCCAGTGGGGGAGAAGGCAGTGGTAGCTTTTAGAAAAAGAAAGTCGAGGGGACAGAATGGCTTGGCTAAAAGTCCATCATCTGACCACAGAAAGCAGCAGTGCTCAGGTTCATGTCGCCATAGAGGAAAACAGAGTAAAATAAAGACAACTAAAGGAGGGTTTCAAGCACGAGGGAAAATACAGGGCATTTTGAAGCTGTCTAGGATGTACCCTATGCCAAGGGGCCCTCATTACTTCACCCATAAGCTAAGAGGTCATCTTCAGAGAAACCAAATTTGATTCCATATAGAATTGGTGGTATTTATGCGCACACAGACACATACATACACACATCATCCCTTCTCTAGGTACAGTCTATGTAGCCTTAAAAAAGGTCAAAACACCAGTGTTTTGTTTTGATTTGTTTTAATACATCAGGCAGGTTCTTCCCATAGAACACGGGGACCATCTCACTCAAAAGCCTGAAGAGACTATCTGGACCCAGACAGAAACCATCACCCATGCCTTTATTACCTGTGAGCATGTGAAATATTTATGAGGGCAGGTACCTTTCTTTATTCAGGAAAACACAATTACTTCTTTTGAATTACCTGAAGAAGTTTTGGGTTTTTTTTTTACCCTGCACTTGCCTTCCTGTAGACCATCCCTAGCTTTCAAAGTTTGCCTGAAGACTAAACAGCCTCCTTACTTAGAGAATAACACAACAGGAAAACCACAGGAAGAAGGAAAATGACAAGCATTGGGTCTTTGGCTTGAGTCCTGCTGGCCCCTGCCATTTCAAATCGTGTTCCCCCCAAGGAGTCAGATTTCATTCTCCTGCTTAATATCAGAATCTCTAACTGGAGTTGATGCCTGTCAATAGGGGGGCAGCAATAGATTCCTGCCCATTTCCAGCTATCTTATTCCACATTCTCCAAACCACTTAGATATCTTTGCTGCTTTACTCCGCACCTGTGTATTAACATGGAAATTATTTGGGGTAGGGGGGTAATTCACTTATTAGGCTTTGTTAATCACCCCCTGGAACTGAACCATTATGGAAGGTAGACAGTGATTAGAGGAAGACAGTTGTATGTTCCAAAGCTGTGAGCATGCCTGTGGTATAAGAAAGGGGCCTTGGGAGATAGGCCCACTGAGGTGTTTTTACCCAGCAGCTATCACCCCCCAAGGCCAACCACCACCGCGTCCTGCTTTTGTGTTGCCTCTATCCCCAGAACCTGTGGCTTCAGAGGGTGTCCGACTGACTTCAATGGAATCTCCATCCAGCACCCCCATCAACCAGTTATGTGGAACCAGTTGGCCACTGGAGATGTTACTGCCTGAATGGACGGTGTAGAGCAGGAATGAGGCCAGTCCCCTGCACAGGATAGAAGCATCCTCTAAGTGTGCGTAACACTCTGGAAAAGACCTTATGGAAGCCCTCTTAAACTTCCCTCATGTTTGGAGAGTTGCTAAAGGATTCAGGATGTGACCCCAGTCAAAAACTCTGCCCCAAGCCTCAGACTCCAGTTATTTTCACCTTGCTTATTTGTCTCATGGCCTCCATAGATAAATGGAGTGAAACCTCAGTTAAAAATAATAAGTTTCTAAAACCTCATTTAACTACAACTCAGATATAGGATCCTCAACTAACCAGAATTCTTTTGTGGGATGGGGAGGAAGGGAAAAGCAATGGCTGCCACTGGATTTTAGGTGAAAGAAATGCAAACCGCAAGGAAAGATGCTGGTGCGAAGGACTTAGTCAAGAAAATAATTTCCAGAGGCTGTCCTGAGCACATTCTGAAGTCAGCCCAATTCCCCTACATCTTCTCTCTCGACGTCAAGCAATTAGAATGGATGTTCAGGGTGATATTCTTGAGGCCCTACAAGACCCTCAGTCAGGAAAGAAGGATTCCATTAAGTCAAAAAACACCTCTGAATGAGGCAGGAAAAGGAGGGGACTCTGGTACTTTAGAAAGTGTTTCACCAACAGAGGCTGGTACTGAAGAGAGGTTTATGGCTCACTCTTATTGCTCAGAAGTTCAACTAACCAGGAACTCCATAGGGTTTTGCTTTCAGCCTCTTAAAATCCCTCTGCCTGTTTTAAAGGGCGGTCCTTCGGTTTGTTAAGCACCTCCCTTGCAGATTCCAGTGTGACCCTTTGGCCCCTAGTGTGTGTATGTCTTTGCTTTCTGGTGAATACTATTCTAGAGCCGTTTTTCCCATCCATTAAACCTTTTCACAGTTATCTCCACCCACCTTTCCAATCCACTGGCCAAGTCTCCAAGGCAGCATTGCTCCCCAAATCTCTGTTGTAACCTCCCTGGTATCGTCTTCTCTTCCTCCATCCTTCTTGCTTCCTTTCACTTCCCTACTTCCTCTCTCCCTTTTTTCCTCTTGCCTTTCTTCTCCTTCATCCCACACTTTGTTTCCAGATCTCCATTTGCTGTTGCTTCCCTCCCTGTTCTTTTCATTTCTTTCTCACCCCCATCTTTCTTTTCCTCTCTTTTTTCCTCCTGTAGACATTCTTCAGCTTCCTTTTATGTCTGTCTCCCTAGATTTCCTAGCCTGGTACCCCGTCTGGTCACACTATAAAGTGAAGTGTTGCTGAAGAAAAGGGATTCTCGGTCCTGGGGCATTCCCAGATGGTCTCGCTGGATAATACCCTCACTCTATGGAACGACCCAGTGTCAGGATCCAAAACCAGGTTCCTTCCCCAGCAACCCTGGGAGACTGATTAGGCAATCTATTCCAATCTGAACTTGAGTGGGTATCCTCTTACCCTGCTCAACCAGAGATGCCACCTCCATTTTCCAGCAGAACCAATCATTGGACATCCCAACCCTTCAACCAAATGATCTAGAAATGCCCTCTGTGTCAGAGTGGTGTCAGCAGCTCCAAAAAATCCCTAGGGCCCGCTCACTTTGCAAAAGCTCCCCAGCACTAGACAGGGCTTTGAATGTTCTCGCTCTCTAGGTGTGTGCCAAGCAGGCTGCCTCTTCACCCTTTCTTTCCTGGAAGCGCGGCAGAGTTTCCAGAACAGGTTGTGACAACAGCCTGTGGAGTGGAATAAAAATACTCTAGCTATATTTAGCTAATCCAGGTGCTTTCACATCTTATTAAGCAATCCTCATGACACTCTGTGAAGTTGGTATTTTTATCTTCTTTTTGATAGATGATACAGTTGAGGGAGGCCTAGAGAGGTTTAAGTGACTGACCCAGGGTCACACAGTGAGTTAGAGACAGAACCTCACCAAGAGATCCCAAGAGGAAGACAAGGTACAAGCTTCTGTCTCAAGGTGTGTTAGTAAGGACCTTTCCTAGCCCAACTTTCACTAGAATATCTAGGCAAAAAAAAATCACTGCAGAGAATGGGGGGAGCTCTTTTTCTCCCCAGTTTGATTTCTTGCTTTAGTACAGCATGTCCTGGTATCTGGGCTTTTTATTTCTTTATACACTAGGGACTGAAGAGGAATCGGGAACCAGATGGGATAGGTTGCTAGCTTGTATGCCATGGCAGAGAGCAGTCAGCTCTTTGGGAGGCTTGCCTTCTGGCCCATTTCTGCCAACCAAATTAAAAATGCACATCATAAGCTGGGTATATCACATAGAGATGATTGGGTGGGTGCTGGTTATGTGCTTGGGGGTGCATGTCATATGCAAGAAATTAAGGTGGTTCTGTGGGTGAATTTAGTAGAGTTGGCCCTTTTAAATGGCAAACCAGTAATCAGTGGTTTAGCTTTGAAAATCTTAATGGAGAATTTCTCTAATCAAAATGATCAGCTGTGGTTTGGAAGAGTGATGGGGATCTCTCACGAAGATTAGTGTGGGCTGTAGAGCCCAATCGTACTTCACTTGGTGTTACTCCCACATTCAGGAAGGGACTTTTCATTTGCCAGGCACACTGGCCCAAGTACGATGTGGAAGGATTCAACCACATGCCTCTCTTGTAATTCCCTCTGCGCCAAGCCTGGGACTCCCTCAGAGGACTGAATCAAGAGACCTGTACTCTGAAAGGCTGATCTGCTTTGAGAATAGTGCTGGGAGCATGTGATTTCTTTTGTACATATTGAAATATGTTTTAACTTATTTTTAATTGCCCCAATTCCCCTCGAAGTGATGCTTTTCTGTTTCTTCGTTTGCATTTGGAAGTTAAAAAAAAAAGATCTCTTATTCTTTCCATCACCAGTACTTCGGGTGCCCGTGAGGCAGAGCAAACCCGCAGCTGCCAATGACCGTCCTCGAATTTTCAGTTCACTCTGTTGGCTTTTGATTGAAGGCATCACTTGTACTCCCTTCCATTTCAGCATCATCTTGGAAACGGAAAGGATGAGCCAATGGGGAAGGGGAGTTCCCCCTTACAAGTTGCCCTTTCTGATGACTTTATCTGCCAGAGAACTCATGGGGGGAGGAGGAGGGCGGTGTTGCTGAGAGGGTAAACTCAAAAGTCCAGTAAGTTTAAAAAAAAAAATCAGTTCCTGGCCCAGCCCCAACCTAGGCCCAGCAGACCCAGCTGCTCCCCTGGAGCTATGAAAAAGGAAAGCGGGGGTTTTCTGAGCAAGAGTCTGTGACATTTTCAGTTTTAACTTGAGCCCAGTAACATTTAAAGCTTTTATTTATTTATAGCTTCTTAACAAAAAAAAAAAAAGAAAAAGTTGTGTTCATTGAGAAGGAATTGTTTGGTTATTCGTCTAAGAAAATGGTTCAACAACAAAAAAAAAAAATAATCTTCTAATTGTTTTTGTCTAGGTCAAGAATGAATGTTAGCAAATGAAATAAATCTTCAAATTGAGCCCTGGCTGCAGTGTCCTCTGTCATTCTGTCACTCATAGCCATAATGCTCTGGAAGTCTGGCTGCTCTTCCAACAACGTGCAGCGTTTTTGTTGTGTTGTTACTGTTCAGTTGTTTCAGTCGTGTCCGACTCTTCATGACTCCATTTGAGATTTTCTTGGCAAAGATACTGGAGTAGTGCCATTTCCTTCTCCAACTCATTTTATAGAAGAGGAAACTGAGGCAAACGGGGTTAAGTGACTTGCTTGGGGTCACACAGCTAGTAGGTATCTGAGGTGACATTTGAATCCAGGGCCAGGGCTCTATCCATTGCACCATTTACCAGCACTTTTTAGGGTTGGTTTTGCAAGACCAGCATTTTTGAGGCTATATTTTTAGGCATATTCTTTTGGTCAGCTGTCAACAACTGCGCAGTGTTACCCAGACTAAGGCCAGGGGTCCAAACAGATAGTTTTCTCCCTAAGTGTGAATAAGAGGGAATTTAGCACCATAAAATACCATGATTTCAAGGTTAAAGTCTAAAGCATGGCAGTGATGAATCATTAATTACTGTATTCAACATTCTCTCTGCTTTCACTGGTAGTAGATCTGACTCCTCAAAACATTCCCAAAGCTTAACTCAAAGAGGTGGCTAGAATGTGCTATTACAATGTTTTAAAGACCTGTATCTAATTCTTTCAACCAATCCCAACACGTTTCTGACACCTGATTTATCCAATGACTCTAAGCACGTCAGTCGCTACCAACTTGATTAACTAGGTTGTTTTCCCCTAATTTATGCTTCTGAATTATTGTTTGGTTGATTCTGTAACTCAGGCAAAGAAGCTTTCTCCCCTGATAAAGGTTAGGGCATATCAGGGCAGAGAACATCTTTGTTAGCAATGTTAGTTGGATTTGGGGAGTATGAAACCGTCTTTTACACTCTTTCCCCACCCCCAGCTTAACAGTTAGAATCTTCCAGCAAATCCACTGAAATACATTTGGCAAAGTCCCAAATCAATCAGCCAATATTTGTTAAGCCCCCTACTATGTGCTGGAGAGCTCTCTAGTGTATGCACATTTTCGTTTTTGAATGTCATCTCTAATGCCTCGTACAAAAGAGTCTCCAGAAAAATCATTGTGGCACAGCTCAGTAAAGAGACTGGGAAATGAATATTCAACAAACGAAACGTCAAAGGTCTTCCCTATCCCAAAAGCAAAGAAAATCAAGCCTCTCATCTCAAAAGAACAAGGCTTGCCCTCTGAGAAGGGAGATTTGATTTTCTTGCTCATCGTCCCCTCACCCTTAGGTGAAAAATCAAAGAGTGCCAGGTGAAAAGTCTTCCATGATTTCCTTTAACATATGGAGAAGTGGACAAAACATCTCCAGGTGTCCCTCTCAGACACAGAGCTCCCCAAATGTCCCCAGGAAACCTTTTTACTCATAAGGCAGTCTTACTGGAGAAACAGACAAATCTTTTCTGAGTCCTTGTATGGTAAGTCACCTGAAATTTCTCCCAGTGGAGCCCTGCCAATCCAAAGGAAGGTTCTAATTCTCCCCTCATATAGGCTAACTTAAAAGGAAAACAAACTCAACAAAACATTCCAAGAGGCTGCACCTCCCACAAGGGAATTTGATACCTGGAATTGATTGCTTGAGGTTTCTGGGCCCCTCAGGAAAAAAAAAAAAATTAAAAAAAAAAAACTTGTCCTATGGACCAACAGTCCATATGGCTTTCAAAGAAGCTTTCTAGACATGTCACAAATAAAGCACGGGTCTAAGATGACTTAAAAAGGGAAAAAAAAATGGACATTTGTGACCTGTCATAATGGGTGGCACTAGTATTTTAAGTATGCAAAATCTATACAGCTTTTAGCTTTCATATTCCTAAGTATGAGATTATATGACATATTTCTACATTAACCAGCAAAGATTGTCGCCATGAAACTAGGCTTCCTGGTAAGTAAGCAACAGATAATAGATTATCCAATTAGAGGAAGAAAATTTGGTAGTTTTTTTTCCTAGTGGATCCCCAAAACTAGGATTTCCAATAATTCTAGTCCTGGGTAGTAGATTTCCAGTGGATCCCTACAAATTCAAAGAACTCAGGCAAGGCCCTTCAGAAGTAATAGAGGTATATCCCTTATTCTCGAAATGAAAATAGAGATGAATCAGCTATTAAGACAAGCTAGAAGTCAGGAAAGAGTGGGCCAGCTTCCATTTACATGCCAGTGAGTACCAGAGGTCACTATTACTATGAGACTGAAAACTTTGGAACCATCTTATTTGTTCTCTTCACACTAGGTTTCCTAACAGTTACTATTCAATTCATTGCAATGAATATTTGTTAAATGCCATTAAAAAAGCTTTTGAATAATCTGAAAAAAGAAAAAGCAATTTTTTAACTGCCTCCACTTTTGAATGGTTCCATTCAACTCCTCAGAAATATTTTTACATTTGGACACAATAAATTAAGTCTTTAAAATGTCTGAGAAAATTGGGTTTTTCATCTCCTAAATTATAATTTTAAATTACAAATGTAATAACAGTAATAACTAGCATTTATATAGCATTTTAAAGCTGGCAAAAGGCTTTATGTATATTATCTCAGATGATCCTCCCAACAATCGAAATTACATATCACTTTACAATTTATACAGCATTTTAGGTCTATTAATATCATGTGCTATCTCCCTGTCCCACCCCTCATAACCCTGTGAAAGTCTATTTTATCCTCAAATGACAGATGGGGAAGCTGGAGCTCAGACAGGTAAACCAACTTGCCCCATGTCAGACAGTGACAGATGTGAGACTCCAACCTTGGTCCTCTTGACTCCAGATCCAGTGCCAACACTCTTTCTAAGCCCAAGCTAGTTTGTTACTGTGCTTTTCAAGTGATGAAAACTTAGAAAAGGGTACTGCCGTGTGGAAGAATTTTGGAGGACCATTGATGGCCAAAAACATCTGTAGGAATATTTGCCTGCACAGAGACAGCACTAATTTGCAACCAGATGCTACAAGCCAGAATTCTATGTTCAATCCCCCAGTGGGTCAGTTCCCTCTTCCTAAGTCTCAGACCTTTGATCATGAGAAGGATCGTGCCAGAGTTAGATGGCTTAGCTAAAAGCACATCCTAAGATTGGAAAGTACGTTCCCTACTTAGACTGAGAAATGTCCCCTTCTCATACAAAGAGCCTCATTATGATTTGCCAAGGCCAATGTGGGCAAAATTGTGGCATCAGAGAAGTTTGCCTCTTCCTTCTGGTACTTTCTGATTTTCTCACTTTCAGATAACTGTGAATTAATTTTACCAAAGATGTTAGCTGATAATAGGTGATAGGATTTTGATCTAGAAGAGACCTTAATGATCATCTAATCCAATCTCTTTTTTTCATAGGAAGGAAACAAGCATTTATTTAAAGAAACTTACTACACACCTGGCACTGTGCTAATAAGCACTTTACAAATACCCTCTCATTTTATCCTGACAATAACCTTGGGAGGTACGTGCTACTATTATCCTCCTTTATGGTTGAGGAAATTGGAGCAGACCTTGGTCAAGGTCAAGGTCAAGGTCACACAGTAAAGTGTCTGAGGTCAAGATCTGAACTGAGGCCTTCCTGACTCCAGGCACAATACTCTCCACACCATCACATAGCTGCCTCATAATGAGGCATTTATTCATTCTTAGCTATGGCCAATGTGTTTGTCTTACCTACATTTCTTTGTTACAAGAAAAGATTCTTTTGGAGAAAGAGAACTCACTGGGAAATAAGAGTGATGGGGAAAAAAAAGCATTGATAAAACAGTTTTTTAAAGTGGTACTCTCAGGTCAACTGCTCATAACAAATATTTGGGGTGAATGGGGGGTTTCTCAAAACCTCCTCAAATCACGGCATTATAATAGTAACTGACAACTTCCAGTATTTCAAGTTTAATTTTCTCATTTGGTCCTGTGAGAGCAAGAACATTATTATCCCCATTTTGCACATAGGGGAGCTGAGACTTAGGCTGGGTGACTTGGCCGTGGTCGCAGGACACAAACCTAATAAGTAATTGAAGCGAGGCTTCCAATCCAGGTCCCTTCTGACTCCACGTCCACCACAAGTAAAGGTGGCCCTGCCCAACCCTAATACCCACCCAAAGACCATGGTCATTTCCAAGAAAATATTACTTGAGATGATGAAGAAATCACTCGGCGGACAGCTGGGAGCAGCTACAGCCACTGAATTCCCAAAGCCCTGTCCCTAGAGCATTTCCTCCTTAACCTGCTGCCAACTTTAAACACAACTTTATGTTTTTTAAAATGCAATCTTTTTTTTTTGCACTTATTTTTTTTCCAATTATATGTAAAGATAAGTTTTCAATATTCATTTTTGAGTTCCACATGTTTCTCCCTTCCTCCCTTTCCTCCCCCCTCCCCAAGACAGCAAGCAATCTGGTATAGGTTATAATCACATTGAACATATTTCCACAATAGTCATGTCATGCAATTTTAAATAACAAAGTCAAGTTCCACTCAACAAGGGAATTGTTTTGTCACAGGAACCCATATCACTTTTCCAAAGGGTCTGTTCAAGCCAACGCCCCTTTCGCTCTGATAAAGGAGAATTTTACCTGGATTATCCATTTCCTAATACTCTACCTCAGTTCTCAAGAACTACTTGACAACTTGTAAAAAATATACAGTGTCCCAAAAGTCTTAGTGCAGTTTAAAGCTATCCACTGTTAATTTATGCTGTTAACACTGCACTAAGACTTTTTGGAACACCCTCTGTTGTCTCATTTGGCCTTCTCAACAGTACTACAAAGTAAGAAAAGCAGGTACTCCTATTCCCATCCTATAGATGAAGAAACAGGTTCAGAAGCAACCATGCGTATTAAAACTTGAATCAGGAAATTGTCAAAGACGTAGAGACCAAACGGGGCCTGGGCAGAGCCAAGATGGCCGCATGATAACAGCGTCTTGCCGGAGCTCTCTCACAAGTTCTGTTGGATTCCTATAAAAAAGTGAATCTGAGCAGATTTGAGAGAGTTAGAAATTGCGAGCACTCTGACTGGGGCAAATTTCCCAGCCGGGAGAATCTGAAAGGCTGAAGGAAC
>CM053622.1:558342553-558373421 GCA_028646595.1 Phalanger gymnotis
AAAAAAAAGGAAAAGAAAAGAAAGGAAAGGAAAGGAAAGGAAAGGAAAGGAAAGGAAAGGAAAGGAAAGGAAAGGAAAGGAAAGGAAAGGAAAGGAAAGGAAAGGAAAGGAAAGGAAAGGAAAGGAAAGGAAAGGAAAGGGAAAGGAAGAAAAGAAAAGAAAAGAAAAGAAAAGAAAGGAAAAGAAAAGAAAAGAAAAGAAAAGGAGAAATTTAGTTAGTGTAGCATGATCTCTTTTGGTGAAGCCAAGTTGGCTGTGTGATCACTATTTCCCTTGGTAGATGTTCACTAATCATTGCTTTAATAACACATAGAATTTTGTCATTAATTGAAGGCAAGCTCAATGATCTAGTTTGCAAGTTCTATTTTTCTTCTTTCTTTTAAGATTAGGAGAGTTGGGATTCAAATACATTTCCTCTGATATCTTGCATTCAGTTCTGAGCATCATCTTTTAGGAAGATAATTCATCAGGTTGGAAGGACAGAACAAAATCAGCTAATAGGGAGCAGACACCGATGACAAGTAAGGATATATTGAGAAAGTAACTGGTTGTCCTTGATGAGATAGGACAATCCTGGCTAAGGACTGGCTATGAAATGGCCACTGGGTTGGCTGTGAAACAAGCAAACAAACAATGGCTCTTAGATTTATGTGGTAGGAAGCCTACAGAAGGGATATGCTGTTAGATCTTTTGGCGGGGGTGGGGCTGGGGGCGGGAATGTACACATAGTGCATTGTGAAGTTTAGTCTATGTTATCGTCATTTCCTTAAGTCTTGGCAATCAACGAAACAATAAATCAAGTCTGGATTTGTAGCATTTGCTGAAATCCAAATTATAAGTACTCACACTGAAATTTTAACAATTGACTCTCTCCAACTGGTTTGAGTTGGCTCCAGAACACCCCAGGTAGAGAGGCTGGAGGAAGCAAGCCCAGGAAGTTTAAAGAATTTCTCTCAGTTGTCCCCAGAGGCAAAGGAAAGGAAAGCCTTTATCAAACTTTTAGACCTAGGGGAAATATTTTACAGCCAGGTTCCAAACTACCTTTGCAGTCTTTATTATGTGTTACTCAACTCCTTACAATCTATGATTGATCCTAATTTGCTTTTCTCACACTTGACACTCTTATTTCCTTCCTCTCTATCTTCTATCTTTACACTGGCTGTCCCTAATGCATGGAATGCACTCCTTCCTCCCATCCACCTCTTCAAATCACTAGTTTCCTTAAAGCTCAACTCAAGCTCTATCATGAAGCCTTTACCAATCCTCTCGGCTACCTGCCCCCCACATTACCTTGAAAATATCTTATATACGCCTACACGTGTACATGATATCTCCCAGTAGAGTACATGCTACTTGAAGATGGGATGATTTTGATTTTGTCTTTGTATCCTCAGTGCCTAGCAATGCATGGATAGAGTTGGCACTTTAAAATGATTTCCAACTGATTGGTTGATTGACCCAGACGCCCAGAGTAAAGAGGATATGGCGTTACCAAGTCATAAAACCTAGTGTTGACTATGAAGACCAGGCTATAGATGACATGGCTGGGATGTGTTCTTGACTCTTCAGTGAACTTTTGTATGAAGCTAAAGACAGGTGGGTACTGGAAGAGACCTCAGAGTTGAGATACCTGGAATAGCGCAGCTTTCGATCTGCAACAGTCTCTGGAGAGATGGAATGGGATGCATGCTATAACAATTTTTTATCTGAGAAAAAAACTAGCAATACCACCTATAGAGACTACTTGTAGGTAGAGCAACATGTAGGCGATACATTGATAGAGAACTTTAGTAGGAAATACATCATCGCTTACTGGTAACTGGGGAGAGCTACAAGAGAAGTGATGATCACCATCTGCTCAGCGTGGTGGAGAAATACAATAAAAGCCAATAACTAAAGAATGGCAAAAAGTAATTCCTGCTAGGAACGTATCTTGTGTATGACTGTTAGTAACTGAGTTAATGCAGATCTCTGGGGAAGCCATGCTAATTGGCGACTGGGTTTATTTTCTGTGGGTTCTATTTTATTCAATCTGTGAACAACACTTTACTGTTGTTAACTTTATGAATCATGTGTTTGCAAGGGGAATTGGTGACAATATACTACATAGTGACATATAGAGAAACTCCTTGATTTAGTAGGGAAAGGCAGAAGGTGCCTGAAGAGAAATCCCTGAAAGTATGCCCAGACTCATCCTGTCGTGAGAAACTCTGACTTAATATTAGAGGTAGAGACAATAAGCGTCCTATTGTATACTTTATTGTCTTCTAATTGTGGCTTCTGTGTTAGGCTTCTCTCTGCTCCACAACAGGACTATAATCTCCTCCAGGGCAGCAATCATGTCTTCTTTTATCCTTCCCAAGATGATACAATAAAGAGCCACTGAGACATTCTGTCTCAAACTGTCCCCCTCAGGGACTTCCAAGGACAAAGAGAGCAAGCATTTCTAAACCCAGCTCTACTGCACAGCCTCAAAATAATGATAACTGTAACAAATAAGATAAATGAACAGTAGCAAAGAAAAATGGAGAAAGGAAAGAAATCCTTGCCAGAAAAACCTTTCACAAAATTAACAGAGAAATTGAAAGGTATAAGCAAAATACACGCCTCAATATAATAGATGAAAACTATGGGACAACTCCAGAAAGAACAAGACTATGACAGCAATTACCCCTCTAGAGGCAAGACTGTATACTAGAAGGACCTCCAGAGTGCTTTAAAATTCCCAAAAGAGACATAAAGGACAACTTGGTCACCTATGAAATTAGACGTACAAAAACCGATAAAGTATAAAAATGTATAAAATGGAAGATCCCAAGGAAGCAGACAACTGTCTAAAGAACAGAGACACAGAGAGAATAAAAAAAATGTCTTTGGAAGAACATGGAATGTAGGTGGAAGAACAAATTGAAAAAAAGGGGGAAAAGACCTCAGATTTCTATAAACCAAAGCAATAGGACTAGAAGACAAATCTGGACAATGCAATCTGAGGACTGCTTATCTACCAGAAAAGAAAATGAAGAAACAAAGGGTCTGTGGGGAAAATCACACTTTTAAAAAATCAAAAGTATTTAAACATAGGGCAAAGGATGAATCAAAAGAATCGACAGCATGGCAGCAGAGAGGAATTCTAAACTTAAGTTACCCAAAAATTCTGTGGCCAAGGACAAAGGCATCGCAATCAAAGACTGATAAACAGCTGGATAAAGCAGTACACAAATCAACAGACACCCAACAACAGACATCACCCAACACTACTTAAGAAACACCAGAAAAATGAAAGAAGCTAGAATATTGTATAGCAAAAGACAAGGTAAATTAGCCTTTACCCCAAGATTATCTAAGCATTTTTTTTTTTTATCAGCATGGTGACTTGTACTGAAAAAAAGTGGAAGAGGTAACATGACTGGCTCTACCTGATACTCTCTACTTTAAGAAAAAAACTGTTTTGTCTTTTCATGACAGTCATTTCTAGAACAATTTCTATAAAAATTCAGTTAGGAGGTGCAGAGGCAGCTACGTGGAGCAGTGGATAGGATGCTGAGACTGAAGTCTGAAAGACCTGAGTTCAAAGCTGATTTCAGACACTTTTGAAGTCAAAGTACCTGCATTCGAATCTAGACTCCACTCCTCATTACTGTGTAACCTTAGATAAATCACCTCCCCAATTGACTAGATGACTTCTAGGGTCCTTTCCAGATCTATAGTCTATGGCAGTGGTGTGAAACTCAAATAGAAATAAATGACTAACCAGTACGTAAGGATCCCTGCAGGTCACACATTGACTTGGAAAATCACAAATTAACATTATCCGTGCTGTATTGTATTTTTATTTATTTTGTTAAATATTTCCCAATTCCCTTTTAATCTGGTTCTAGGCACTTGGGCCACAATGTCTGTGGGCTATGTTTGACACCTCTGAATTTTGTTGCTAAAGTGTGAATCCCCAATAGCCACTTAAATCTCCCTGATGTAATTTTTTAAAGAAACTCATTAGCCCTCAGAAGTGTGACAGAGGGAAATGAATGTTTTGAAAGAAGGCGATGTGGTATAACTAGATGGAGCTATGGATAGGATACTGAGCCTGGAGTCAGAACAACCTGAGTTCAAATCCAGGCTTGGTGGGTCACTAAAGCTCTGTTTGCCTCAGTTTCTTCAACTGTAAAATGGGGATAATAACAGAATTATTGTGAGGACCAAATGAGATATTCGTAAAGTGCTTAACCTTTTGCCTTGCATATAGTACGTATTATATAAATGCTCATTCTCTTCCCAAAAAGATTCCCCACCTTTTATTTCTCCCTTTTAACAAAGTAATACAGTTAAGCAAAAGCAATTGATACCATGACTCTACTTGACAAGGCATATAACATCATTCCTTAGAAGTCCCCCACCTCTCTTCTATGAAAAGAGGTGTGTTACCTTTTCTCTAGGATCA
Organism: Phalanger gymnotis; assembly: GCA_028646595.1. Lineage (NCBI taxonomy): Eukaryota > Metazoa > Chordata > Mammalia > Diprotodontia > Phalangeridae > Phalanger > Phalanger gymnotis. The sequence continues at coordinate 558,346,992 of CM053622.1, forward strand.
TCATTTGTTTTTCAGATATTGAGTAATTAGCTTCCATTTAGTGATATTTTCATTTATATTGTTGTAATCATTTTATGTACATACTACATATATATATATATATGTGAAGAGAGAGAGAGAGAGAGAGAGGGAGAGAGAGAGAGAGAGAGAGAGAGAGAGATCGAGATCTTTTGGTTCTGCTGTCTATTCATTCTGCATCAGTCCATATTCATCTTCCCATATTTCCCTAAATTCTTTGTATTCATCATTTCTTATTGATTGTTCAATATTCCATGATATTCATATGCCATATTTTTTTTCGGCCTTTTCCCAGCCTATGTTTGTTTCCAATCTTTGTTACAACAAAAATGCTGCTATAGGATATCAATCTGGTAACAGAACCACTGGATCAAAAAATATGAACAGTGTAGTCACTTTTCTTATATAATTACAAATTAATATCTAGAATGGTTAGACAGATTCACAGCCCTGTCAATAACATATTAGTGTGCCCATCTTCTCACTATCCCTCCAACTTGGCTGTTCCCGTTTTGGGGTGTTCTCTTCTTCATACATGTACATCTGCTTTTTCTTCGTCTATCACTCTCTCTTTCCCCCTTGTTTACCAATTATTTCCCATTCCTATAAAAAGCAAGCAACAGCAGGACATTCAGTTCTGAATGCTAATAAGTATAGCAACACCTCACTTGGACAAGTCATTTAACCCTTCTGTATCTCGGTTTTCTCATCAGTAAAATGAAGAGTTGGACTACAAAATGATCTCTAAGGTCCCTTCCACCTCTAAATCTGTCATCCTAAAGAAACACTTAAACTGAGTCACCTATCCAATAACTTCAGTTATCCAGAACATGGACAAAAGCCAGAAAGTTAACAAACATAAAGTCTTTGAGCAGCTAAAAGAGAGGTAATAAAGTCCAATGTATAGATGACCCAAGTACCAGAATATCAGAGGTCTTTCAGATACAGATTTCCATGGAACCTACCTGTGAGAAACACAGCTTTGTGGATCACTGGACTTCCCTAAGTTGTGAGAAACATGGTTTGGGGGATCACTGGACATCCTAGGCAGGGCCAAAGTCCTGAGGAAGAACCCCATGATAATCGCTAAGGAAGGCTATGCAGACCACAGGACTCCCAGAGGAAGGCCAAGTGGTAGCCCCCTTATTCTGTGGGGATCACAGGGCTTCCTAGGGTCGGACCCTGAGGATAACCCAAGTGATGGCTCCTTAGAATGGTTGTGGGGAATCACAAGACTTCCTAGGGTTGGACCCTGAGAAAGAGCCACTAAGGAAGGACCCCTAAGGAAAGCTGTGCAGACTACAGGACTCCCAGAGGAAGACCAAGTGGTAGCCCCCTTTAATCTGTGGGGATCACAGGGATTCCTAGGGTCAGACTCTAAGGATGACCCAAGTGATGACCCCTTAGAATGGTGGTAAGATCACAAGGCTCCCAAGACAGGGCCAGAAGACCCAAGTGATATCCCCTTAAGAAGGCTGTGCAGACCACAGCATTCCCCATGGAAATTCCAAGTGTTAGCCCTCTTAACACTGCAGTGGGGATCACAGGACTCCCCAAGGCAGGGTCAGGAAGTTAGCCTGAGACGTGCTTCCGCAACTCATTGCTTTCCTGGTAGCGTGACCTTGGGAAGATCCATGTGATTTGCCCATTCTCATCCAAAGAACTCAGGACCAGAGTGGGCAGAGAAAGGCATTTATTACACTCCTCGAGAGACTGACTGTAGTGCTCACTGGAACACTTGCACTGATACAGCTGCAAGATTGGGGTGGGGGTGGGGGGGGAACCTTTCTCTCCACTCCTGCTAGAGTTATGGTTAGTTTACATTCTTTACTTTTTACATAGTTCTCCTAGGTTATACAGTTTATATAGGTAGGATAATAAGGATACAGAAGCAGAAGTGAAGTTAATTAGATTTTCCTTGTCTGAGTTTAGGATTAATCTACATTCTTTATTTCCTTTACCTTCCCTCTTTAACATATGCAAATTATGCAAATCAGTAGGCCTGGACCTTTGACCAAGACCAGACTCTTGATAAGCTTGAACTGGTTCAATCAGTTTTGCCTCTCTAGTTCCCCTGACTGCCTCCTCAAATGTCTCGTTTAAGCATGTGTATAAGCCTCTGACCTTTCACCTGACTGACCTGAGGCCTGGTTTCTGCTAAAGCTGGGGTGGGGGTGGGGGAAGTATGCCTTCAGTTCTGTGGAAACAAAACTCCTCCTCCCATTTCTTACACACACACACACCCCAAAGGATATCACAGAGCTAATTTTCCTAAGGTTTACCTTGATTTCTTTCAGGGCCCAGACTTGCAGGTAAATCATTCTTTTGAGAAGTCTCTCAAATGGAAATGGCTTTCCTCAATGGCCCAAGAATGTAAAGCTAATCCAATCCCTTCCTTTTTTATAGATGCAGGGTCCAAGAAATAACTGGCCTAAAGTCACATAGCTCCTTGGTCTTCTGACTCCCAATCAATATTCCTTCCACTGAGAACTCCTTCCTGTTCTTCTAGTCAGTTTAGAATGGGAAGATTGAGGGTGAGAACAAAAGCATTTCCACCAGAGTATTTTTCCTTGCTTCATCTTCTCATTCTTTGTTGGGCATACACAGACTAGCTATTACCCATACAAGTAGCAAGCTCCTTATGGAAATCTGTAATATACCTTTGTCTGTCATCTACTATGAAATTTCAGTTCTTTGAATTTAAATTGAATATTGACTACCTGTCATGTCTGGTACTTCTCCAGATATGCTAGACTGCCGTATAATACATATTTTCAAACATGCTGTAGGTTATAGGGACCCAGTTATCATTTTAACAATTCCCCTGTTGTCTAATTATCTTTACTGTAGATATGGTTTTTTAAAAGGAGGTTGGGAGAGGCAAGTAGAGACGCCACCATTTTAAAACTGCCCTAGTTTTCAAAATCCTGTTATAAGTTCTAGAGTCAAAGACTAAATGTCATCTATAGTCGTCAGCTTGTTGTTGCTGTGGTTGTGGCTGCTGAGTTGTTTTCAGTTGTGTTTGACTTTCCATGACCACATTTGGGGTTTTCTTGGCAAAGATACTGGAGTAGTCTTCAGCAGGGAAGAACAATTAGCATATTCAGGAATGGTCCTTCTGTTTACACTTCAATTCCAGAGGTTGTTAGTTTAAGTTAGCAAGTCTATTTTACCTTAATCAAGGATTTTATAAATGGTATTGTATAAAAAAGAGAGTGGGACTTAGATCTACAAATTCCAGAAGTTCAAACAGGTTTAAAAAATTCAATATGATATTGTTTATTAATGGCCATTAATTAGCTAAAATCCTTTGTAAAAACCTGTTAGCTAAATAAACAATTGCATAGAATGAAAGCTGTCTGATAATTCATGAATTTGTTCACCGATCTTTCTTTCATTCGATATTTATCAGCTATGACATAAGGCAATTGTAACCCATATATAGCTTCACAGATAAGCCTTAGAAAGAGGTGAGGGTGAGGAAGAGGGTGAGGATGAAGGAAGGTAAATGATATGTTCAGGATCACAAAACTAATAAGTGTCAGAAGCTGTATCTTAACCCTGTTCTTCCTGGTCCCAAGTGAAGCATTCTATCTATTACATTACACTATTTTCATATACACATAGCATAAGACAGAATAGCACAGCATGATATGGTATGGTATGTCATAGAATGGCGCAGCATGGTATGGTATGGTATGATGTGGTGTGGTGTGGCATGGTTGGCATGGTGTGAAGTGGTGTGCCATGGTATAGAATAGCATGGTATATATAGTGTGGTGTGGCACTATATAACATAGCATAGTTAAATATGAGAAAACAATAATAGATGAAATGTATATATGTATATTCATATAACATGTCACATATGTCAGCATATGCTTAATTCAGAACAATTCAATGTACTGTGTATCATTCCCCTGTTTCTGTGTTTGAAGTGAATTAAACTTATACCATGCCCAGGTAAAACATAAATTCATCTATAATGGACTCTGCATGTGTGTGTATGTGTGCGCGCACGCGTGTGTGTGTGCGTGCGTGTGTGTGTGTGTGTGTGTGTGTGTGTGTGTGTGTGTGTGATTTCTATTTGGGTCCCCTGATTGTAGAAACATCATTCATTTCTAGGCGTTATTGATGATCTCATAACGCAGGAGTGACAGAGTGAATCTGAGCCACCAGTGAATTATGAAAGGCCATAAATAAAGAGAGGAAGGGAAATAAATAATGTATCTACCAACAAGCCATAAGATATTTTCTTTAAAGCATTGACATCTTCTGTTTCCTTTTTTTCCCCCCAAGTCCTGAGGAGGCTTTAGTTAAGGTGTCTGATGAAACCATTTTTCTCTCTTTAGAAGGTGAGGATGGTCGCTTCACCACAGTCTATTGTAAGGAGGAGTATAGAATGGAGTCATGCTGAAGGGGCTGGGGTGGCGGGGAGTTGCAGGGGGGGCGGGGGGGGGAGATGCAGAGAGACTTGAGAGAGACAAGGAGTTAGAGACAGAATCAAAGACAGGCAGTTCATTTCACTTTATGAGACGGTTTGTTCCACTTGAGGATAGTTCTAATTGCTAGAAAGTTTTTCCTAATATCCAGTTGAAATCTGTCTGTAATTTTCATTCACTGGTCCTAGTCCCACCTTCCAGAAACAAACAAAACAACTAATCCCTGTTCATGTGACAGACTTTTAAATACTTTTAAATATTTAAAGACGGCTATAGTATTTCCCCTAAATCTTCTTTTTTTCAGCCTAAACATCTTCAGATCCTTCAACCAATCCTCATATAGTGTGGGGTTTTGTCCCTTTAGTGTTCTGCATGTGGAACCCAGAATGGATAGAGGCAGAATTCAATTAGGTGGTAACTTCTCTTGTTTTGGACACTATTAAGGCAGACTAACGGGCAGCAAAGTGGGTGCAGTGGATAGAGCGCCAGGCCTGGAGTCAGGAAGACTCATCTTCCTGAATTCAAATCCAGCCTCAGGCACATCCTAGCTGGGTGACTCTGGGCAAGTCACTTAACTCTGTTTGCCTCTGTTTCCTCATCTGTAAAATGAGCAGGTGAAGGAAATGGCAAACCTTTTGGTATCTTTGCCAACAAAACCCCAAATGGAGTCACCAAGAGTCAGACACAACTGAAGTAACTGAAAACAAAAAAGGCAAGCTAATATATTAGATTTTTTGGCAGCCATTTCACAGTGTTGACTCTTATTAAAGTTGCAGTCCACTAAAAACCCAAGCTCTTTTTCACATGAATTATTGCCTAGTTATATTGTCTTCACTCTATACTTACGTAATTAATTTTTTGGAGTCAAGCGAAAGACATTACATTTATCTCTATTAAATTTCATCTTATTAGATGTCAAGTTCTTTTTGAATCTCAGTTGTCATCTACCAAATTAGCTAACCTTTCCAGTCTTGCATCATCTTCAAATTTGAAAAATATTCCATCTATTCTTCCCTCCAAGTCACTATAAAATGTTGACCAGAGCAAAGCCATATAGTGTTCCTCTGACCAAACCCTAGGAAATCACCATCACAAATCACAAGTCACCAGGAAAGTCAAGAGTCTTAGAATGGCTTTGAATGGCAGCTATTTGACTGTGACAGAAGAATATTGGCCCACCTAGGGCCATAAGGGTACCACTAGTACTTTTCCATCTAGCTATCTATTGGGATATAACACTACTCACCACCAGAAAATGGTAGGTCACTCAGTTCTAGATAATTGTCCCAAACGTCACTGAACCCTTTCTACTTGGCAAAGACTTCAACATACTCCAAAATCAAGAATTCTATTCAATTCTGAGATGCTATGGAGGTGATGTAGCTGTCTCCTAATCCTGTGTGTCCTTGTAATAAACTTCACTTATAGTTACCACTAGGAATGTTCTTGTACTTCCAGAAAAGTTATGAAACCTGACTGGCCAGACTGGCACAATAAATATAACTAACAATTATAGTGTGTGAAAAGATCTATATGAATGATAATAAGGAACAAACATTAAGCATTAGGGTTGTGCTAGGCAAAAAAAAGAGAGAGAGAAATCAAAAGAATAGATAAAATAGACCCCAGTTCAGTTGGAGAATGTGGTTTAAACACAGATAACTATAAACACTGTATTATATGATAAGTGCATTAGAAAGTTGTCATGCAGAATAAAGTACTATATCAGACCTTAGGAGGATGTTACCAGTCCTGGAGGGCAGGAGGAAAGAAGGTTTCAGGAAAGGCTTCCTACAGTAGATGACATTTCAGTTAGGTTTTAAAAGATATGATCAAGACGAAGTGTTATAGGAGATCATGAGAGAGAAAGAGAAAGGTAATCAGGAAAAGCTCCATGGAGGAGATGGACTTTGCCTTGGGACCAAAGGATGAGTAGGATTTTAAGAGGTGCATATGGCGAGGGAGAGTTTGGGAGGAAGAGCATTCCAGGACTCAGGGAAGGGAAATGGGCAATTTGAGCAAATATGTGAAGTTATGAAATAGATGGGTATGTTAAGGGAATGTAAAGTGGTCTAGATTGGTTGGAGCACAGAAAAGTAGTGGGAGATAAGTATAGAGTAATCAATTTTGAGTCCCAGTGAGGCTGAATGGCTTGCCTCTACCTAGATGTGTGGCCTTGCTCATTTCAACTTTCTAGGACTTAATATTTATCAAGTTGCCACTCTACAATTCCTTCCCACTCTAGAGCCCATGAACCTATAAAATGATTTGGACAAGAATAGTCAGAAGGGCTTTTATGGAGGAAAAGTATCTTGAAGCATGGCCAGGATTTGGAAAGTTAAAAGGGAGCCTCTTAGAATCTGTTCTCCTTCAAAGTTTGTCCTCTATTTTATTTTTTTAAACTGCCTACTTTTTAATTCACTAAGATAATATCAATAGATGCAGAAAAAACATTTGATAAAGCAGAACATTTATTTCTATTAAAAAATACTTGAACGTACAGTCATAAATGGACTTTTCCTTAATGATAAGAAGCATTTATCTAAAATCATTAGCAAGCATTATTTGTAGTAAGATGTGGTAAAGATGCCCACTGTCACCAATATTATTCAATATTGTACTGGAAATCCTAATAATAGCAATAATAGAAAAAAAGAGAGAATCAGAATAGGGAATGATTTAAGAATACTTTTTGCAGATGATGTGATGATATACTTGGAAAATTCTAAATACTCAACTAAAAAATTAATTGAAATAATTAATAATTTCAGCAAAGTAGCAGGATATAAAGTAAACCCACATAAATCATCAGCATTCCTATATATTATCAACAGGATCCTATAGGAAGAGATAGCTAAAGATATCCTATTTAAAATAACTCTAGACAGTATAAGATACCTGGGAATACACTTACCAACACAAACTCAGGATCTATATGAACAAAACCGTAAAAACTTTGTGCCCAAATAAAATCAGATTTAAGTAAATGGAGAAATATTAATTGTTCATGGGTAGGCAGGACCAATACAATAAAAATGATAATTTAACCGAAATTAATCTATATATTCAATGCTGTTCCAAGTAAATTACCAAAATTTATTTTATGAAGCTAGAAAAGATAACAAAATTCATTTGGAAGAATAAAACATCAAGAACATCAAAGGTACTAATGGGGAAAAAATGTAAAGGAAGGCAGTTTAGCAGTACCAGATCTTAAACTATATTACAAGGCAGTAATTATCAAAACTATTTGGTACTGGCTAAGAAATAGAAAGGTAGATCAGCAGAACAGAGTAGACATGCAATCTACAGCAGCAAACAAATATAGTTATTCGGTGTTTGACAAGCATAAAGACTTACATTTTGGGGATAAGAATTCATTATTTGCTCAAAATTGGGAAAGCTGGAAAGCAGTCTGGCAGAAATTGGGCATAGGTCAAAATGGATACATGACCTAGATAAGGGGAGATCATACAAGAAAATTTGAAGAACATGGATCATATTAGACTTATGGATAGGTGAACAATTTATGAACAAACAAGATACAGAGAATGTCATGAGGGGGGCGGAGCCAAGATGGCAGCTGGAGAATGTCATGAGATGTAAAATGGATAATTTCGATTACATTAAATTAAAAGGTTTTTGTACAAATAAAGCAAATGTAGCCAAGATCAGAAGGAAAGCAGAAAACTGGAGAAAAAATGCATACACAGTTCCTCAGATAAAGGTTTCATATCTCAAATATGTAAGGGCACCACTAGTACTGTTTCAAATCTACAAGAATGTGAGTCATTCCCACGTTGATAAATAGTCAAAGATATGAACAGATATCTGATGAAGAAATAAAAATAATTTATAGTCACATGAAAAAAATGCTCTAAATGATTATTGATTAGAGAAATGCAAATTAAAACAACTTTAAGATATCATATTAGACCTATCAGATTGGCTAAAGTGATAGAAGGGGAAAGGGACAAATGCTGGAGAGGATGTGGAAAAATTGGGACCTTAATTCATTGGTGGTGGATCTGTAAGTTGATCCAACCATTTTGGATAGAGATATAGAATTATACCCAAAGAGTTATTAAACTGCCTACACCCTTTGAGCCAGCCATACCACTATTAGGTCTATTTCCCAAGAAGATTAAGGAAAGTGGGAAAGAACCCTCATGTTCTAACATATTTATAGCTGCTCTCTTTGTGGTTGCAAAGAACTGGAAATCGTGGAGATGCCTGTCAATTGCGGAATGGCTAAACAAATTGTGGTATATGTTTATGATGGAATACTGCTCTGCTATAAGAAATGATGAACTCAATGATTTTAGAAAAGCATGGGAAGACCTCCACAAAATAATGTGGAGTAAAATGAGCAGAACCAAGAGAACATTGTATACAGTAACAACCATATTGTTTTAAGATAACTTTGAGCAACCAAGTCATTCTGACTACTATAACTAACCAAATTAACCTCAAAAATCCTATGAAGGAAGATGCTGTTTGAATCCAGAAAGGAACATTGCTGTGGTGTAGGAAATAATGAGCTGGTTGATTCAGAAAAACATAGAAAGACTTGGACTTATGAAGGAAAATGCTATCTACCTCCAGAGAAACAGATGTTAGGAGGAAATAAGCCTAGTATAGTCTTACATATATGTGTATGAGTATATATGTGCATACATGTCTATGTTTATAGATATCTATGTAAATATGTGTATACACACATATGTGTGTATATTCATGTTTAATTGTAACCTTCTTTAGGGTTGGAGGGAAGGGGAAAAACAAAATAAAAAATGTACAATGGAGAACAAAAGAAAACCAACAAGGAAGTAAAGAAAAGCTGGGCAACTTTGATAACAATGTGTAGTATTTATTATATTGGTTTTCTTGAAATGGAAATATATTGTTTATAATGAATCTTCTCTTATGGTCTGCTGTGTACATGGCAATAGGATTTTTTTTCCCCTTTTCTCATTTTGTACTTAAGTGTAAATGAAAAATTTACCAAAAAAAAAAATCTCTAAGTTGTGTCTGTTTGTTTTTTGCTTCCAGTTTTGTTAATTTCTTCTTTGATTCTTGGGATTTCTATTTTGTTGTTTAATTGAGATTTTAAAAATTTGTTGATATGTTAGATATTTTTAGTTTCATGCCCAATTTGTAGACATGTTCTTTCCGTCTTTTACTGATGAAAGTATTTAGAGATATAAATTTTCCCGTAAGACCCCCTTTGGTTGGATCCCTAAAACTTTGGTAGATTGTCTCATTATTGGCATTATCTTTCATGAAATTATCTATTGTTTCTATTACTTGTTCTTTGACTCATCCATTCTTCAGGACTAAGTTACTTAGTCTCCAGTTAATTTTAATTGTTTCTTCAGGGACTCTTTATTAAATATAATTTTTGTATTGTGATCTATAAAAGAAGTATTTAATAGTTCTAATTTTCTGCATTTTTGAGATTTTTGAAAAAGTGCAATACATAGCTATGAAATATGTATACTCCTTCCTATTCCCATTCAATAATCACTAGAGGTCTAGTGCATGTAGCTTTCCTAAAATTCTATTCAGATTCTTAGCTTCTTTCTTCTTTATTTTTTTGGTTAGATTCATCTAGGTCTGAAAAGGGTATGTTGATAATATTTTACTGTCTGTTTCTCTGTAATTCATTTAATATACATATATATGTTTAATATTTATACTCATTTATTGTCTATAGTACCTTTCATCAAAATGTAGTTTCTCTGTTTATCTCTTCTAGTTAAATATACTTTTGCTGTTGCCTTTCCTAAAATTAGTACCTTCTTCTTCTTTACTTTAAGTGAAGCATAATAAGTTTTACTCCAGCCCACTTTTTAAACTCTGAATAAAACTTTATATTTCTTTTTTGTAATAAACTTTTTATTGGTACTTTTTGTTTCTTGAATCACCATAGTTATCCTAACTATTCCTTCTCCCTCTCCTAGAGAGCCCATATGACAAACATTATTTTTTAGAGAGGAAAAGTGTTAGCACAACTGATTGATATTGAAAAAGTCCAAAAATATATGCAACACCTCTGGACCTCATACCTCTAAAAAGGGGTAGGTTAGGGGTATCTTTTCATATCTCTTCATTTGAGTCCTGTTTGAGCTTTATAAGTTTGTTACATTTATTTTGAATTTTTTGACATATAGCTGTTCTTTCCATTTACATTGTTGAATTACTGAATATATTGTTTTCTTGGTTCTGTTTGCTTTACTCTACATCAGTTCGTGTAGATCTTTCCATGTTTTCCATTTTTTTCCAGTCATCACACCCATTATTTCTTCTAGCACAGTAAATAATATTTCATTACATCCATGTGCCACAATTTGTTTAGCCACTACCCAACTTTTGGGCACCTACTTTGTTTCCAATTCTCAGCTATCACAAAAAGTGCTGCAATAAATATTTTGAAGTATATGGGCACTTGCACATTTATCTTTCAATTGTGCTTTTTATAAGCAACATATCATTGGATTCTGCTTTCTAATTCATTTTGCTATGCTCTTCCATTTTATAGATGAATTTATCCCATTCACACTTAATGATCATTAATTGTGTATTTCCTTCCATCTTATTTTCTTATTCTTTATTTGTTTCCCATTCTCTTTTTATTAGAAGATGATGTTCCAGAATGTGAGCTCAGCTTTAGTACTTGAGGTTTGATGCAATCTGCTTTTGCTCTCCTCCCCCTATTTACTCTCTCTCTCACCCAGAGTCCAATCACAGGTGTTTTTTTTTCCTTTTTTTTCCTTTTAAACTCCTTTTCATATCACTCTCTGTAGTCAGAGTTTGTTTTGATAAGAACTAATCATTCCCCAAAATTACCCATCCTCTTATTCTCTCTTCTCCCTTCTTCCCCTCTGTTCTTTCTGTTGAGTGAAATGCATCTAACTATGCATGTGATTGTTCTTTCCTCCTTTAACCAGTTTAGGTAAGAGTGAGTTTCATGTCACTTCTTTCCCACCCTCCCTTCTTGTTTGTGTGGTCTTCTACTTATAAGTGAAATAATTTCCCCCGCCTTCCTTTTCCTTCCCCCTTTCACCAGTGTATTCTTTTTTGCCTCCTTTCCTTTTTTTCTTGTAAGATCACCAAAAATTTAAAAAAAAAACACTCTTAAGCTATCTATCTTGTTTGAATCCCTCCATGACCCCTGGTGGGGTTCTGAGTGGACACTTCTATCATCTCTCCCTATTAGAATGTGAACACTTCATTCTTGTTTAATCCCTTATGATTGCTAGGTAGTATTTACCTTTTTATGTTTCTCTTGACTCTTCTGGTTATATCTTGAAGTTTCTATTTAGTTCTGTTTTTTGCATCTGGAATGCCCAGAAATTCTCTATTTCATTAAAAATCTATTTTCTCACTATAGGATAACACTCAGTTTTGCTGAACAAGTTATTGTTGGTTTTAGATATATATCATTTGCCTTTTGGAATATCATATTCCAAGCTCCTCACTTCTTTATAGAATGGCTGCTAAATCTAGTGTGATTTGGTACCGTAGCTCCTTGCTACTTGAATTCTTTCTTTTGGCTTGCTTAAAACATTTTTTCTTTGACCTGGAACCTCTGGTTTGGGGCTATACTATTCCTGGAAGTTGTCATTTTGGGTTGTTGTTTTTTTTTTCCAGAAAGTGACTGTTAAATTCTTTATATTAATACTTTGTTTTCTAGTCCTAAGAGATCCGTGCAATTTTCTTTTACGACTTTTTGAAATGTGATATCTGGCATAGGAACTCTCAATACAATGGAACTAACCACAGTTCCGGAGGACTTAGAGATGAAACATGCTATCTGCTTAACATAGAGAGGCAATGAACTCAGAAGGAAGCATTTTTTGAAACATGGCTAATGTGGGAATTTATTTTCTTTAACTATACATATTTGTTAATGAGTTTTATTTGGCTTGCTTTCTTAATGGGTAGAGGAGGGAGAAACGAGAGGGAAAAATTCAGAGTTGATAAAATTGAATTTTAAAAATATGTGTAATGTGTCCTTAAAAACCAAACTATACATAATAATAAAGATTCATAATGTCACATATAATCCTTTTAGGTTCTTTGTAAGACAGTTCTCACTTTACATAAATTTGCATTATGTAAATTAGAATTTATGTAAAGAATTCTGAAAGAAAAATCGCATTTCCCCAAAACACCAATGTTAACTTAACTGTATAGTACTGTGCTCTCCCTCTCTCCTCTTCTGCCTCTCAGCCTGGTGCTCCGTAGCCTCCCCCCAACACACACACACACCTGAAAAAAACCCTCCAAGTGAAAGCAGAACAGACATGCAGAGATGTATGCCAATGTACCCTAGGATTAGGGCTTGGCTTGCAATCTCCAGTTCCAAGAGAAGAAACCTTTGCCCTACTCCACCCACCACCCGCCTAACCATGTATCCAGCCCCTCTGAGACTGGGTACTTTATGTCTGTCCTCAGTTCCTGCATTTCACCTATCTTCTCCTCTCTATGTCTGTATCTGGCCCCCATGTTTCTGCTCCCCACATATTCTTCCTCTCAGTTCTCTCCAGATCTCCACCTGACTGGCCCTAGATTTTCCATGTTCTTCCTCCTGATCTTGCCTCTCTCCTGACCCCCTCCCTTCCTGGGCTGCATCCCCCTTCCTGCCTCACTCCCTCCTTCTCTTCCCTACGTCCTCTGGACTTTATATAGAGCTCTATGGAACAGTTCACTTATGTAAAGTGAGAACTGCCTATATAAGCAAATGTTCATATTATTGCTTCTCAGGTCCATGACAAAAAAAGAAAAAAATTAAAAGGAAATATAATGCCTGAGTTCTTTTTATCCTTTCCTTCCTTCCTTCCTTCTTTCCTTCCTTCCTTTCTTCCTTCCTTCCCTCCTTCCTTCCTTCATTTCTTTCTTTCTTTCCTTTTTTCTGTCTTCCTTTCTTTTTTGGTCATGTCTTTCAGTTGTTTGATCATCCTTAAATTATCTTTCCTTGATCTGTTTTCCAAATAAGTTGGTTTTTGCTATATTTTCTTCTATTCTTTTTAGTCATTGGCCTTTTTTATATTTCTCTTGTCTCATGGAGTCAAATTCCTAGATTAAGGATTTGTCTCTGCAAAACTTAGAACTGAGAGTTTGTTTTGATAAGAACTAATCACTCCCCAAAATTACCCTTTCTCAGGCCTTATCGCATAATGTCCCTACTGTGAGCAGGTGTAAAGATGCAGATAGTTCTGCCTGAAGAGTCCATGGAAAAAGGCTGTTCCCAACCAAATGGCAGGCCAATGTAGAGTATCTACACCTGGGCCTGTCTTGATTCCCACAAGCAGCTTCCTAGCTCCTCCCATGAAAGTACCATCATCTTAGGTCATCTGGGCATGCATCAAAATGCCAGGAAACTCTGAGCCCCCTCTTAGGAGTCTGCTTTGGACTCCTCAGACTCAACTCTTGAGTTCTAACACTGACACAATCTCTGCTTATAGTATGATCTGGACAGGTTACTTCTCCTCTCTAAGCTTCAGTTTCTACATCTGTATAAAATGAGGATGTAATCAAGGGAAGAAGGAAAGAAGGAGGGAAAAGAGGAAGCTGGGGAAGGAAGAGTCTGAAGGAGATTGAAGTTCATGGCTTCACTTGTGCTAACTCCAGTTTTCTGTGAGGTAATGACTTATATAATGACAGGGAAGACAAGGTGGATGACCAAAACCTCTTCAGGATATGGCTGATTAAACTTATGCAGTCTTCCTGGGAGTAATCTGGAAGTCAAAACAATACCTTTTCCACAAAAATATTTTTAATATTCTTTTTTTAAACTTTCAGTTCTATTCTCTCTCTCCCTCTAGCCCCTCCTCTACTCATTGAGGACAGCAATACGATACCCATTATACATTCAAAGTTATACAAAACATATTTCTATATTAGTCATGTTGTGGAAAAAATTTAAGCAAGAAAAATAAGGAAAGTGAAAAAATATGCTTCAATCCGCACTCAGAGTTCGTCAGTTCTCTGCAGGTAGATAGCATTTTTCAGCATGACTCCTTTGGAATTGTTATAGATTATGTATGTATGAATTAGTCAGAATAGCTAAGTCTTTTGCAGGTAATCATCGTTATGATATTGCTGTTATTGTGAACAGTATTTTTCTGCTTTTGCTCACTTAATTTTGTATCAGTTCATATAAGTCTTCCTGGGTTTTTCTGAAACCATCCTGCTCATCATTTCTCATAGCACAATAGCATTCTGTCACAATCATAAACCACAACTTGTTTGGCCATTCCCCAATTGATGGGCATTCCTTCAATTTCCACTTTCTACACTACTTCTTGACCACAGCTTTGGCAACCAGAAAGTTAAGCGGAAAAGTTGTTAACTATTTCTACAAATTAAATTTAAAACTATTTTAAAAATAAAACTTCATGGCCCGGAGCAACATTTTGGGGATGCCTAGATCAGTATTCCTGGGAATTAGGTATCTACACAGGAATACACAGATTGTTACAGCTGGAAAAGACCTTGGCGTTCATCTAGACAAATCTCTTTATTTTACGTGTAGGAAACTGAGCCTGGTGAGAAGTGACATATTTAGTGGCAGCAATGGAATTAGAACTCACATGTCCTCACTCAGTCCAAGGATCTCCCCACTCTGCCATATATTTTGCTCCTAGTAAAACAGCAGGAATTTCTTTAAATAAAAAAAAGGGAGTAAATAGACTTCCCTCTTCTCCGCCCCTTGTTAAAATCACATCCTCTGACTGGACTCAGTTTCCTCATCTGTCAAATTAAAGAGTTAAACTAAACAATTTCTAAGGACCTTTCCGGTCCTAACATTCTATAATCTTTTCTACATTTGTATCTGCTCTCCAAGAATAATGAACTGAAACATCTCTAAATATTGTCTACCTCTTCCATGTTTATCCTCTATTTTTTGGAAAAGTTCCTTGAGAAAGCTGTCTACATTAAGTGCTTCCACTTCCTATCCTCTTACTCATTTTTAAACCCTCTTCAGTCTGGCTTCTGATCTCATCATTCAAATGAAACTTCTCTCTCCAAAGTTACCAATTTTCTTTAAATTGATAGATCTAAGGGCCTTTTCTTAATCCTCATGTTTCTTGACTTGTCTACAGCCCTTGACACCATCAATCATTATCTTCTCCTGGATAATCTGTCCTCTAGGTTTTCTTGACCTGATTCTCTCCCGGTTCTCCTACCTGTCTGACCACTTCTCAGCCTCATTTGCTTGGATCTTCATCCAGATCATGTCCACTAACCTTAGGTGTCCCTAGACTCTGTCCTTTGGTTCTCTTCTTTTCTACCGCTATATCTATACTATCTCATTTGAGGATGTCATCAACTCCCCTAGACTCAACCATCACCTCTACACAGATGATTCTCAGAGTAAGGTACTAACCCTAATCACTATCCTGACCTCAACCCTACATCACTCACTACCTTTTATCTAAAATATATCTCAGATCCCAAATTTGATGTCTTATAAGCATTTCAAACTCATCACTCCAAAACAATCTCATTATCATTCCCCCAAAACCACCTCTCTTCTAAACTTTCCTAATATTCTCTAGGATACCACCATCTGCCCAGTAAACCAGGCTCAAAACCTGGGTGTCACACTTGATTCCTCATTTGCATTTACCCTACAACTCCAATTGGGGCCATCACCAGTCATCTTGACTTATGTCTTGCCACTGGACTTTGATGACTCTGAAGGAGAGAGCAAGGCTGACAACTTTACCCAGCTCCGCCTCAGTTCACTGGCAAGTCAAGACATCACCCTTGTGATGTCATCGGTCCTCTTCAAGAATGAAGGACAAACCACAACTCTAATCTACTGTCAAATCTTGTCACTTCTACCTTCGTAACATCTCTTGCCTCTGTCCCCAGAGCCCCATTCACACAACCTTGTGCAGACTCTTACACCTGAACTATTTCAATTGCTTTTTGATTGGTGTCCCTGCCTCAAATCTCTCCCCATTCCAGTCCACTCTGCTCTCAGCTGCCAAAGCTATGTTCCTAAACCATAGATCTGACCGTATCACCCCTTACTCAATAAATTCTAGTGGCTCCCTATTACCTCTATTATGAAATATAAAATCCTGTGTGTGACCTTTAATGTCCTTCAGAACCTGGCCTCTTTTTTTCCTTCCCAGCCTTCCTATATTTCACTCCTCTCCACACACTTTATAATCCCATACATAGTCCTACTTGCTGTTACACACACATAATTCTCTATCTCCTAACTCTATACATTTGCACTTGCCTTTTCACTGGCCATACCCCATGCCTAGAATTCTCTATCTCCTCACCTCTGCCTCCTGGATCCCCTGATTTCCTTCAAGACTCAGCTCAAAATCCACTTTCAATAGTAAGCTTCCTCAGTCTCACCCTGCCCCTCTCGATTCCCTTCCCTCTTAGATTACCTTTCATTTATTGTGTGTGCATATATATACATACACATAGTATGTTCATACTTATTTGTATATTGCTTCTCCCACTAGAACATGAGCTCTTTGAGAGTATATGTCATGTTTTTGCCTGTCCGTGTATTCCCAGTGCTTAGCACAGTGTCTGGAACATAATTAGCATTTGATGACTAACTCAATAAATATATGGACTAGGCTATAATACAATTGGACAGATTTAGAACTCGTCAAATGGTCCAACCCAAAGAATAGCTACTAATGGATCTACGTCAACTTGCAAGGAGTTCTGTGGAGTATGCAAAGGATCTGTCCTTAGTCCTCCTCTGTTTAACATTTTCATTAGTGAATTGGATAAAGGCTTAGATGGCATCCCTGTCAAGTTAACAGATGACACAAATCTAGGAGGCACAGGTAATATACCAGATGATAGAATCAAAATTCATAATGAAACTGAAAGGCTAGAATATATGGTCGAGACAAATCAGATGAAATCAGATAAGGATACATAAAAGAACAAATGGATGGGAAAGCGTTTAAGTACTTACTTTGTGCCAAGGTAAGAACTGGGGATACAAGAACAAAAAGTAAGACAGTGCCTGCCCTCAACAAGCTTACATCCTAATAAGGAAAAAACACCTGTGCAGAGTGGTGGCAAGGTAAGAGAATTTCAGTCTAGAGAGTCACAATGATGTAAAGTCTTAATTTGGGTTTAAAAAAAATCAACTTTACAAGTTCAAGTCGAAAGAGGCATAGTTCAAAAGCAATGTCTGAAAAAAACATATCAGACTTTTAGTGGACAGATGAAATATGAACCAACAGACTGCTATAGCATCTGAGAAAATTGAAGCAATCATAGGTTATATTAAGAGAGACATGGTGTTAGGACTAGATGATGACTCTACTCCTGAACTCTGCCCTTGTTAGACCATATTTGGAGTACTGTGTTCCAGTTCTAGTCCTATATCTCAAGAAAAAAACACTGGTAACCTGAATAGCCTCCAGAGTAGGACAACCAGAATCATGGAAAACTACAGATACACATCATATGACATATGAGGATCAGTTTAAGAAAAATAAGTTGTTAGATCTTGAGAAGAGAAGACTGAGGGACAGGGGGTGTGGAGGAGACATGATAAGTGTCTTCAAGGGCTTAAAGGGCTGTTACATGGAATAGTGAATGAACTTGTTCTGCTTGACCCCAGAGGGCAGAACTATGCACAATGAGCAGAAGTTGTAAAAAAGCAAATTTTGGCTTAGTATAAGAAAAAGCTTCCTAACAGCTGGAACTAGGCTAAGTGAAATGAGCTGCTCCCCTTTTTTGGAAGTCTTCAAACAAAAGCTAGATGACCAATCAATCAACAAGCATTTATTAAGCACCTATATGTCACTATTCAACAAAAACTGCTGGAAAAACTGGAAGACAGTCAGGAAGAAATTAGATATAGACCAACATCTGATGCCATATACCAAGATACGCTCCAAAAGTATATGATTTAAAGTAAAAAGTGATATTATAAACAAAGTAGAGGAGCAAGGAGAAATAACTTTTTTCAACTAAAGATAGAGGGAGACTCAATGACAAAACAAGGGATCCAGAGAATCACTAAAGGTAAAGTGGACAATTTTGATTGCATAAAATATTAAAGTTTTTGCACAAACAAAACCAATGCAGTTAAAATTAGAAGGAAAAGAGTTAAGTGGGGGAAAATCTTCGCAGAAATTTTCTCGGATAAGATCTCATATCCAAAATTTATAAGGAACTCACTCAAGTTATAAGAACAAGAGCCATTCTCTAAGAGGTCAAAGGATATGAACAGGATATTTCCTCATTTTTTTGTTTGTCAGGTTTTTTTTTTAATTTTATTTTCCAATTAACAAACATTCATTTTCTCTCCTCCAATTCCCCCTTCCAAATTAAAAGAAAAACAGAACCCTTGTAACAAATATCGATAGACAAACAAAATAAATTCCTACATTTTTTGTGTCCAAAGATGTGTATCTCATTTTGTATCTTGAATCTATCACCTTTCTCTAAGAAGATGGGTAGTGTTCTTCATCACATGTCCTCTGAAATCATGCCCTTGAGTCTTCAAAGTTGTTTGACTTAAATATTATTATTTTTACACATATGAATTCTTTTTCTTCCTCCTCTGATCTCTTTGGGCTATAGGCCAGAAGAGGTATCACTGAGTCAAATGGTATGTGTACAGTTTAGTGACTTTGGGGGCATAGTTCCAAATTGTTATCCAGAATAACTGTACCAATTCATAGCTCTACCAACAGTGCACTAATGTGTCTGTTTATTCTAAAGACCCTCCAAAATCTGTCATTTTCCGTTTCTGTCATCTTTGTCAATCTGATGAGTGTGAAGTGAAATCTCAGCCTTGCTTTAATTTGCATGTAGCTATTTGAATGTCTTCCTTTGAAAACTGATGAACAGGCAGAGTGAAGTGAGAAGAAATAGGAGAACAATTTATACCATGACAATACTATGCATCAGACTGGCGGAGAAGACAACAATCACAAAACGACAAATGTTGGAGGTCCTGCAATAAAAGGCACATTAATGCACTGTTACTGTACTAAGTCATTACACTGTGCAGAAACCTTTGACCCAGAGATTCTTCTTCCAGTTCTATGCCCCAAAGAAATCAAAGAAAGAGAAAAGGGACCCATATGTACAGAAATATTTATAGCAGCTCTTTTTGTGACAACAAAAGAGGAAACTAAAGAGGGCACCATCTATTGGGAACGGCTGGACAAACTATGGTGTAGGAATGCAATGGAATATTATTGAGTTCTAAGAAATTATGAAAGAGCTGATTTCAGAGGACCCTGAGAAGACTTGTATGAATTGATGCAGAGAGAAATGATCAAGACCAAAAGAACACATTATGCAATAGCAACTGATATAAAGAAAATCAACTTTGAAATACTGTACTGGTAAGCAAAATGGCCTTTGTTTTCTTTGAGTGGCTCGGTGTGTTTCATTAAGTCTCGATGGGTGCTAAGCCCCAGGCCCAGAGCCCTGTTGGGTGTGGAGCCTATGTGGGTGTGGATTGATGACTGAGGTGGGGCCCAAGGTGGGGCTGGCTGAGGGGAGGTGTTAACTCCAGAGCTATGCCCTATTAGGTGTTGACCTAATCTATGTGGATGTGAGCCTCCCAGGGTCCTAAGGGAAGGGGCCAACTGAAGAACCAATAAGCTCTGGTCATTCAGACAATGCTTGATGATGTCAAAGGCTATGGAAGGAGAGAAGACAGCTTGAAGATTGATTTTCTGTTGGAGCCAGAGACAGCTGCGGCCGGCCGAGGCTGAAGATAAGGCCGAAGCTGAAGCAGGAGCTGAGGAAGCAGAGCCGACCCAAAAGTAGAGCCGACCTGTGTGTGGACCCAGGAGTGCGAGCAAGGACTTGAGGACAGTAAATATGATTTGGCTAAATACTATCTTGTTTTCTGTGGCCTCCTGGTTACTCTTGTGAGGCAGACTTATTGGGCCTGGAAGCTTATGATCAAAATATCGAAATGGGGAGGCTGGTTCCTGGGTCTGTTACTCTGGAGCCTGAATAAATATTTTAATTCTTCTGCCTTCTACTTAGAGAATTCCTTATATCCTGTGGTTCTGAACCATTCAGACATATATATGATTCTCTTTGAAATCATAAATTCTGCCTTCATAGTACAAATACTTACGAGTTCAATCATGGGGATGACCAGTCATGATTCCAGGGTACTCATGATGATATAGGATAG
Organism: Phalanger gymnotis; assembly: GCA_028646595.1. Lineage (NCBI taxonomy): Eukaryota > Metazoa > Chordata > Mammalia > Diprotodontia > Phalangeridae > Phalanger > Phalanger gymnotis. The sequence goes on from CM053622.1 coordinate 558,367,629, forward strand.
AGTAGCTGGTTCCTAACAGAGAGGTGATGGACACCCAAGATGCAGAATGAGACACACGTTTTTGTATATGACCAATGTGGCGATTTGTTTTGCTTGACTACATGTATTTGTTATAAGAGCTTTGTTTTGGGGCAGCTAGGTGGTGCAGTGAGTAGAGCACCAACCCTGGAGTCAGGAGGACCTGAGTTTAAATCCAGCCTCAGACACTTGGCATACTTACTAGCTGTGTGACCTTGGGCAAGTCACTTAACCCCAATTGCCCTGCCTTCCCCCCCTGCAAAAAATAAAATAAGAGCTTTGTTTTTCTTTTTCTTTTCAAATTGGAGGTGGAGTGTGTAGGTGGAAAGGAGATGAGAGCTAAGAGCAGGATTCACCCTCACTCCCAATGAGAAGAGAAAAGAAGGAATCCCAGAGGAGCAGGATGGCATTGAAATTTACATGTTGAATTTATTACATCCTCAAAAAGAAAAGCAAGCTCTAAATAATAAAGATGTATGTGAAACCATGAAATCTTCTCCTGCTCTTCTACAGCCTATGTTGAAATGCTCATTTTATCTGGTGTTTCTTACATTTTAATTTTTTAAAAGGGAAAAATATGTTAGGGACTATACTAGGCACTTAAGGATACAAATTCAAATGTAATACAGTTGCTGCCTTCAGGGAACCTATATTCTCCCTGGTGGATACAATGTATTCACAGGTAAGTAAATACAGGATATATACAAAATAAATACATAGAGAGTGATCGGAGAGAACTAATAATTGGGGGAATTAAGGGTGATCTCTTGAAGGAGATGGCAGAGGGACCTAGGGGGTTGAAGGAGGCAGAGATGAGGAGGGAGATCATTCCAAGCATGGTCAACAAACTTTGCATAGTCACAGAGGCAGAAGATAATGTCTCGTGTACAATGAATATCAAGTTGGCCAATTCAGGTAGAGCACAGTATAGTGGAAGAAGAGTACTGTGAAATAAGCTTGAAAAAATAGATTGGACCAGATTGTGAAGGCTTTTAAACTAAAATGGGATGGAGGAGGAAAGGAGGGAGGGAAAGGGGAGAGAGGGGGAAGCAAAGGAAGAAGGAGAGGATTATACTTCCTAGAGGCAATAGGGAGCCATTGAATCTCCTTGAGCAGGGGAGTAAGGTGGTACTTTAAGAAAATCAATTTGGCAACTACATGAAGGATGAATTAGAGAGAGGAGAGACCAAGTGCAGGGAGACCACTTGTCATGTATTGTAGAGAGCATCCTTTCTAATACAGGTTGGACTAGATAGTCTCTGAGATCCTTTACAACTCTGGGATTCTCTAAGATCTATGCAAACTGCTGTTAGATATGGGCTGGGTAGCTAAGAATACTTGACCTCAGCCCTTTTTGTTGGTGCCAGAGTATGACTCCATACCCAAAGCATACAATCTCATATTTCCAGACTGCTAGGAAGAATTTCCAGAGGCTCAAATCTTCACACTCCTCCTCACCCCTAAACAAGCCCTGACTACTCTAGCCCACACTGTTCTTTCTCTTTTCGGAATTTCTCACTAACAAATTGTTTGTACTACACAATTTAGCACCTAATTTTATACTATGTTGTACTTTTTGTGAATTGTTTCTTACCTAGGAGCACTGTGAGTTCTGTAAGCACAAGAACAATGTTTTCCTTTTGTTACATCATCCATCCCACCTAGTACATAGCTCCACATGTAGACATTGGGGATTCGAGACAATAAAAGGGACAGGTTAGTTCACAAACCACTGGACACATACTGATTTGCTTCTGGGCATCTCTTCCAGAAGGGCTAAAGTCTAGTAAAAGGAAGCCACAGGATCACCCACACTGTGCGAGCTCATCAAATTTTAACTCATTCATTTGCTCTTACACCAGCAAAGCTAGTCTATGGTACAGTGAGAATAGTTTGACACCAGAGACCTGGAGGCCTGTGTTCTAATTCTGTCTCTGCTAGCTAGAACCTTGGCCAGGTCACTACCCCTCTGGGCCTTAGTTTCTTCCTATGTTTAAATGAAGAGACTTGACTCATTAAGGGGTTCTTGATTTTTTGTGCCATGGATCCCTTCAATGTCCATTGAAACCTATGGATCTCTTAGAATATTTTTGTAAATTCATGATTGAAGGAAAAGTTAGATTTCAGTTAGAGATTAGTGAAAATACAGACATTTTTTCCCTATCCAAGTTCACAACTCCCTAACATCTATCCATGGGCTCCAGATTAAGACCCCCTAGATCAGGTGATCACTAAGGTACTTTTAACCCACTGCTAACTATTGTTCTCTGTTCTGGACTGTTATAAGGAAGCAAGAGGGATAATGTTCTACCAAATCCTACCTTCTACTCTCAATATCCATGTGACCATGGATAGGTCAGGACACCTCTCTAAGTCTCTGTTTCCTTACCTGTAAAATGCAGTACCTTCCTCATAGTACCTTGTAAGAGTCTTAGATAAGATAATATTTTGTCAAGCGCTTTGTAAACCTTAGAGTGCCAGACAAATGGCAACTATCATATCATTATTATAATCATCATCACAAAAGTCTCTTGTCATGGCTTTTGTGGAGATGACTTCTGCTCTAATAAGGATTGGACTAGATAATCTCTGAGGCCTCTTTAACTCTTAGATCCAGGGATAATGTGAAAAGATGCTCTGACAAACCATAAGGCCTAGAAAGAATTTTGATGTGGATGCCCTCCTGGTATCCAGCAAGGTGAGTCACCGGCAGGTGAAGCTGTTACCACCTGCCCCTCTACGCCTCCCTCCTTCTTTATCCTAAGCTATCCCCCATCTCTAGGGGAAGGAGTGGAGTTTCCTCCCAGCCAATCTTCTGTTCTAATCCCACCAGGTTAGACACACCAGGAACACCAAGGGAAGCGAGCTGGCCAGCCACCTGTCATCTGGGACCTAACATCCTGCAAGGCAAAAAGGCTGATGTGTCCATCACCCTTTGCACTGGAAAAACACAATATTCCAGTTGGATGCATTTTTGCCCAGAACAAACATCACCCCCACTTAAACATTGCTGGAAGCTAGCAGAAGCTTAGATGCCCCCAGGTCCTATGACAGTGCAAGTTCGCCATCTAGAGGTCGCAGTTGGTAACACTCAGCCTACCAACCAGCATCAGATTGACTCTTTCTCTGCAGGTGCCCCAACATCCCTGTTTCTGAAAAGTTGTGTATCAGTAGGATTTTTGTGGCAATAACAAAAACTAATTTATACATAGGATTTTAAGGGATACAAGACAATTTTAATACACAATGTTGTTTGATCCTCACAACATCCTTGTGAGTTAAGTGCTTCTTTCCCCCGATGGATCTGTGCTCTCATCCATGTGGTTGTTCCTTCTGCTAATGAAGATCTCCACCCATCCATTCCTGCCATGCTGTGTGACTCTCCTCCTCACCTCCCCTCCACTCCCGCCTGACCCCCATAATCAGTTTGCCACAGAACATCTGCTTAACATGCTGGGGAAGGATGTCAAGTGGTTTTGAGCTGAAGAGGAGAAAAGAGAGAGTTCATGAAGAACAATCAAATACTTCTCTGTACTCCTCACAGTACCTAAAAGCTGTGTGACCCTAGGTAAGCGAACTATAAAATGAGAATGATAATAGTCAAGTCAACCGTAAAAACGGGGATAATAATGGCTCCTACTTCCCGGGGTTGTTGTGAGGATCAGATGAGATAATATTTGTAAAGCACACCGCACAGAGCCCGGTACATAGTAGGTGCCTAACAAATGTCTGTTTCCTTCTTTCAATAAATGTTCATTGGCTCCTTTCTAAGTTTTCTTCTGGTTTCAAATCTATGATCTTCTGATCAGCTCTGGTAATTAGCTGGTATGTTCTAAGGTACCCCAGATGATTTTTTAAGAATATAATCCTATATCCTTTAACTGAAAAACAGTTTCATTTGAGCCATAGTGGTGAGCAGGGCAGGGTCTTTCTTAGCTCCTAGTTGGCGGACAGGTTTGGTCACAGTGTAGAGAGAGAAATGAACCCAGGGATGCAGAAATCCCAAACCAAAGGAGAAATGAACCCAGGGATGTAGAAATCCCAAACCAAAATTCCCAAGGCAAGGCCGCCTGGAATGAATTCACAGACTCAAGAATTCTTTAAGTCAAGGAGGCTTATTACTCTTTAAGTAAATAAAGCGGGCAAGAGTTCTTAGGGAACCTGAAACCATACAGGGCCACAGGGAAAGTTTAAGTACAAGATTTAGGGATGAAACCTGTCAATCAGGTGTGTTAGGGTGAGATTAGGGAGTGATCAAGGCGTGATTAGGGGTTGGTCAGTTCTTAAAGGAACATGCACTTTTTGTACCTACAGGGCAGGTATCTTACCCAGAGTTCACTGGGAAATAGCCCAACCGGGGGCTATCGGGGGTGTGGTTTTGCCTGTGAAACGTCACTAAGTCACTAGGAGCTCAGGGCTAGCTGGAGATACTGGCTAGGTTCCATCAAGTGCCTTGTTAGTCAAGATTAATGCAAGGGAGTATACATTTGAACTATGTCTAGGATATATGTTAGAACTATGTCTAGGATATATGGTCAGTTATCAACGCCTGGGAATCAAACTATAATTGGGCATAGCTGCTTACTAAGGAAGAAGCAGAGGTAATTTTGGGGCACACTGCCCTTTAGCTAGAGAGGCTGCCTGGGAAAGAATATGTTTGAGAACTAGATGTGTTCTGAATTGGAATTCTGCCACAGGCACAGGCACCCAAGCAGAGGCTAAGGGGAAATGTGATGTTAGAATTAGGGTCCAAGCACAAGCACCCCATCAACAGCAGCTCTTGAAATATCTACCACATGACACAATCACCAGTCCCTGAACTCTTAAAGTAGACTTTGGCAAGGAAGAGAAGACTCAGGGAAAAAATAACTGAGACAAAATAAAAGATCTGAGTCTTCCCTGACTCCTTTAGCCCACAATGTTCTCTTTCTTCCTCAATCACCCTGTAACAGTCCCTAGCCCACACATACCATCCTGTTCTCCGATGGATATCCCTCTAATTCTCTCCTCTTCATCTCTGCCTCCTGGCCTCTCTGGCTTCCTTCAAGTCCCAGCTGAAATCCCACCTTCTCGGAGAGAGCTTTCTTGATCTCCCTTACTTCTAGTGCCTTCTCTCTGTTGATTATCGCCAATTTCCCCTTTATAGATCTTGTTAGCACATAGTTTTTTTGCATGTTATCTCCCCCATCAGATTGTGAGCTCCTTGAGGGCAGGGACTATCTTTTGTCTTTCTGTTACTCTCTGTGCTAAGTACAGTGTCTGGTATATAATACGTGCTTAATAAATGTTATTGACTGAATTATTCTTTTTAACCTGCCTGGCCCTTGAGGGCAGGAGACATGCCCTCTACCTTTTTTCTGCTTCCTATAGCCCCTGACAATGGGCACACAGTGGGAGCTTTGTTGACTAACTACCTTAATGTCCACAAGTGACTGGCACCCTCATCAAAGTGCACTGAGGTAAGGATTACCAGGCTGGATTAACTTTACCTCGACAAAACAATAGCATAGTGTGCTGGATTGGGATTCTGTTTCCACAATCTGGCTAGCAGCTTCTGTGGGGGGTCCAGATCCACCCACAGCCAGCACCCAGAAAGCTGCCAGACAGCCAGAAAGCCCAGGTTCTTTTAATCTGCCTTAGTAAGGAGAGCAAGGTTAAGGGGTTGGCAAGCTTACTTTAATTTACCACACAAATATCATTCACTTAGTTCAGGGGAAAAAACCAGCCCCCTGAACTTCAGAGCAAAATCCAAGCAAACTACAAACATCAACAGAC
>CM053622.1:558373921-558436996 GCA_028646595.1 Phalanger gymnotis
AAGGACACCCAAATCTTGGGCCTGGGGCTTAGCACTTAACAAGATTCAATGAAATAGCTGAATCACTCAAAGCAAACAAAAGCCAAACTCTTCAAGGGCACTTGTTGAACTAAGTGCTAAGGAGCCCATTTTGCTTAACAACACAGATTCAGGAAAAAAAAACAGATTCAAATCCTGATTCTAATACCAGCTGTGAGACCATAGGAAAATCAATTAACCTCTCAAAGCCTTAGTTTGCCCATCTATAAAAGGGCTGTCATGAGGCTCAAATGATATAATGTATGTAAAATATTGTTCTATCTTTAATTAATGTAGAAATGTCACCTATTAATATCCAGAGATTAATGATACCCTGAGAGGATAGGATTGACATTGGAAGTAAAAAGGATAATCTGTGGGGGGCATATCAGTGCATCTGGCCACAAAATGATCAACAAGCAAGTTATATCAAATAAAATACAAATACTCTTTGAGTTAACAACATAGGCACCTGCCAATCAAATATATGCCCTTGGCCAGCAGGGGGAGCAGGCAAGAATGAATATGCAAACTTAACCCTAAGGTCAGAGACAGTTGAGAGCCAACCTTGTAGCAAGGGGAAATGGGCCTCGAAAGCCTGTTTGCAATAACAGAGCAATGCATTGTCGTCCTTCCAAAGAACCTGTAATGGTGCGTCTTGCCACTAGGTGCCACCTCTCTCTATTAAATCAACAGACCTCTAAGGCAGGGGTTCTCAACTTTTTTGGTGCTGTGGATCCTTTTGCAGAATATTTTTAAATGCATAAAATAAATATATAGGATTATAAAGGAAAACAGTGATATTAAGATGTAATTTTACCCAATCTGTTCACAAACCCCAGGATTAGAACTCTAAGGGCTGAAGGCTGGTCCCTAGCACAATCCTCTAAGCCAAAGGAAACACATTCCAGAGTGATGCAGTATTTCTTGATCAATGACATTCCTACCATCACATTGTCTGTTTCAGCCATTCCTTCCTTCCTTCCTCCCTACCTTCCTTCCTTCTTTCCTTTCTTCATCATTTCATTCATTCATTCAACAAACATATGAACTTGAAAAGGCCTTAGCCTAAAAGGGCCAGGGTCTCCTAATGCATCCCAGGCCATCTCTAGTCATCCTGGAGGATATCTGGCCACTGGACCCAGATGACTCTGGAGGAGAAAGCAAGGCTGGTGACCTTGCACAGCCCTCCCTCACTCAAATCCAAGTCAAGTGCAAGTCATGTCATCATTTCCCTGATGTCATGGTCCTCTTCAAAAATGAAGGACAAACATGACAACAACAATACTCCTAAGCATCTATCCTTTACAAGGGTTCATTCTACATATACTATATCTATCTATCCATATCTGTCTATATATCTACATCTATCAATATATCTGTATCTATTTCTAGATATATATATATTTCAAGGAGGCAGGTAGCACCATATCTGGAGTTAGGAAGACCTCAGTTCAAATCTGGCCTCAGATACTTCACTAGCTGTGTGACCCTGGGCAAATCACTTAACCCTGTTTGCCTCAGTTTCCTTATCTGTAAAATGAGCTGGAGGAGAAAATGACAAACCACTCTAGTATCTTTGCCAAGAAAACCCCAAATGGAGTCACAAAGAATCCTATATGAAAGGGCAGCTAGGTGATACTGTTTTCATTTTTAAAAAAATTTTTTTCCATGGTTTCCGCCTTTTGTTCTGATTCTTCTTTCACAACATGACTAATGTGAAAATATGTTTAACATGATTATACATGTACAACCTACATCAGATCACTTGCTGCCTTGAAGAGAGGGGAGGGAAGGGGGGAGGGGGAGAAGAGAGGGAGACAGAAAAATTTGGAACTCAAAATCTTACAAAAATGAAGGTTGAAAACTCTTTACATGTAATTGGGAAAAATAAAATACTATTAAGTGCAAAAAGGAGCAGGGCAGCTAAGTGGCACAGTGGATAGAGTGCCAGGCCTAGAATCAGGAAGACTAATCTTCCTGAATTCAAATGTGGCCTCAGACACTTACTAGCTGTATGACCTTAGTCAAGTCACTTAACCTTGTTTGCCTCAGTATTCTCACCTGTAAAATAAGCTGGAGAAGGAAATGTCAAACCACTCCACTACCTCTGCCAAGAAAACCCCAAATGGAGTCACAAAGAGTTAAACATGACTGAAAAGACTGGACAGCAACAATTTATATTGCATATATAGTATAGGCATATTGAGGGCACAGGGTGAGGGAGAGACACTAGTAGCTGAGGAGATCAGGGAAGACTTCATGTGGAAGGTGGCCCTTGAGCTGAGTTTTGAAGAAAATAAATGATTCTAAGAGGCAGAAATGAGGAGGGAGTGGGTTCCAGTTGTGAGGGACAGTCACAGTCTATGTACAGGCACATGTATGAGCAACAGCAGAACATGGAGTACAGGAAGGGGAGGGATGTATGATAAGGTAGGTTTGGAAAGCAGGGTGGGGCCAGATTGTGAAGGGCTTTCCAAGCCCAGAATGGAGGCAATAGGGAGCCATGGTCAGACGTTCGTTCTAGGACAATCATTGTGACAGTTATAGGTAGGGACTGGAGAGGGAAGAGAGATAAGACCTTCTTTTCCAACTCCATAAAATCACTGTGAGCATAATATACATGTGTGTTCAAGGACATCCTTGTTGTAGGCATGGGATTGAACTGGCAGGTTTTCACAATGTTGCATGGTAGACCACACTTTTACAGTCACACAATTGTACTTAATGTTTATAAAAAAGGGAGAGATTTGGGAAAAAAGAAACAGACGTTTAACATTAACAGTAGGTGTTACGCTAAGAGCTTTGTAAATATTGTCTCATCTGATCTACACAACAACCCTGGGACATGGGTGCTATTGGACAGTTAAGGAAACTGAGGCAGCCAAAGGTTGACTTGCCTTGGCTTTATACACCTAGTAAATTTCTGAGGCTAGAATCGAACTAGGGTCTCCCTTACTCTGGACCCACTGTGTCACCCAACTGCAATAGATTTGATAGAGGAAAATACTACATTAAAGACTTTTCTCCCTCCAGGATTCTCTCATGCATATTTTAAAAGCTTACTAAGATCCCTTGAAAAATGTAACATCATGTAACTGAGTCTGTGGCAAAAGGACACACGAAAGCCTTGCCATCTGCCCAGTCGCTACAGCATTCAGGGCCTTTCCATCTGACCTACAGCTGACCTTTCATTTATTCTGTTGTTACCCTCAACTAGAGTATAAGCTCCCTGAGAGATGGGACTAGCTTGATTTTTCTTTGTGTATCCCCAGCCCTCAGCACAGTGCTTGGTACATAGGAAGCACTTAACATTTTTTTTCATTCATTTATGTCTAGTATCAAGTGAGGCATAAAACAGGGAGACATAGGCTCAACAAAGGTGCTTACTTCTATCGTGGAATATGTCCAACACTGAGTCCAAATGGAAAAGGGATTCCCCAAAGTTGGTGGAATCTAGAGGGCAGAGTAGCGAGGACATCACCCCAGACTCAATACTTTAGAAGGTACTTGTATGCCTTCTTTAGCAAGCAGAAACAACTGACTTAGTATCTAATTAGCAAGGATAATTAGTTAAAATAGGAAGCTACCAGATGGCATGTTCCCTCCCAGAGGTGTCCCCTGTGAGCTCTTTCTCAGCCTCTCTGCTGTCCACAGAGGATCCTTCCTCAGAAGCCACTTCAAGGTGTTCTGGCCAAAGGCATCAGGCACCGATCAGTCTGGGGCTTTCTCCCTCTCATGAGGCCCTGTGTCTTGAGGGTTGAGGTTTTTCTTCATGGTCTTTCTACCCAGACTTGTACCTGCCGCAGGTGTGGTTTTTGATACTTCCCTCGAGCTTCAGAACTAGCTATAACTTCACATGTGGGCCAGCAGTTACTGATATTTTCTTGGTTTATTTGGGAAGTGGGAGCAATAATAAGGCCTGAAGTTTTGGGTTTTCCCCCTACAAATCTGGTTTCCTCTTCCTCCTCCAGGTGTGACACTGGGCAAGTCACTTAACGTCTCTGCCTCAGTTTCCTCATCTGTAAAATGGAGATAATACTAGTACCTAATTCCCAGGGTTGTTATGAGGATCAAGTAAGAGAAAAACATGTAAATACGAGAAATAAGAAAATAAGAAATAAGAGAAAACATGTAAAGCACTTTCTAAAGCTCTTTATAAATGCTGATCCCTCAATGCCCTCAGGATATTGCTGCCCCCCCCCATAGGCCTGCTCTCTATAGATTTACTTATTCAAGTCCAGTTTGCTGTCCCCTTTTTTTTGTTCCTTTCATGCTGTGGCTCCTTCCTGATTCAGCCATGAATTGGCTATTATATCAGAGTTCAAACATGGTGGCTCTACTGTCAATGATGGAGAAAAAAATGCTAAAAAAAAAATCTTTACTGATATTTTCCATTTGCATCTGCACATTTAGCCTTTAAATGCCCTCAAGATAATATGGTGTAGCTGAGTCTCTTGCCAAGCTTCTCTTTTTCCTTTTGAGCTGACCTTGTGATTTTTTTTTTTTTTGGGTACAGGGAAATCTCTCCTCCAAGATCAAACATCAAATCCTCTTCTTGGCTTTAAAGATCTCCATCACCTAGTCCCTTCCTACCTTCCCAGTCTTCTTACACATTCCTCCTCCACCAATCCAACCCAACTCTCCAGTACAGACACGTCAGCCTTCTGGCTGTTCCTCACACATAGCCCTCCATGCCTGGACTCTGTCCCCCAAGCCTGGGACTCTCTCTCCCTCCCCATCTCCATCTCCATCTCCTGGCTTCTTCAAGGCCGAGGTAAAGTTCCACCTTCTGCAAGCAACCTTTCCCAGTCCTTAATCTTTGTGCTTTCCCTCTGTATAGCCTATCTGTATCTTGTTTGTATATAGTTGTTTGGGGAGGCTAGGTGGCTCAGTGGATAGAGTGCCAGACTTGGAATCAGGAAGACTCCAATGTGGCCTCAGACACTTACCAGCTGTGTGACCATGGGCAAGTCACTTAACCCTGTCTGCCTTGGTTCTTCCTTTGTAAAATGAGCAGGAGAAGGAAATGGCCAACCACTCCAGGTATCTTTGCCAAGAAAACCTGAAAATAGGGTCATGGAGACTCGGATATGACTGAACAACAACATGTAGTTGTTTGCCCGTTGTCTCCTTCATTAGACTGTGAGCTCCTTGAGAGCAGAGTCTGGGTTTTTTTGTTTTATTTTGTTTTGGCCTTTCTTTGAATCCCCAGCGATTAGCATAGTGCTTGGCACATAGTAGAAGTTTAATAAATGTTTGATGACTTGATATGATCTCTACCAATTTAGAAAAGCACCTTGGAAAATTGCCTGTGGGAACTGAGAGGTTAATTACTGCCTGGAGTAACAAAGACAGTTTGTGTCAGAGGTGGGATTTGAATCCAGATCTTCCTGACTGTGAAGTCTTTCTCTCTGGCTACTATATTACACTGCCTCTTTTTCTTCTCAAGTTTTTTTTGTAAACTTTTTCTTTCTAGCTAGCATTAATATAATGATTTAAGGTTGAAAGTGCTTTACAAATGTTTTCTTATTTGATACAACAACCATGAGAGGTAGGGTCTAATATTATTTCCATTTTACAGATGAGGAAACTGAGGTAGAGAAAGGTTATATGGACATGGCCTAAGTCCCATAGCTAGTGTCTGCGGCTAGATTTAAACTTAGGACTCCAGACTCAGCATTCTACCTGTTCTATACCATTAGCAGCCAATTCAACTAACACTGTAATAATCTTCCACCCTCTTGTGGGATTTTAAAAAGGAATTTACATTCCAAACCAGTGTTATCAGTAGCTGTATTACTCTCCAGTTGGCCAAATGATATGTCAAGGTTTCCAATAAACCAGTCACTGGTTCTTCCAGTCACTCCGGTTCACAGCTGTGGAATTTCCCTTGATTCCTCACTTTTGCTCATGCCACATGACTAAGCAGTTGACAAATCTTGTTTCTATGTCCACAGATCTCTCACATCTGACCCCTTTTCTCTATATGTAGCCACTACCTAAATTTAGGCCCTCATCACTTTATGCTTGGATTATTGCAATGTCCTCCTAATTTGTTTCTCTACCTTTACCGAACAAAGACTGATCATGGTGAAATGATTATTATGTTGGATACCTTTCCTGTCTGTTAAAATATATTTCTTTTTTTATGATGTTATATGGTACTTGTCATGGTCAGTACCACCTAATTCTCTTTTTGAAGAAAGTATGGATGATCTGTAGATGCGAGGCATCATTTATAAGCCTTTAGTCTCATTTCTTTGATCCTGAATCATATTTTTCAACATATCTTCACTATCTTTGGTGAATGGCCTTATTTGCATTGAAGATATTGAGTATTAACATTTATTATTATTTAATTTAGAATGTCTTGTTGAATTCTTCATAGAAATTCTCAGCTTCTTAATCCTTTGCAATAGATGATACACACAATAGAATTAATTTTATATGGACTTTTTTTTTTATAAAGGCAGAATTCACAAGCACTTCAACAAGAAATGAATAGATTTCCCAAGAAATCATGCTTCTGGTTTCTCTTGGATGTATGACAAAACCAATTTTATCAAGTCCATTAATTTGCCTCAACCAAAGAGAACCAGAGAGTTATTCTTTCATTTAGCAGTAACTTCCTCTTTTTTTATGCTTTTTGTATATATTTTATTTAATATTTTAGTTTTCAACATTGATTACCACAAGATTTTGAGTTATACATTTTCTCCCCATTTCTACCCTCCCCCCCCACTCCAAGATGGCATATATTCTGATTGCCTCATTCCCCCGTCTGCCCTCCCCTCTTCCATCTCATTCCCCATCTCCATCCCCTTTCCCCTTACTTTCTTGTAGGGTAGGATAGATTTCTATACCCCATTCCCTATATATCTTGTTTCCTAGCTGCATGCAAAAAAAAAAAATTAATTTTTTTTAAGCATCTGTTTTTAAAACTTTGAGTTCAAAATTCTCTCTCCTCTTCCCTTCCCACCCACCCTCCCTAGGAAGGCAAGCAATTCAACATAGATCACACATGAATCATTATGCAAAACATTTCCACAATGCTCATGTTGTAAAAGGCTAACTATATTTCCTTCCATCCTATCCTGTCTCCCTTTATTCAATGTTCTCCCTTGACCCTGTCCCTTTGCAAATGTGTTTGCTTTTGATTACCTCCTCCCCTTATCTATCCCTCCCTTCTATCATCCCCCCCTTTTTATCCCCTTCCCCTTACTTTCCTGTTCAGTAAGATACCCAATTGAGTGTGTATGTTATTCCCTCCTCAAGTTGAATCTGATGAGAGTAAGATTTGCTCATTCCCCCTCACCTGCTCCCTCTTCCCTTCCAGCAGAACTGTTTTTTCTTGCCACTTTTATGTGAGATAATTTACCCCATTCTATCTCTCCCTTTCTCCCTCTCTCAATATATTCCTCTTACCCCTTAAATTTATTTCATTTTTTTTTTAGATATCCCTTCATATTCAACTCATCCTGTGCCCTCTGTCTATATTCCCTTCAGCTACCCTAATACTGAGAAAGGTCTTCTGAATTACACACATCATCTTTCTATGTAGGAATGTAAACATAATAGTTGAACTTTAGTAAGTCCCTTATGATTTCTCTTTCTTGTTTACCTTTTCATGCTTCTCTTGATTCTTGTCTTTGAAAGTCAAATTTTCTATTCAGCTCTGGTCTTTTCACTGAGAAAGCTTGAAAGTCCATATTTTGCCTTGGAGCATGATACTCAGTTTTGCTGGGTAGGTGATTCTTGGTTTTAATCCTATCTCCTCTGACCTCTGGAATATCATATTCCAAGCCCTTCAATCCCTTAATGTAGAAGCTGCTAGATCTTGTGTTATTCTGATTGTGTTTCCACAATATTCAAATTGTTTCTTTTTGGCTGCTTGCAGTATTTTCTCCTTGACCTGGAAACTCTGGAATTTGGCTACAATATTCCTAGGAGTTTTCTTTTTGGAATCTTTTTCAAGAGGCAATCAGTGGATTCTTTCAATTTCTACTTTATCCTCTGATTCTAGATTATCAGGGCAGTTTTCCTTGATAATTTCTTGAAAGATGATGTCTAGGCCATATTCCCAGCCAATTACTTGACCCTTGAGCTTTTTGTCAGGATATGACTGCTTGTAGAGAGTATTTTGTCCCAAGCTTTAGGGTCCAAGCACTACTGTTTTCAGAACTTCTACTCCACCATCACCCCAGGCTCTGTCACAGCTGTGCTCCTCCTCCCCCAAGAACTGCCAACCAGGACCGCAAGTCAGATCCAAGCAAGGCACAGCAAGAGAATCTGCCTTTGTCCCCCCAAAGTGCTCCTTGCATTCTGGCTCTGATTTGCTGCTAGATTCCTCCTACCATGTGAGCCAGGGACTCAGGAAGCTGCTGATGCTGGCACTCTGGAGGCAGCCTCAGGAGCTTTCTGCTGCTGCATGACCTCCTCCACCCCCAGAGCTGGCAGCTGGACTGCTCTGAACTCGATCCTGCAGTTTCCCCCAACCTGCTCTTTGGCATTTGTGTATTGAGAAGTCGGGTAACTGCCAGAGCTCACCGTTTCATGGCCCCAAGACCTGTTCTGGCTGGCTGATTCCAGGTCTAGTCTTTCCCGGTGTGACCCAGGCTGGGCTGTGCTCTGCTCTCAGCACCGTGCAATAGACCTTTCCCAGTGACCATTCAGGCTCTCCTGGGCTGGAGAGCTGTTTCCCTCTGCTATTTCGTGTGTTCTGCAGCTCTAGAATTTGTTCAGAGCCATTTTTACAGGTGTTTGGAGGGGTTTGGTGGGGAGCTTAAGCAAGTCCCTGCTTCTGCCACTATCTTGGCTCTACCCCCTGTAACTTCCTCTTGTCTTTCAGTTTTACTTACTTTGTTAAGATCAATGGGTTTCATTTCCTCCAACCATCCACTTGCTGGTCACTGGACAAGAATTTCTCATTCATGATATAAACAACTTAATATTTATTTATAGGTGATATGAAACCTGCATAATTATTAACATCTTCTGGGTGCTCTAAAAATGATGAAAATTCAGAAACCTTTACAGGGTGGTAAGGTAAATATTTGTGGGCAAGAAATCTTCCCTGGTGCTCATTTCATCATGCTACTTAGAAGACCTGGCTACCCGTGGAGACACTTTGAGTTTTCCTATCCCAATACCTAGAAGAACTCTATAGGCTTTTTTGCCAAAATTGGTCAGCTAACAATTGACAAGAATTTTTAAGCACTTACTTTATGCTTAACTCACTCCCCTCTGTCCCCCCATCAGTGCCTTGTCATGGTGGAGGGGCTTGTGTAACTCAATGAAACTACGAGCTATGCCATGCTGGGTTACCTAAGAGAGACAGGTCATAGTGGAGAGTTCTGACAAAAGGTGATCCACTAGAGAAGGAAGTGGCAAACCACTTCAACATCTTTGTCAGGAAATCTCCATGGACAGTACTAAAATGCATGACGTTGGAAGATAAGCCTCTCAAGTCAAGGGCCTGGTATGCTATGGTCACAGGGGCACAGAGAGTTGGAGGAAGCTGGACAGTAACAACAGAAGTGTTAGACACTAGGGATACAAACACAAGCAAAAAGACAGTCTTTGCTCTCAGGAATTCCCAATACAGGAAGACAACGTATAAAAGGCAGATTTTTCTCTGAAAAATTCAACAAGATTTTCCAAACCAAATAATAATAAATGTTAATACTCAGTGTCCTCAATGCCAATGTAGCCATAAGGAAAGATGGTGACAAATAATTTGGAAAATATGGTTCTGGAAAAAAGAAATGAGACCCAAGGCTTATAAACTGTTAAGATGCCTCATATCTACACATCATTAATACATTCTTCAAAAAGGGATTTAAGGTGGCATTGTACATAACAAGGGGTGACAGAAGCATAATGGTAAAGACCAGTCAGAAGCAAAGCTGGGAAGGGAATGAAGGATGGCCAGCCTGGGCCCTAAATGCCTCACCCCTTCTGCCACACTGCCTCATGATAAATCTTTCATTTCCCTCTATTCCACTGCTAGGGCTAGTGAGTCTCCTTTAAAAAAAAAAGAAAAGAAAACAAGCCGAGTAAATTAATTTAGACAAAGGTAGTGCACTAGAGTAGAAAAAGGATTGGATTTTGGAGTTGGAGGACCTGTGTTTGAATCCAGACCCTGCTGCTTACTACCTTGGACAGCTCACTTCTACTGCCAGTCCCTTAGCCTCTTCATCTGGAAAATGAATTAGACTGGATAACTTCTAGGGTCCCTTCCAGTCAAACTCAAATAGAAGTATCTGTACCTAAGGATCCCTGCAGGTCACATGTTGACTTAGAAAACCATGAATTAACCTTATCTATGTGGCAGTGTATTTTTATTTATTTTGTTAAGTATTTCTTACTTACCTTTAAATCTGGTTCAAGGCACCTGGGCCACAATATCTGTGGGCCGTGACACCTCTGGTCCATGGTACTCTAAAGCGGGAATCCTGATAGCCCTTAAACGTCCCAGCTGTAATTGTACCTGTTTGTGTATTTTTTTTTTTAAGGGAAACTCATTAGCCTTAGCAGTGTGACAAAGGGAAATGAAAGACTTGACATGAGGCAGTGTGGCAGAGGGGGTGGGGCAGCTAGGTGATACAACAGAAAGAATGCTGGGCCTGGAGTCAGGAAGACCCAAGTTCAAATTTAGCCTCAGACATTTGCTAGCTCTGTAACCCCAGGCAAATCATTTAAAAATCCGTTTGCCTCGGTTTCCTCATCCGTAAAATTGGGAAAATAATGGCACCTACCTCCCAGGTTTGTGGTGAGGATCAAATGAGATAATTGTAAAGCATTTAGCACAGTGCCTGGCACATAAGCACTGTATGCTTCTTATTGTTATAGAGGTTTGGACCTGGTATCAGGAAGACCTGCATTCAAACTCGGTTTGCTAGTTGTATCACCTTGGTCAAGTCACCTAGTCTTTCAGCCTCACTTTCAGCATTTGTAAAATGTTAGGACTAGATTTGACCTCTGAAGTCCCTTCCTGTTCTAAATCTATGATTTTATGATTTCAGGCACTAGAAGGAAAACATTTTGGGGCTGAGGAGGTGTAGCTGGTTCTTCTGGGAGTTAGCTCCCTGGGGTGGGCTGCCCTAAATTGTGCCTATTTGTCACAATTCTTTCATTTGTGCACTTTTGAGTCTCCACACTTTTTATAGAGGCTCTCATCTCAAGTTGAGTTAACAAGTCAGACAGGAGCACAAGGGGAATCCTAGGATTTGCACACCTAGATTATTAGTACATAAAGTCAGCCCTGGTGAGACTATGGGCTGGGAAGGTTCTTTGTCCACAGAATGATGCCACCATGATATACACCTGTGTGTCAGGGAACGAACAGAACTACAGCTATGCACCAACAGATTGGGTTTCTATTCTATAATCTAAAAAGAAATAGGATTAGGAATAATAAGCTAACTTGAAAACAAGCAACAATCTCTTGATTATCAAGACTATTTAACTCTGAAGTAGTGAGGGTTTTTGAGTCATTTTCTCCAAGCTCCTTGGACACAGAGGCTTGGATCATTCAAAAACCTCTGACATCTCTTTTAACTCCAATTTTGATTTGTCAGAAATGGAATCCATAAGCATTAAGTACCTTCTGTGTGCTTACTGGGGTTGACTATGAAGTGTGGTAGTGTGTTTGAAGATTTGAATGAAGCTATATTTGCTATTCTTAGGTAGAAAAGGATCCAGAAGCAGACCCATGGAAGCAGACCCCAACCAGATTTATTTCCAAGGTGGTGAGGACAGCTTGACATAATCAAGGTAACAGAGTGATAGAATTTTTAAAATGGAAGAGATTTCAGGAGTCATCTAATTCCTGCTACATCAGATCTTATGTGGTCTTCCCTCAATGGGATGAGAGATGAGGGGGCAAAGAGACAACAGAATGTCTAGATGATTGCGAAAATTACTGGGCTTTCAGAAACTAAACAAAGTACAAGTAACTTTGCAGATTAGTATTTTTAAGAATACAATTTGGGCATTTTCTAAATCTAGAAAGCATCATTGGGATAGAAACCCATTATATAGTTATTCCCCTAATATACTTGGAACCCAGCTATGAATGGAAAGGTAAAGAATTTGGTTATTATCTGAATCTTCGTGTGCATGGTACAGTAAAAAAAAAAAACAACAATGTAAATGTACCTGGGAGTCAAGAGACATGGGTTCTAATCATGGTTCTGCCACTAACTAGTTGTGGGACCATGGTCAAGTCATTCAATCTCTTTGATACTCAAATGTCCTTATCTGTAAAATTTTTTTTTAAAAAAGGTTAAATCTTAAAGAAAAAAAAAACTGGGATGATTTGAAACTCCTTTCAGTTCTAATATTCTGTGGTCCTAAGTGGTACTTAAATGTAAAGTGTGAGTGACAGGAAGAGTAGACAGCAGTTTTAAAGAAGGGAGGAAACAGTTTATTGTGTTGAGCAGGCCTCATTTGCATTACAGTATGAGGAAATTCATTTTCAATTCACTTCTGGCTGCAGAGTTCTGCAGACATTCAAAATTCCAAAGCTTGCTTCCAATCAAGTGTCAGCACCTGAACTCAGCAATGCATTAATTAAGAGAATTACAGTAAAATAGAATATTTATAAAGATTAAAAAAGTACATAGTTTCTTTAAAATTCTAACACCCTTTTTTCCCTTTGTACATGTTTGCCCCTTCATTACCACAGATTCCAGTAGCTGAAAGTAAATCTTGAGAATCTTTTGCTTTCTCCAAAGACTGCTAAACTGTCAACTTCTGGTGAATTTTGTTCACTCTGCCCCTAATTTTTCTTTTTGGAGGGAATCATACCCTTATGTCAGGAAACTCAGATGGTGAGAAGCAAGGCAAAGCATAAATTAAATTTGGATTTCCAATTAGTCAATGTTAAAAACCATCTGGAATATTCTAAAATAGCTAAGCCAGTGTTATTATTTATGACAGGTAGAATAGGAGTGTGAATTTCATGTTACAAATCAATTTGTTCCTACTCTTAGCCTCTATACTGTTGAGGTTGGTTGTAAAGTTTATCAAATCAAAGCTTTAAAAAAATGCCCAGTGGTAACACAACATATCTATAACAAGCAACTAACTTTTACTATAAAATACTGATCAAGCTGGTCAAATACCCTATTTGTAAACTGGGGTACAACTGGATTCTCTTCAGAGATTCTTGTTTGCAAAATTATTATTGATAATAGGTAGTTTAAATAGTGAAAAATATTTTGGGGATCTAGGTTCCTGGAGGGGGTTTCCATTAAAAGGCACAATCCAAATAGAAAAACACTTGATGAAATCCTGAGAAACTGTGTTCCTACAGTTTTACGGAAATTACAAGCATTATCACCATGTAGTATAATTCTGAACTTTTCTTATTCCAAACCTGTGATACTTCTATACCAACTACAGAATTCAAAGAACCAACTACAGACAGGAAATCCAAATGAATTCTCAATCCGAAAAGATGCACAGTGTTTTTTGACAGAGTACGGTCTATTTGCTTCAACATGTACCAGATACTGGCATTACAAACACTCTGCTGAGGAATTCCCACCCTGCCCCCCACATCAGATTAGGAAGCATAGCCTGAAATGAAAAATATCACCCCGGTCAGACTAAAGAAATCATCAGCTACTTTGATGGTTCGGGCTGCCTTTTTCAATCAAATAGCTTATAAACTATTATTCCAGCCTTCCTATAAAGGAGTTCCACAAAATTTAGGATTTTAACAAACAAGTCACCCGAATGACAAAAGGATCACCGCAATATTTAAGTGTGGCTTTGTCCTGGGGTAGCAGAAAAAATCCTTACCACCCATCATTATACCAAAAGACTACTATACCAAGTGGTTTTTACACTTCACCAATTAGTATGTTGTCAATATATCATCCAAACAAAATATCCCAAGTGTTCCTAATTCTACTCTTTCAGACTAAAATGGATGTGGGCAAAGAAGCTATGTTAAAGTACAGAGATAGAACAGCAAACAAACTGTGTACAGCTGGCGTTTCAAACACATTGTTATAACCAGCAACGTCACTTAGGATATGCCAGCCACCACCCTCAAATCAAACTGTCATCATTGTTTAAATTGGGGAACTTAGGCCCTCTTCCTCAGGGAACTAAACTTGTACATTAACAATACTAATGACATCATATTTATATAGCACTTTTAAGGTTCTATAAGCAAAAGTCGTTCAAAATCAATCGAGTCCAGCTACTGATGAGGAAAGAACTATAGAGGTTAAGTGCCTTACCCAAGGTCACAAAAGTAGTAAATGTAGCACGGGAGGGATCTGAACCCAGATCTTCTGCCTCCAAATCCAGTGCTCCCTCCACCATACCATGCTGCCTCTCAAACTAGGACTATTGCCTTTGCTTAGCCTTAGCATGTTGATGTGTAGGTAATGAAGGGCAATCTAGCCCAGTGGCTAAGGCAGCAGTATTTAATACATATATTACTGCATTCCCATGGGGTAAGGTTGTACATCAGATAAATAGTGCCTTGCACAAAGTATTCGACCTTTGTTGATCTGATTTAAAAATGTACTCTTTTATCACATTTCAAAACTTTACCATTACTGTGGATAACCAATTTACACTTGATGAAAGGGGAAGGTGGTGGCTCAAAGTCAAGTCTATATTATGCACTAATATGATATGCTCCACAGTTATCCCACATATATGCTATATGAAGAGTTTTCAGATCTCAGTCAAATAAATACCACTGTTCATAGAACATAAGATAGTTATAAGCTAAATCATTTCTCTCCAGAACTATTTTGGAAAGAAAATTTTCCCCTCGTGGTAAAACAATATAAAAAATAATAAATCAATTCCACACAAATGTTGGCTTTTCCTTTTTTCAAAAACAGCTGTTGAATATTTCTATAACTAGTCAGAAAAAAAAAACACACTGAACACTATTTTCCTAACTTGAATAAGATTCAGTGCCATCTCAATTTCTAAACTGATCTATTTCCTAACCATTCTGCCATAACCTTTTTTTTTGGTGGCAAAGTCAAAGACGACTTTACCCCATTGTTCAAGTAACAGTAACATCTTCTGAGGCATTGAGTATTAATCAAATATTTAAGCTGTGCTAACCAGCAAAGAGTGATTGGTTGGGAAGAACAAAACCATTTCCAAGGCACCTTCTTGCAAATTAGGTAAACTATTCAACCATCTTTTTTATAACAAGATGGGTTATCTAGAGAGGTGATAAGGATGCATTTGCTCTAAATGAAGGTTTGTACTTAAATCTCCTTATGGGAAGCAATTATGTCAAAAGAAAACTTGGCTGGAAGACACTAAGATGAAACCTGGCACCCTTAAGTAATCCTCACGTGTAGATCCTCTTGAAAAAGTCATTACTATAAAGAAGTTTAAAAAAATCAGTATCACGTTTACTTATTTCCCACTGTCATACCAAATTTTTGATGAGACATGGAACATATGTTTTCGGACACGATTTTTTTCTCCCTACAGAGTAGGTAACCTCTGAAGGCTAGATAAAATTTAACTGAAGAAGTACAGACAATCCTGCTTGTTCAGAGCAAGAATGCTTAATCATCACTGTTCATAATCCTTCAACTAAGTTTTCAGAAGCTCCAGGGGGAAGGGGTTATGTTGCAGCAACTGCTTGTGGCAGAGGTCTTGCAGACCTGAGTTTTGCTTAATTAGGGTTCAAGTCATCAAATTCTCTCCTGCTCCTATACATTTTAAGGGGTAAAAGGAGGGAATGATGCAAACAAAACAAAAAAAGTGACTACAAGTCACTCAACCCAAAATGTTATTTTGAAAAGTGAATGGTAACTGCTAAATTCATTTTGATGGTGCAGATCCTTAATCTAACTTTTATTTCTGCACAAGGTTAGGTAATGAGCTATTTTAGCAATTTCCCAAATTTCTATAAAAGATACCTTTTACTTTTTAGAACGATTTCAAATGAATCCGTGACTGAAAATCAGCATCAGATTTGAGATGTCAGGTTTTTCATTTTAGAAAAAAAAAATTTTAAAACCTTTTTTAAGCAGGTGAAATATGAAAATACAAGACTTTGCTGTGCTTTTAAGGGCAGGTTTGATAGCTCCTACCTCTCTTGGAAGAAGCAATATGCACAACAAGGTCATATTTACATACAGCCCAGTGAGATTCACATAAAGAGCCAGGAAGCTTAAAAACTGCCTTGTTGGGTGCCCCACAGTTTATGCTGCCAGGTCACACACGTGACCTATTTGTCCACAGGCCTATGGTCAGTCTCAACAGAGAGAAAAACACCAGGATGATTTACGGCTGTATAAAAATTAAGACATAGAAGGCATTTGCTTAACTGGCCACGTTTAGGATTCTTTCATCTGATAACGTACCTATGTGGATCCAACGTCTTTGTCTTCTCAAGTTTCATTTACAGAGCATTATAACAAAACAATAAATGAAAAGGAACACAAAGTAATGTGCAAAGGGATGACAACAATAACAACGAAGCTCTTGGGTAACAGATAATGAAATTTAGAAACGAACCTTTGACAAAAATATGGGTATCATCACTCAGTCTATTTAAATAAAATCCTACTGAGAAGTAGAGTGGATGAGCTGCCCAGAAGGCCTTCAGAACTCCCTCTTAATCCTACTATTGTAATAACCTGGCATATGATTATGATGATTTCATGTACCTTGGTTTCTGTTAAATATATCAGCTATAAGATTTGATTTTTAACCCTGCCCCTCAAAATGAAATCAGAAACTATAAAAATTTAATTTATGAAACAATGAACCAAAAGGTTTACAGGGTTGGGGGATGGGACAACAACATTTTTATTTTTAAAAAGACAGTGTGGTACGATCGGGTCATAAGAGAGAGTGACCAACTTGCAAGTATATGCCAGCCCACCCCAACCCCAAACCACCCCCCAAAAATGCTGGGTAGCTTCCAACTGAATTTAGCCTTTGCATTGAGCCAGTCCTGAGGAAACAGATGATCTATGAGTTAGGTCTCCATTCTACAATACATCTGCTATTCAGAAACAAGGAACAAATTTCTATAAACCTCAAACCACACAGATCATGTGAACACCACTCTTTCTCACAAAATAAAGTCCATTCAGGGCACAGTTCTTCTCTACAGTACAATGTGTAGAGCTTAGCTCCAGCAACAAACAAACACTGAGGTAAGAACTCGTGCACTTTGGATGTCCTGCTCCCCGTCACTAGGTATCCTGGGTGTGCTTTGACTGAGGTGATGTGGGTCCCAAAGAACATGCATTTGCTCGTCTGCCGCTGTTTGCCTCTGTGATTATGGAACTGCTTTTGGAAGAAAGCCCCCGGAAGATTCATTCTCCAAAACTCTAGAATCTACAATCAGCTATTCTGCATCAGTATAAATCCAGTATAATCTTAATTCCAATGATCTGGAGCTGAATAATTCATTTGGATACAGCAACCCAAAATTCCAGGATTTAAAAGCTTGGAAACATCCTCATATCCAATTTATCAGCAGTTGTGTAGACATACCAGAAAAAAACCCTAGTATTTAATATAAAAATTGTCTTTCAAACAGTATCACTTCATTTCTTCCTTCAGGGATCATAATTCTACATGTGCTGGAAGCCCTGTGGAAAAGGAGAAAAAATTAAAATGAAGCAGGAAATCTAAGTTATAATTACACAGATCTAGCACACTCCTCAAACAGCATAATAAATTCTGATATATTAGGGAAATTCTCCCAATAAAAGCTACAGCTCATAATTTCTTGTTTTTGCTTATTTAAATCTTTAAAAATAGGGTCCCAATTCTTTAGCTCAACTAATCAGCAATTTTAATTTTTGCATTTATACATCTTGATAAAATTTCCTTAAAAGACCAAAGATAAAATTCAAAGGCTACGTTTTGGCTGTGTATGGTATTTACTCCTTGGATTCAACTCTACCATCTCTATGGTTCCCTGGAAAAGCTCATCACCAGGAAATTCATCATCCCAGAGAAGGCCTCAGCCTTGGAACTCAGTATGCTTCTCCCCCTCTGATAGGAGAACTAGAGGGTGGGGAAACAGACTCCTCCCAAGGCCTCTCTTTATTTTTAATTAATTATTTGTTTGTTTTTAGTTTGCAACACTCAGTTCCACAAGTTTTTGAGTTCCAAAGTTTCTCCCCCTTCCTCTCAAGATGGCATGTAATCAGATATAGGTCCTACATATACTTTCACATTAAAAAGGCCTCCCTTTAAAGAAGGCCATCAGCTCAACCATCTCGTATCAACTGTACTCCCTGAATTCAATTCCACCGTCATCATGGCCCCCTCAGGTTTTCAGCTTCTTTTAGTGTGCTGTCTTTCTTCCACTAGAACGTAAATTCCTTGAGGGAAGGTTTTTTTTCTTATTTGTATCCCCAGAGTTTAGCACAGTGCCTGGTACATAGTAGGTGCTTAATAAATGTTTATTGAATTGAATTACATGTATGCACACATACATTTTCAAAGAACAATACTTAGGGCAATTTTACATTAATTTGCAGAATTCTACTTAAATCCATTCATTAATGTCTTTGGGAAAACAAAGAGGTGCTCTCAGAGAAAATTTTAGATTAGGTAAATGCATCATTAAACCAGAGAATCAAAAATAGCAACAAAAATGATAATATCATCATGTATTTATAAAGCCCTTTATTTATTCACATATAATTACTGCAAATAAATAGGAAAATTTTTATTATCTCTAACCTCTGAACACAATGTTTTAAACACTCAAAAAGAAGCCCAAACACGAATCACTTTTAAAAGATTCTTGTCTAAAGTTAGTTTAGGATTACCTTCTATGCTTGGTTCTTTTGTCTCATTCTCTGGATGCCTGATTCCCATTTCCTTTTCTTTCTGGAAACGACCCTGTAATTGTTTGATTTCGAGGTCATAGTCTTGCCACTCCGGGACAATCCGGACGGCCGCCTGCAGCTTTGGCTCTTTGGTCATTGGATTATTACACTGTGAATGATGGAGATTGGAATTAAAAAGAAGGGAACATAACATCTAGCTGAAAGGCTCAAAATATATGTAAGTTATAATCTAAAAAGTAGCTCTGTTTGGTCTTAAACATATAGAACTTAAAATTGTGGGAGTAAAGGGTTACGATGGACTAGTCAAAAAGAATGAGGCTATGGAATGGAGAAAGATAACAAAATTAACACAGGCAAAGATAATATGCTGAAGGGTCAGGAATCTAAGCTGAGGTCCTTTTTTCTGGAAAGAATGGAGAGCCACTTGGTTCAAATACTAAATTAGGGTACTGGTTTTAAGGATAGCACAGTTAGAACAGGTTTCTCCCTTCTTCAGTAATCAATCAATTACACAATAATCATACTGGGGAACTGTCGCTCCTATCATTTCTAAACTGCAGGGAGAATAGTTATAATTACAGTAAGACAGCCCTCTCCATACTGATCTGTATTGATCTAACTTACGAAACTATGGGAAAAAACTGATCAAAAATAAACAAATTTTGTATTAGAACTATTTAGCCTTACACAACATGAAATTAAAATGCAGTCATTACATCAGTGGCAAGCTTACCAAATCAATTGTTTTTGCTTTTTTCTTGGAGGCATCATCACACCATGTTTCACACCAAAGCCATTCTTGTGGGAGAGACTTAATTGGCACCTGATGAATCATGTTATTGGGTAAATCCTGTTCGGAGAACAAAATAAAATTTAAACAACAGCAACCAAATTACTAATGGAGGAAAAACCTAAAAACTTCTGGACAAGTAAACAGCAACAGTGTTACCTGTAATTAACATTTTAAATGATCACCCAATTGGAGATTCTTAAGATTAGCGATGAAGGCTCTTAGAGATCATCTAGTCTAACTCCATCATTGATGATGAAATTTAGGATCAAGTGAACTGTCCAAGGTCACAGAGTTAGTGGCTGAGCCGACTTAGAACTCAGATTAAGTTTGCTCTGTCCAATGCTTCTTCCATTATACTATACTTGAAGGTAAGTTTGTTCATTTAGTAATCCCACCTTTAGATAGGGCCAAACTTACATCACAAAAGAGACTTATACGATTTAAAAAAAAAAAAAACAAACTCACCAACCCCTGGAATACAAATTCCATAAAATATCTAATAATACTAAACAAGCAGATACTTAAAGTTTAACACACAAACCACAGCATCTTCTCTGCAGAATTTTTCCTTTTGATTTAATTTGTCAACTTATAAGATATGTAGAGGTTCTTTTCTGGCACCTATAATTTTGTTCTTTATCCCAAAGTAGCAATTTATAGTTTTTTGGCTGTTTTTAAAAAGAGATTTACAAAGGTTTGTCTAGTTTCCTTGCTACCACACAAGACTGTATCCCATACCCATATAGTAAAAGTTGTATTTGTCCTTTCTTTTTGAAGAGGACCATAGCATCAGGGAATGATGACACGACTTGCAGTTGACTTTGATTTGAGTGAAGGAGGGCTGTACAAGGTAACCAGCCTCACTTTCTCCTCCAGAGCCATCTGGATCCAGTGACCAGATATTCATCAGGATGACTGGAGATGGCCCGGGATGCATTGAGAGATGCTGGCCCTTTTAGCCTAAGGCCTATTCATGTACTCATTTAGATCGAGGTAATGCCCATTCAGTGAATAGGCCTCATTAAGAAGTGAGTCCAGGGATGGCCTCTTTAATTAGAAAAAAGAAAAAAAAATCAAGCAGGGAGGGGAAGACCCTCAGGGTTGCTGTAAAACCAGTTCACTCTGAAGCTCACAGATTGGACCACAATAGGTCCCTGCCCAAGCTCCACTTAATGTCAGTATTTGGCGCCCTTCTGGCTTAGAGTGAAGGTCAATGGTAACCATTTCTCTTTGGAACAGTAGTAGTAGTAGTAGTAATAGTAAAAGTAATAAGATTTACAAACAGCTTTCCTAACAACCCTGGGAGACTCTTATTACAAGTACTCTTATTCCAGGCTTACAAATGAGGAAATTGAGGTTGAGAAAAACTAAATGGTAGGTAAATTTAGGCCACACAGCTACTAAGTATATAGGAGTAGGTCTTAAAAGCTAAGTCTCTCCAGAATCCCAGTCCACTATCTTTACATTATATCACAGTGCCTTTTAGAGCTATTTTAAGAGTTTACCTCAGCAAACTGTTTTATTCTCAGGAATTATTTTACAGAGAGAAATGATGGGAAGATATTGTTCACATACCATGAATCACATGAGGTTTGGGATATTGACTGTAACACATTCAAAACGTAGCCTGATGGTGAGCAATTTGAAGCTAGTCAACTGAAATTGGATTCCATCAGAGAGTACAATATAGGAAAATTATGTTGAGGTTAGCAAGGAGATCCCTAAAGGAATTTGATATTAGTTAAATAAAAAATCCGATATTATTATGATTGGTGTAGATAAAAAGTGACATGGTATTACATGCAAAGTCATTTAAACTGGTGATGGACCATATTCATAAAGCTTTGTAGTAGAGCACATACCAAAAAAGAAAAAAAAAATTTTTTTTGGTGAACTAAACCAGCAGGTGAGATCACAAAGCCAACATTCCTCTGCCCCCATCCTCCCAACCTTAAGTGACTCATTCTCATCATATCTGAGGAGAAGCAAAAGAATAAATTGAGGACACCTAGGAAAAACTGTCAAGAGGTAGCCCTATGACTAAAGCAACTCTTGTTTTCAGTCTCCCTTGCTCTCTCCTACTCTCACTCTGTTCTTAGTTTAGGACAACTCAGGAAGTTTTCAGAAAGATGTAACATGCCTCTGTGGTAAAGCTTGAAGCGAGGAAAAGGGATACTTTAGCCTTAACCCAACATTTTAAGACCAAGCACATAGTTATAACAGAACATATTAAACCATGAAAAAGATTACTTACCTGATCAAGATTTGAAAGGCTGTTGGGATCCTGACTCAGGCCTTGGTACTGTCCTCGGAGTCTGTCTCCAGCAGCTATCTTCCTAAACTTCTTCAGATCCACAACATACAGTGCACTAAGTACAGAAGACCCAGCTGTTAAAAGCCATGGAATATGTCAGAAGCACCAATTCACCACATTCAAAAAAATAAATGGCTTAGTGGCCAAACATTTGGACTTTGCTTGTGGAGAGCAAAGATAGCCTCACCTAAGCTGAATTCTCACAGGGGAACTATGGGTCACAAGTATTTACTGTTTCAAAGGAGAAGTTATTATTTCCAGGAGAAAATAAAAATAATAATAATTCCAAGAATAAAAAAAAAATTCTGTCACTATTAGCTCTCATTGCCATCACTGTTGCTTATCATCATTGTTGTCAAAAGACAACAAAACATCTGATCAAAGATTTCTAGCAAGCATTAGCCATTTACGTAACAACTATTGTAGTTAACTGAAACATAACTGCTAGTCAAAGGTCAAAAGCATCTTGCTGACTGTAGTTGCTACAATATTGCCAATTAAGAACCAAAATAGAAAGTAATACAGTAATTCCTCTGATCCAAGGTCAAAATGGAAGGATACTGGTTTCATTTTCCTACAGCAATATTTCTCTTCCTTCAAATCTCCCCCAAAAAATAAAAAATTTTTCTTAGTCGCTCTTTTCCAAGAAGAATTAGTATAATAGCAGCTTCAAGGGTGATTAAAAAAATATGCAAAGTCACTTTCTCAGTACCTGATATGGTATTTTCGTCCAGATAAATGACTGGCCCAGTAGCCTGACTTCCAGAACCTGTACCCATTCATTTCTTTGCGGCTGTCACAAAATGGAGTATAACCATAAGGGGCACCGTCCAAATTGAAATCTCTTAATTCCTTCAAATCTGTTCGAACAATCTTTAAAAAAGGAGGCCAAAAATTATGTCTAAAAACATGCCTATAAAGCTGGTAAAGACATATAACAAGTGAGTATTTTTGTGAAGCACAAATAATCAATATTTGCATGAGCCACGAACAGTTAAAAACCACCCCATGGTAAAAGTTTTAGGAAGAAAAAATGAAGGAAATTAACCTGTGGGGTTCCAAAGTGCTGTAATAAGACATACATTTTACAAGAAGCCGTTCACTTTACCATGTGAATTCCAATAAGAATTAGAGCCCACCAATTCTAAATGAGTGAAAAGAAGTTTGAATTACTAAAACATCAATATTATAGAGAAACTGAAAATGAATGAAATTTTGCAACTTTCAAGCCTGTAAAATATCTCTGATCAGAATAAAAAGAATTGCCTCATGTTAATATATAAGTTGTTTTGAAGTCTTTTCATTTGTCATTTCATATGCCAAGAGTCCTTAATATGGGGTGCATGAAATTGTTTTCAATCTTTTCATAACTATATTTCAATATAACTGTTTTCTTTTGTGATTGTATCTGTTATGTCTTTAAAAACATTCTGGAAGGGGTCTATGATATAAAAATCTTTAAGAATGCCTGGAATATGCTGTGTCCTTAAGTAGACTATAATTTCTAGAGGGTAAAGGCTCCATCATTTATTTCAAGGCCTACAGTAGATTTTCCATACATACTGACCAAGTTTCCCTTATTTCCTTTTTTCACACCTCTGGCCTCTCCTTCTTAATCAGTAACTCAAACAGAAAGGAAACTACATTAGCAAAAGCGGGGAAGGAAGGGAGAGAGGGAAGCCTCATAGAGGGTGAATGGGAAAGAAAAGCTCTATTATCTTTAGCTCAAATAGGTTAATGTAGACTGGTGGAAGTTTTCAGAGGATACAGCAAATTTAAAAAATTTTATGTACTGGGCTGTACCAATAAGACTCCAAAAGATGATAATGCATGTATTTCATTCACAATTTTAAAAATAATCTAACAAGTATATTAACCATGCACTAACCATTGTGGAGAATTCAAAATCACTCACTATTCAAAATTCAGCTTTCCTTAATATAACTAATTTCTTTCATTTTTAGTTTCATTATTTTACTAGCAAATACTCTAATATCAGATATATTATTTGCCAAAAGCCCCTCCTCCACATGTTGTATGAGAAAGGCAGGGGGGTGGGGTAGGGTGGGGTGGTTAAGGGCAAGGTTGGTTGGTAAATAATAGTGCGTTTGTTTTCCTTGTCCAAAATTCTCTTTGGTCTGTACCCTTTAATTGCTATCCAGAAAAATCCTCATTCTCTATAGATTATCTGCATCATTTATCAGTGCTCAGCAACCCAGCTGGGTTAGGTTAGGTTTTCATTGTCCACACAAAACTTCTCCTTCACTAGGGCAGACAATCAGAGGGTGGTTGTAAACACCCTAAAACTCTTATTTCTTTCAATTCACCAAAGCTGGGGCCTCAACAGCTTACCTGATCAGCATCCACAAACAGGAATTTGTCAACAACTAGTGGGAAAAGTACATCCAGAAAGAGAATCTTGTAGCCCCAAATGATGCGCTGCTTTTCTGTCTGCTGATGAAGCCACCGAGGCCATTTATACTGAACAAGCTCATACTGGAAATTGTATTCCTTTGCCATGTATGGGATAAATTCCTTTTATAAAGGAAACATATATGAAGTCATTTATTAGAATCCAGCAAATGTATGGCTATTACATGGGTAAAACACATTTAACCAAGAGAACTGTCTTCAAAAATACTCCTCACCTTAATCCCCTAAAGTCATCAAGCAGACCAATTTTGGTCATAATTTGAAATTGTGGAAATATCTAACGATTCTGAAGCCTTTTACATAAATTCCTTTAATACTTTAAGGCTGTACCTTTTTTTCCCCCCCAGTAAGGGTATTTCCTCAATTAACATAGATTACAAGCCTTTTATAGTAGGCCATCTTAGTCTCTACAATTAAAAAATTCATCACTTTGAGGCTAATCTGGGTGGTAAGACAGTTCTCAGAGAGCATATATAGTCTTTTACAAGGCTTTATATTTAAAGCTCTGCCAGCTTAGTAAATTAACGCAAATTAAACTTAAAATGCTCGTTTTTTAGAAGAGTTATATGGCTGAGTGTAATTTAAACTTAAAGAAAGCATTCCACACTGGGAGATGTTCCTATCTTATACTTCAGGAAAACTGTTATTTGAATAGTTTTGATAAACGTTAAGTTTACCCTAGATCCAAGTCTGACCAAAAAAGAATTATGCAGCATTCCACATAATTTTTGATGTGGTAGTAAATGGTCATGAAGGTTAGAAATGGTAAATTGAAAACAATTTAAAGTTCACTGGCACAACTACTGAGGTCAGATAAGTAAGTTTGCTTTCCACCTCCTGACATAAGAGGGATACAACAGAGATGCAGATATAAATTTTCAGACACGGAACATGTGAGAATTTGTTTTGCTTATCTGTTACCAAGAAAGGATCAATAAGGATTTTAATGTTAGGGGGAAGGGAGTATAGATTAAGGAATTGTGAAGAAGGTGGACTATTAATAATGATTCTCCCTAAAAACGATGTATAGAACAGATGGAGGTTCAGAGCAAGGCACAGACAAGGAAGATATCTTAGAAACAGACACGCTGAATGTACTGTGTTAAAAATGAAAATAAGTTGAATATGATGGAAAATAGTGGTTTCTTATGCATTCTCTTTTTCTGTTTTTTTGGGGTTTTTTGTATATGGAAATGCTCCTTTGGTGGGAGTTCTAACAGAATGACAAAAAGTCAAAATTAAAGATAAATAAACATAATTCACTGGCCAAAATACCGCCCTCCCCCAAAATCACGTTCAAAGTAGGTAGAGACAACAGAAAGTAGGTAAAACAGCCCTTGGAAGTTTAGGGATGTCCCTGTTACAACAGTATTTAGCCTTTCATTGATGAACAAACCTTGAATGTAGGTGACAAGTAATTCTTCAAGAACCAGAATTTCACAGGCGTCTTAGTATTTTTCAGAACTGAGAGCATCATTATACTGTCAAACAAAAGCAAAAAAACAAAACAAAACAAAAAAACCAACAAAAACACTTTATATTGCTTTTGACATCAATACTATCAACTACCATTATCTAAAACAGACCACTTGACTTTGTACTAGGTGGTTATTTGACAGCTCAGTTAAGCAAAAGAAGACCATTATTTAACCCAGAAAGCTCCTAATCCCCCTATTAAATAACATCAGACTGAAAATTACTCTTACACTACACCAAACCAAATAGAAACTATCACCCAATCAAGTGGATAGCTATTTTTTCCACTAAAAAAACTTCTGCAAATCTATTTGAATTATGGTATACTTTAAAAATGTTTGTTTTATTCAAGTGGGAGGAAGAGCCGTACAGCACAATACAAACATCAATCTCAGTGCCAAATTAGCAATTATCACAGCAACCACCCTCCACCAGATAAAAGGATAAAGCCACAGCAGCTTTTAGGAATGACTCAAACAATGGGCAACCACAACACACACTTCAAAAGTTTGCATGGAAAGAAGACTGGAAGGGAGCCAAATCTCCCACTCATTTGCATCAATGGAGAGCTTTCCCACATGGCTGTATACCATTTCAACCTCCAATCAAATCTCATGAGATGTTTAAAGAAAGTCAGCTCACAAACTTCAACAAGATTTATTTTTTAACTGTTCAATTCGATTCACTTCTTTGGCTTCAGTTTCTTCTCCTGTAAACTGATCCATTATACCCCTTTCAATTCTTAAAATTTCTGATTCTCTTCTATGAAATTTAGCTTTTCTGAAGCTAAAAGGTAATGAGTAGCACTGGACAATATTCTTGTCAGCTACAAAGTGAGAAAAAAGAACCCAAAGAATACTAAACCTCAACTGAGGCTAATGGCCTGAGTTCAGGTCCATTTTCTGACAGTTACAATCTGTGTGGCCTGGAGCAAGTCAACTTCTTTTCTCTGAACTTGTTTATTCATTCATAAAATGAATGGAATATTTGCATCACTCACCTTGCAGGGTTGTAATAAGGAACTTGCTCTATGGTAAGCACTATATAAATTATGAACACTCCATGAGCCATAGCATATTTAATACTTCAATGATCTGTAACTAGCTTGATACTGACACTCCCTCCACCAAAGCAGAATGAAATCCTTACAAAATTTAGTAGATAATTAGACTTTCTAAGGGTGAAAAATCTGATCACTCTGGGGTCAACCCAATAAGAAGTATCTATCAACCTGGTTAAGCTAGTCCTGGCACAACAGACATCTTCTATTACCAGTCCTGTTCAAAAGTCTTTCCAGTTTGATGAGATGGATCAGAACTTACATTCTAACATCACAGTCTTCAAGAACCCCGGGTTACCTCCAAGAAGCAATATGACATCAGAAGAGAATTCTAGTGGAAGTATTATATGTGCTTTTATATCTTATTAAAGAAGAAGGCTTAAAAGATTCTTCCAGTAACATTTTGATCACTTTCCAAGGCTTATGTGTTCTAATTAATGCTCTCCTAAATAACAGTCAGGCACATAGAGAGAGGTCAACCATTCTCCTAAGTTCTAACTACGATCAGCTGCCTTTTCCCACTCCCTATATGCAATCCTTCACACAAGTTAGGCTATGCAAGACAAGGAAATACCATGTGTAACATGTCTTGGGCCTCTACTTCCTATTTTTAGTTTACACTTGGTAAGTAGATATGTTAAGTGTTGATGTAGTTATAACATGTATATAAGGTCATGAAAGTTAGAAATGGACCTCTTTCTATGTGCCTGACTGTTATTTAGGAGAGCATTAATTAGAACACATAAGCCTTGGAAAGTGATCAAAATGTTACTGGAAGAATCTTTTAAGCCTTCTTTTCTTTAATAAGATATAACAGCACATATAATACTTCCACTAGAATTCTCTTCTGATGTCACATTGCTTCATGGAGGTAAAAAGTGCAACTTTTTCTTACGGAAAGCACTTCCAAACAAATAAAATCACATATCACTGGATATTAAGAATAAGGAAATGTTATAGATCATCTAGGCCCATCTCTTCATCTCATTTAACCCTACCTTAAAAATTTTTGACATTCCCAAGTCTACTTAATCCTTATTGATAAGTTGATTCACTTTTCTTGTCTTTTTTCCCCCCTTTTTTTCAGAGATGAGATTCAAGTCTCTGAGTCTGGTGAGGCTCCAAGCCTTGTCCTCTAAATATTGTACCATAATCAACCATTCCCACCCTCCTCATTTGAAAGAAGAAGAAACTGAGGCCCAGAGAAGCGCTGTGAATTGACT
Source organism: Phalanger gymnotis (assembly GCA_028646595.1). Classification (NCBI taxonomy): domain Eukaryota; kingdom Metazoa; phylum Chordata; class Mammalia; order Diprotodontia; family Phalangeridae; genus Phalanger; species Phalanger gymnotis. The sequence goes on from CM053622.1 coordinate 558,402,066, forward strand.
ATAAGAGGCTTAATCTAGTTATGAATTTAGGTCTTCTGACACCAAATTCACCATTCTTGTCCTATGTCACAACGTTTATCATGATCCAATAAAGAGTTGGCAACTGAAGAGGTAGAAAAAGGCTCTGCCATGAATCACTCTAAGTAGTCTATTAAATGGTCTTATACTTGGTCCTCACCACTTCTTAAGAGTCCCTGATATCCTTGAAAGCTCAGATCAGAGACAACCTCTTACATGAGATGTTTCCTGATCATCCTGGTCACTAGAGCATGTTAAAAACTTACCATGCATTTGCTTTGTATGTATTCCAGATAAATTTTTATGTGTACAAACTGTCTCTCCTTATACAAAGTAAGCTCCTTGAAGGAGAGAATGTTACATTTATGTCTTCTATATGGCTAGTGCCTAGCACAGTGCTTATTACATAGGTGCTTCATATCAGATATGAAAGAAAAATTTTATGGCCATAATCTCATAGTGTTTTACTTCACAGAAACACAAAATACTAGTATCATAGAGAACTGAGAGGTCATGGAGTCCAACCCATTTCCTGAATTCCTTCTTCAATGTTCTCAAAAGAATACTGCAATAAATCTATACACATGCGTACAGACACACAAAAATCTGAAAAGACTAACCGGAGAAATCTTTCATACAGATGTCCAGATGCTACTGAGAAAATATTAATTACATCGTCTTTATCTGGTTTTATTTCTTCGGTCTTCTGACCCCCAGTAAAGCCCCTAAAATGTAAAAATGGAAAAGAAGCAACAGAACAATTAAGCTGCTGGTGTAGACATGCAATATCCAAGAGAAATGGATAAAGATATAATGCCATTTGAACATGCTTTCCTATTCAACTTGCTTCTGGCTGGAAGGTTTCAGAATGGAAAAAATACTCAAGGGGGAAATCCCCTACAAGGCAGAAATCTTTCAATATTAGAATAAACCATATGAACGAGTCAGCAAAGAAGGAGTTCTCATATGTCTCAAATAATCTTATGAAAAAGAATCTAATCTAGTGGGAAACATTAAGCTACCCTACCTATGTCTTAAAATTTAAGAACAGACAAAGAATCTAAAAGGTTCTGCAATTAATAGTAGTTTAGTGTATTTGAGTAACCTGCTTTCACTTAAAAAGAAAACTCATCAAAAAAGCAGAAAAAAGAAAAGAAAAATTTACCACTTAAGTGACTCCCAAAATCCAGACTCATTCTCATGATTTCCATCACTTAGTAAATCTTCATTCATCATGTCTGCCTTCTTCTGAACCTGTAAATATAAGCATATTATCAAAATTACTTACTATGTCTGTAAGGTAAAAAATTGATAATCATATCTTCCCTGGAATAATTTCCTTCTATTTATATGAAATAAAAAGTGCATTATAAAGCACTAGCTACTACCTATGAACCAAAAAAAAAAATCAAAAGTTATCAAGTAAAACAGCTATGCTTTCTCAATTGGGTGGGGTGGAGAGGGTGAGAATTTGAAACTCAAATTTAAAAAAAAAAAAGACCATTAAATAAATAATAATTTGGTGAAATGAAAATAAAGAGGGCTTTTACCTTGCAACAATCAAGATAACACAGGGCTTTGGAAACCTTAAAATTCCATATAAATGCTAGCAGCTATTGTTATTATTGTTAGTGTTAATACAGGAAGCTAGCTGTTGTAGTGGGCAGAGTGCCGGACCTGGAGTTGGGAAAACTTGAATTCAGAACTGGCTTCAGACACTTAATTTACTGTGTGATCCTGGGCCTCAGTTTCCTTATCTGTAAAGTGAGGATTACAATAGCACCTCACTTCCTGGGATGATTGTGAGGATAAACTGAGAAGATTTGCAAAGCTCTTTGCAAACGTTAAAACACTACACAAATATTAGCTATTATTATTTTTATTATTCCTAAAAATGATTTTAAGTAAAATTAAAGGGTCAGTTGTTTAGAAAAATATAGCTCTGGGCAATTACACCTCGATGAAGCATCCCAAAGTCTCACATCCTAAGCACCACATGTTATGAACCAGCTCTACTACTCAAGAAATCCTTTCAACTCTCTTGGTCTTAGCTTGCTCACTTATAAAATAAGGGTATCAGATTAGATGATTTCTGGGGTCTTTTCCAGCACTAAAGTTTTATAATAAGAGTAAAAATAACAACAATAAAAAATAATGATAATAACAGCTAGCAGGTATTTAATGCTTTAAGAGATTTGCAGGTTTTTTATCTTTATTCTCTTGTCTGATCTTCACAATTATCCTGTAAGGTGGGTGCTATTTGTTACTCCCATTTTGGAAAGCAGGAAAATGAGGCTTAGAAAGGTTAAGTGACTTGCTCAGGGCCACACGGCTAATAAGGATCTGAGATGGGCTAAGAATTCAGGTGTTCCTGGTTTAAGGTCTGGCACTCTGCCCACTAGACCACTGAGCTGCCTCTCATTTCTCTGCACGGTGACTTGCATGTAGTTAATTCAATACACTTAAACCTCAAGTGAAAACACCTCAACAAACTGCAGTAAGCAAAGACTTCACTATTTTGATGGATCCATCATGCTCTTATTGATGTGGGCACTTCTTCTATCACTATACATTGCAATCTATGCACAACCTCTTATTCTGTGAGATTCTCATCAATGACCTCCCATAAATTCTCCATTGAGGACCTACTAATCAAACGGCTAAAAGTCTTCACTAAGTCTTTCATGATCTCATGAGCAGCAGTACACACCAAAGGCTGTCTATTTGTTATTCCTCAGTATCACTACACAGAACCAGTTCACCTCCTTCTCTATAGGATAGTCGAAGACTTTAAATTTCCAAAAGGGAGAAACTGAGGTATGGTTAAATGAAGTAGCTTGTCTTAGGTGAGATCTGGGTTACTAAGTTCACAACGAACGTCTCCTAGTTCAAGCAAAAGAATGCCGTCTACAGTATTTCTGCGGTAGACTTATGAGCACCTGATTACAAGACAGAGGTCAGTCCTCAGCTGTCCTTGTCACATGCCACACATAACCTTGTGCCTGGCTCTGAGAGCTTACAGGAGAATGGCTATTTCTGGTTCTTCAAACTCACCTTGACTTTGATGATTTTGCTCTTAAAGTTGTTGAGAACAACCACAACTTCATCAGCATCAGGGGGAGAGTCTGTGCCATCGTGGCTTAAAAAAAAAAGAAGCAGTTAAATACGGAAATACTTTCAGAAGACAGAAGCACTGAGAGGGTGTCAAGGATTTCCCACTGTCTTAGCATCTGTACAAGCCCTCTCCCCATCTCTGCCTCCTGGCCATCCTTCCAGTCCCATGGAAAATCCCGCCTTCTAAAGCAAATCTTTTCCAATCTCCCTTGATGCTGGTGCCTTTACTCTCCCATTTTTCTCAGTTTCTCTTGTTTATAACTTGTCTGTTTTTTAGATTACAGATTAGACTATAAGCACCCTCAGGACAGGGGCCATATCTTTCCATTCCCAGCACTTTAGCACTGTCCGGCACACTGGTTGTTGTTGTTGTTCAGTCACTTTTCAGTTGTGTCTAACTCTTCATGACCCCATTTGGGGTTTCCCTGGCAAAGATACTGGAGTGGTTTGCCATTTCCTTCTCCAGCTCATTTTACAGATGAGGAAACTGGGTCAAACAGGGTGAAGTGACTTGTCCAGGGTCACACAGCTACTAAGTGTTTGAAGCTGGATCTGAATTCAGGAAGATGAGTTTTCCTGACTTCAGGCTACTGTGCCACCCAGCTACCCTGCCTGGCACATAGTAGGAGCTTAATGGATGCTTGTTGACTTGACTTGTCTAATCTCTAAGGTCATATTTCTTCTCCAGGCTCTCAAGGAAGTCACTTTTGGTACAAGACAAGCACAACTGTTCCTATTAATAAGCATAGTAACATATGCTGTACTATAGTAACCTGATAAGAGACAATGAATCCAAAGATTCTAATATGGATTTAAATACATTAAACAAACTTGTCATATTTGATTAGGCTTACTTCACTTCTTACTGCCATGACTGGTAAATTACTTAAGTGGGCTGCACTTCCCCATTTTGTTAATACATACAAACTATCCTCTTGTTTGACTATATATAGCCACCATAGGATGAGAACTAATAAGTAATGTGATGTTTGTACTACATAATAGGAAACAAAATATGGTCTATGCATGGGTTCACTGAGGGAAGAGGAATAGGGCTTAGATTAAGCTCCATGTATCTCAAGTTATTTTCCTTACTGCCTTGTCTCACTACCCAAAAATTCAACCATTTAAAGTTTTTCCTTGGGTTAAGCTAGTTTCCAAAAGGATGACATCAACACAAGATCAAGCAAGACTTTAGCCTATACACTATTATCTAGCACACAGACAGACCCTGAGGAAAGGGTACAAGGTGCAGGAAATGTTCCTACGGGTGACTGAGGGTCTCAAGCAGGAGATGCTGTGACTAGATGTGAGCGAGTCCTGGTGGGGCACCCACAGTAGGGTCAAACCTGGACAAAGGAGGGAGAGAATGAAAGCTCCAGCTTTCCTGTAGAGGGTAAGAAGGGCAAAGAGAGACAAAGAAGGAAATAGCAAAAACAATCAGAAGGTAAACTTTAGGCTTTTTCACAATTTTTATGTAGGCCTCATCCTGAACTTTTTAAAAAATATGAGGTAAACATAAAATACTATATTCAGGATAATCGTATCCTTCTAATGATTTACAATGAAAACATCCTTACTGCAAGTCCCAAATACTATTTTCTATTCATCCTTATGGCAACACCTCTCAAATGTGTACTGAATAATACTACAGAATTTCTGGGGAAAGCAATTTCCAAAGTTTTTTTTTTTAAAAAAAAAGCTACTTCCCATCTCAAAACTAAAAGAATTTAAATTGAACCTTTTTGAAAACCTCTCAAATATTCAAGCAGATTATGTGATCATATTAATTTAGATATTCCTTCCCAAAATACCTATTACAAACTATTTCTCAATTAATCAGGAATAAAATACTTTTTTCATGGCATAGTATGGGTAGCTATTAGGTACAGTGGATAGAGTGCTGGAATTGGAGTCAAAAAGACCTGAGTTCAAATCCTGTCACAGATACTTCTAAGATGTGTGATCCTGGGCAAGGAACTTAACCTTTCTCAATTTCGGTTTCTCATCTGTAAAATGGAGATAACAATAGCACCCTCTTCAAAGAGATATTATGAGGATAAAATGAGATAATATTCATTAAGCACTCTGCAAACATGAAAGCTCTATATAAATAATAGCGAATACTAGGGGTTGTAATAATAGTAACGACAGCAGGAACAAAACTAGTAACAAGAGCTCTAGACTCTTAATCAGAAGACTGGAGTTTAAGATCTAGCTCGGCCCCTAACATGCTAAGTGTGTGACACTGGGAAGGTCACCTAACTTCTGGGAGCCTCAGTTTCCACATCTAAAAAGCACAGAGATGATATCTGCTACTTTCTTCACAGTGTTGTTAAGGGGAAAGTGTTTCAGTTGAAAAGTACTATATAAGCTTGAGCTACCAACAGTATTGGTCCTTAAGATTTAAGTATTAGAATTTATCTTGAAGTATAGCTTCATACTGCACTTTAAAATGAACACCCAAATATTGCCAAATGGTTCAAGCCTTTGGGGGCTCTATATTTATCAGATGAAGACTGATATATCCAATTGTAATTCAGTCCAGCTCAGAGACTCTGCTGCTAGGCATACAGGTCCAAGATGGAAAGAAAGGTCCACTATGCACCAAAATATTGACAACAGTACTTTTTGTAGTAGCAGAGAACTGGAAACAAAGTAGGAAGCTTGTTAACTGGGGAATGGCTAAACAAACTGTGGCACATGAATGTGATGGAATGTCACTGTAGCATGAGAAATATGACTATAGAAAATCCTGAGAAGCATGAAATAATTTATAGGAATTTAGGCAAAGTAAAGTAAGCAGGACCAGGAAAACAATAAACACGATGACTATAACGAAGTAAATGCAAAGAAAACTGTAAAACTGGGCAACATAATATTGACCAAGCTTGGCCCTGAAGAAGACGTGACAAAATGAACCTCTTTCCTTTCAATGAAGAGATGAGGGATTATGGCTGTGAAACTTTACGTTTACTGTCAAGATTCAACTGACATGATGGGTACTTTTGCTGAACTGCCTTTTTTCTCCCTCCCTTTTTTAATTCTGTTATAAGAGATGGCTCTCTAAGTTTTGAAGGGAAGAGGGATATTTATTTGTTTTAACATTCCTTTCATTTCTGGATATACCAATTCAATTTTTTAAAAAGAGAAAAAATCAAGGGTATATGTCTTATCTCATTTACTCTGTGATTGGCAAATTACATATTATAGAGACATGCTTTTCAAAGTATGGTTTGAAAACTAACTGATATTCATTCTTATTTTTTTTCCCTCTCTGCTCAAATCACTCAGTTCTCTCTTGCCACTATTTTTCATCCTTTAAGTAACTTGATATGTCAGTCTGGTAATATAAAGTATGTCTGTATGGAATGAAACTTGACTGTGCCTGCATCACATGTCATCATTCAACTGTGCCTTGACTACCTGCATATTTAATTTTCTGTTGAAAAATATTTAAACCTAACAGGCAATAGTAAAAATAGTATCTATTAACCAGCAATTTTTGCCAGTAAATGATAGACTAACTTTAAATAGATGTTCATAAGAATTACCTTCTTATGCAAATGCAAATGTGTCAATGGGTCCTACCTATAGATTCTGTAAATATCTTCGGATCGTCCCTTCCTGAGTCTGAGAATCCAGGCTCCAGGATTGGCTTTTAATTGAAAGTAGCCCTGAAACAAGAAGAGAAATCAATTACCAGTACACTTGGAAATATAAAAATATTATTCCAAAGAGATATTTACCTCTATCAAAAACATTAGTTTCTTATACTTCATTAGAAAAACTAACATACGTTAGTGTTAATCTCAAAAATCTACATATAAGCAACTCCTGGCAAAACATACATTCCAGGAATACAATCGTCCTAGCATCTGTATTCCTGAGGAGAAAATGTACAAATAAACAAAATTTTACCACAGAAAAGAAAATGGCTACCAGATATTAAGGGCTATTAAGTGGTGCCCTGAAATTGTCTTTTTGAGTTGCCACGTCATTTGTGAAACTTCAGAATCCAAAGTATTATTATGGCCCAAAGCTGGTACAGTACAATATTGGAGTTTTTAAAAGTTCCTGTGACATTCAAAATTCCTGAACAAACTTACCACTCATCGAGTGACTGATAAAGCAAATTTAGTAGTGTTAATTATAAATTTTAACCATATTTCAGAAATTCTGATCTTTACTACTTACCAGATTGGCCATAACTATGGTATCAACAATAACTGGGTTTGCTGAAGTTCCCAGTGTAAACTGGAGCCCCCGAGGAGGCTGTCCAGTTGTGATGTCATAGCAATGTCCTTCCAATAGGAGATACTCAAGTTCATACTCTGCAGCTACTACATTATCCACCTGTCAAAAAAAGGAAAGGCAACATTTCAACATCTTTAAATTTGCCTTTTTTTCCTGTAAATTATGGTTTCTTTTTTATATGATACCTGTAGGTTTCTGAATTAATTCACAGAAAGGTTTTTAAGGCTGAGGAGACTGTTGGTCAAACTGTGGCACTCAGTAAACAAATATTAAACACCTACTAGGCACAAAAAGCTGCTAAGTCACTGCTTTGAGAGGATACTAAAAAAAATAAACAAGGTATAGTTTCTGTACTCAAGAAGTTTATAATCTAGTTATGGAAAGAAGAGAAAAATAACAATATGAGGCAGTATGAGTGGTACACAAAATGAATACTGGAAATACAGAGGGGAAGGAATTTCCTCTAGCTAAAGGAGTAAAGGAAGGTTTCATGGAAAGAGTAGGACTTAAAACTATGCCTTAAAGAATGGATAGGATTTAGACAAGTAAAAAGGGAGAAAATGAACAGCAGCAAGAACAGTATTAGCAAAGGCATGGGTGTGAGAAAGCCCAAGGCAAGCTGACAGTAAGTAGGCTGCTTGGGCATAAGTAGAAAGTTGGCATAGCAGAATAAGGGAGAAAGAGCTAGAAAGATCGATTAGGGTCACATTGTGGAGGGTTTTACATTCTAAGTGAAGGAGTTTAGGTTTGATTTTATACAGATTAAAGAGCCACTGAAACTGTTTGTGTACATCTGTGAACTGATCAAAGCAATAATTTAAGATTAAATAGCTACACGCCAGGATGGAAGTGGAAGAAATTAGACATAAGGAGAAAAGGTAGGAGGCTATTCCAAAGTGATGAAGAGATGAACTAGGAGGGTGGGAATGAGCGGGGGAGTGGGATGTATGCAACAGACACACACTGTGAAGAACTGACAGAATTTAGTGAATGACAAAATATGCAAGAGAGGCAAAGGGAATAGTAAAGGAATCTGTGGGAATTTAAGTTATGTAAGAACACAAGATAATAAGCAATTAGGGAAATGCAAGAATTCTCTGGTTATAACTTAAAGTACTAATGTTCTAAATGATAATGCCCTGAATGAATTTAATGGTACCACAGTGGCCTAAAACTATTTATGCTTTTCACCAAATGCCTAACTTGCTGGAAGGATCTGCTTGAGTGTTCCTTAGGGAAAACTTTCTATAAATGCAAGGATCTATAATTACCAAGTGGTAGCTTTGCTCATGAAAGAAACTAAACTCTGTAACTTCAAGTAATGAGGGTTCTTATCCCAGCTGCATTACCATCCTGCTTTGTGACCTTGCCCAATGTCAACAACTGAGCATTACAGCTTAAAATTCTAATCTAATACTAGGATTTATTAACCAGAGTATGGTGTATGATGTAAGACGTGAGTGGCATCAGGGAATAGGGGGTAGAGTTGTCCTCAAAACCAGAAAGACACTTACCAGCTGTGTGACCCTGGACAAGTCACTTAACTCCAATTCCCTCACAAAAACAAAAATAAAAATAAAAGCCAGGAAGAAATGAATTGGAAGTACCACCTAGTTGTGTGACTTTTAATGCTCTAGACAACTCTCTAAGACTCTAAGTTGTAGAGATGATGTTGACTTAGGATGTGTAAGAGCTAAGTAAATATTATGTCTTCCTTCAGAATGTCAGTGAATAAAGTATACACTGAATTAAATACTACCTACAGTTGGAGTCTTCGAATTTTAATTAGGAGGTAGAAAAATGGAGAAAGTTCAAAAAGGAGAAGAAAATTGAAAAAGTGGAAAATAACTTCAATCCTACAAACATTTATTAAGTGCCTACTGTGTACAAGGAACTGTCCCTTGTGATACAAAGCCACAGTCCCAGTCCTCAAAATGTTAACATTTTAGTGAGGGGGTTACAATAGTAACAGGAGATACCCAAATAAACATAGTACCTGGAAAACTGAAACACACTAAAACCCTAGGAAAATGACTGCCCACTGCAAGTGCTGCTGGAAACAGGGATGATGTTTTCTGTTTTTAAAAATACCCTCAAAATAACTAGCAAAGTATTATATGCAGTAGATGCTTAATTAAAAAATTTAAGTTAAAGAATCTAGGTTTATTTAGCCTAATGAGCTAAACTGAGCAGTAAATCCCAGCACTGAAGGTGATACTGGTCTATATTATGTATTTCCTAAGAGGATAAACCAAATACATTTCATCTGCAGTAAAAGAAAATTAGGTTATACATAAGCATGAATATTCTGCCAAAAAGGTTGTTAGTATTAGACTGGACTGATGATAAGTTAGTGGACTAACTTAAGTTAGACTTCAGTTTCTTGGAGAAGGAAAAGGAATGAAAGGAAGGAGGGAAGAAAAGAGGAATGAAAGAAGGGATAAAGCAAGTGAGGAAGAAAGGCACAGAGGCAGGGAAGAAGGTGAAGGAAGGGAAGGAGGAAGAGAGAAAGCATTTGTAAAGCACTTATTCTATAATATGCTATATTGTTGTCATGGTTCAGTCAGTCAGTCACATCTGACTCTATGTGACCCCACGGACTTTTGTCCATGGTGTTTTCCTGACAAAAATACTGGCATGGTTTGCCATTTCTTTTTCCAGCTCATTTTACAGATGAGGAACTAAGGCAAACGGAGATAAGTGACTCGCCCAGGGACAGATGGTTAGTAAATGTCTGGGGCCAGATTTGAAGTTAGATCTTCCTCACTCCAGGAACAACAACAACAACAAACATCATCTGATTTTCACAGCAACTCCAGGAGGTAGGTGCTATTATTAGACCTATTTTGCAGCTGAGGAAACAGGCAAACAGAGGTTAAGTGAGGTGCCCAGAAGCACACAATCAGTAAGTATTGGAGGCCAAATCTGAACTCAAGTCTTCTGACTCCAGACCCAGGGCTCTGTTGACTGCAGCAGCTGGTTGCTTTTGGCTGGATAGGCTGTGTTTTTATTTGTCTGTACTCCAAAAAGTACTGGATATACTGAAAAAGTTTCAATAAATACTTTCAGAATCAAAAGGAATACAATTCCAATCTTGAGCTAAGATATTTAGGACCATTTACCTTAGATGGCTGGAATATATAGAAGCCTTTGAGATAAACCTTCTTAGGTCCTTTTTTGTTTGAATGCTCTAAAATTCTTAATCTATTCAATGAGCCATTCCTTGTTTTTATTACTCTATTAAATGTTAATCATCTTTTTTACATGCATGGTAGATATTTAGGAGCAAGGAAATACTTACCTCTTCTAAATAAATATTATCAAGGTCATAAGGTGTTCTGACAGATTCTACCATCCAACTCTCAGGGGTATTTAAATTCAGAGTAAACAAAGGAGACTGAGGCATGTCCAAGAATTTGGCTATTGGACCCTTGGCAAAGCTATTGTCTGCAGTGAAAGAAATCTCTGGCTCTAAAACATAACGGTAAAAGCTGAAATTGCAAAGAGAGATATGTAAGAACTCAATTAGTACACTGCCTTTTTCCCCTACGTAGATAAAATTTGTTCCAAATACAAAAAAACTCAAAGTACAAACACTCATATATATGAATTGCTATAATCTACTGTGCCAAGATGGAGAGCTACTCCATCCAAAAAGGGCAAACTCTTTCAAGATTGGTTTCATTTCTATCTTTTCACGCATCCAGTGAAAAAACACATCACATTCCAAAAAGCAGACTTAAAAACAAACTGGGAATACAATTTGTTTGTAACTTGGGGACGTTTTGTAGCTTAAGCTTTGAATGTTTTCTATACGTAAACATTAAGCCTAATTAGACAAATTTATCAGCCAAATGAACCAAAGATACTTATGAGCCAAATTATTGTTAAAACTGTACCTAGGAAAAGACGGGAAAATTGGAACACTAACAAAAAAGAGCCTACTTTGGTTCCCTTTAAGTCTTCCAAAATTATACTGAATTCTCAGAATCTCTGACTAGTGGAGAAGTTCTGAAATGTAAATGCATACTAGGCTAATCCTCCCCAATATGATGGTGATTTCTATTGTTGCTTCAAGAAATGGTGACGGATTGTGAACAGTGATCACTATAGGGGTTACTTTGTTAAAAGGTTTGACTTACCTCTTTAAAGGCATATCTGAAAGTTTAGATTGGCAGTTCATAAACACTCTTAGATTCATATTTATTAGCTGGGTCAAAACCTAAAAGGAAATAAAACGACAAAACAAAATTCTTGTTACAGAAAACATCTCTCACTTCAGGAAATAGGCTTTAATTTTTATTTTTCACAAAACTTTACAAACTGAGAGACATTGAGTGGTGGAACTTTTTATTATCAATCTACAGAAGGAATAGAACTGCCATGCATGCATGGACAAAGAAGTTTTCATAAAGAATTTTATATAGCCTAACTCCTACTATTGGTTTTATTATGCACAGAGCTCAACTTCAGGCCACAGGGGAAAAAATAAAGGGGTTGACAGAAGGTGATACACATCTGCCACACAGATAATTTAAGTTTTAAGTAGCTGCTCCACGCTGAAAGTGAACCACCCAAAGCTTAAAGAGGAACAAACATGAACATATGTCAACGTTTTTTTTTTAAATCATAAAGGACAGTGAAACGCTTAAAGGAAAAATGCACATTTTTAAAAAGTTAATTGTACTGACATTGTTTATTGTTTATCATTAAACAATAGCCAATAAAAGTTAGCTGGACTCATTGACAAAATTTTTGGAATGTTTTTAGTAGGGCATAGAATTAAAATTAGGTTTCTTTCTGATTTAGGGTACATAAATACTACAATAAAAATACATTCATATAGTAATTATGAAACAGAAGTAAATAGGCAGGTGGCTTTCTACTTACTTTGACTTTTACATCATGCAGTAAAACATGCCACAAATTGGATATATCAGGATAGTTTTTTTTTTTTTTTTCTGGTTCCCTTTGGTTAAAAAGCCAGCATGATTTCTCATATTTTTTTTATTTAAGAAGATGCAAAAGATGACCCAAATCCATATTAATTTCAAAGCCCATAAAGTCCTTTTCTATCTTTAGTATACCCCAAAAAGTTCCCTTTGGAGTTTTCTAATATCATTCTGACCAAAATAAGTTAATACAGAATGGTCAAAATACTAAAATAATTACAGGATGTGGAACAAAATACTTTAGCTAAAGATTATCTTTAAAACCCTATTGTTTTAAGCATACCACCAAGAAATGAATGAATGAGTAAATGAATTAGTAAGTAAATGCATGAACGAACGAATGAACGAATGGAGAAGGCATTTATTACACTTACTATGTGCCAGGCACTGTGCTAAAGAATATGTAATAAAAGAATATACCATAAGGAGTGGAGCAAGTCTTTGAGCATCTCTGGTAACGGGGTCAACAATGGCCACTATATCAAAATATGTATCTTTTTCCTTTGGTTTCAGTTTAACAGCACTAAAAAAAAAAAAAAAAAAAGGGGGGGAAAAATTATTAGCCAGAAGCAAACAGAATATAATGTTAAATGTTTAGACCTTTACTTCACATATTGGCTTTTCCCTCTGTGAATCTTTATAGCATATAAAACTCCCACAAGTGTTGGTCTAGACCAGCCAACTCCTGGGGCACACAAAAGTAGGCAGTGAGCCTCATTTGGCCTGTAGGCCATAGTATGCCAACCCCTGGTCTAAATTGTTGAGCTTCAGGGGCTATGTCCTTTTGCATGACACGGCATCAAACCACCTTCTTTCTAGAGGTATGCAAAATTCTAACAATTTAGGCTCACTATAAATTAGCTTAAATTTTTGAACTTAAAAACCATGAGTAGGGCTCAGGCGGTAAAGGGATACATTTTCAGGTTTAAGAAAGCATCTAGCAAGGTCTGTATCTAAGTAGAGAAAGTAGAACATATATTAAACAGATATCTCTATGTGTATGAAGATAAAGGTAGCAAGCAGAGCAAAGAGCCCTTTGTGACTAATAAACTGTGGAAGGTTATAACTGGTTTGAGTCCTGTTTTAAAATCTAAAAAGCCTTTATTATTTCAATTGGGTAGGTAACAACTTTTGGTAATCACAAAGTCAAGAAGCAGAGTTAGGAGAAGAGTCTGTTTAATAGTTAACTCTGTTGGTTCAATTAGAATCCAATGATTAGAGGTTGTATGATGGCCTTGTGCTAGTGTCAGAGGACCCAAGTCTAATACCCAACTCTGGCACAAACCACGTGATCACAGACCAATTATTTCACCCCTCTGAACCTCTGTTTCCTCTCCTGTAAAACAGGCATAATAACATTTGTGCCACCCACCTCAGTGGGCTGTCAATCAAGCAGCAGCATTTATTAAGCATCTGCTCTGTGTCAGGCCCCATGCCGGGCCCTGGAGATACAGAAAAAGCAAGCCGGTCCCAGCCTTAAAAGAGTTTAAGAGTCTATCAAGGAAAGTAAGAAACCATATGCACATTACAGAGAAGTGACTCGGGGGAAAGAGGGACAGATACCCTGTTTGGAGGGAAGGAAGACAGCAAAGGGCTCGGGTAGGAGGGGTCTGGAGCTACTTTAAGAGGAGTGACGGTGGCCTATGTAGAGGCACAGAGATGGCAGAAGCAATAGTGTAGACATAGAAGAGACAACAGTATTTTGTAAACCTTAACGTACAGAAGGCAAAGGATAGAGATTTTAAAATATTAAAATAAAACAAGGCATTCTATGTTTAGAGTTTATTCTCTATGCCATTTTCTGAGGATGGGAACAAAGGAGAAGTTTCACATACGTGGATTCTTCACAAAAGGTAAGTGGGTCATACATAGCAGTATAAAACAGTTGTGGTGTTCTTCATGCAGCATGGTCTACTGCCAAATGGCCCTCCTTCCTCCAAGTATTCAAAACCCTAACATTTTGGGCTTACTCAGAATTGGCTTGAAGTTATATTCAATTTAAAAACTTCCAGTATGGCAAACAAAAAGTTATGTTTTAGAGGACTAGGCTAGCATCTGACACACCTGTATAACATGTAAGTTACATGTTAGGTGTACGATTGTGTATGTGTGTGTGTGTGTACGCATATGTATATATGTATACAGATATTGTCTTATAGTATATATACACTGACATATCTATATGCAGATATAGATATAAGGCATATTTATATCTGTAGATAGATCAACAGATATCATAAAAAAATAATAATCTTTGTGAATTACACGCAATAGAGAACCATAACTGGTCTAGGCTTTGTTTTATATTCTAAAATCTTTTATTTCTTATTAAATGTTATAAGAATTAGGAAGAAGGACTGGCTTAGACTCAGCATCTAGGTGAAATTATGCAAAAAATCAAACTCAGGCTCCCAAAGAAATCACTTGCCCTTATTTCATATGCCAATAAAAAATTGAGAAGTCCCTTCCTCTCAAGTTTATGATGCACAGCCACCATAAGTATCCTCACAATGCTTATCTATGAATGAACAGTCAGTTAGAACCCCTGGTAAGCTGTGACTTTGAAAGTCCAGGTAAACGAGACCAAAATGGGTAACTATCATGTTAATAACTGTGCTAGCCAGGTGAAGACAAAGTTGCTAATACCGACACAGCAAGTCCTTCTTCTAACCCAATCTTTGATAGTGTCATTTAGATTTCATCAAAAATCAATGCAGTTCTACAACTCCTAATGAACCCTGAAATTTGTCCTTGCCTCCCCCGTTGCCCCTAGGTTAAACTAGATGTTATGTCCGTACAGACAGAATACTGTTCTAGGATGTATCCAACCTTATTTCATAATACTCCCTTTCAATATTTCTTTATTTAACAACCAAAATAGACAACTGGATCATCTACTACATAGCTGCAACCTATCCTCTACACATGTCTTTTGCCATGCCATCTCCCATGCATGCAATACTAATTCCATTTCCCTCCCGTTCTCCAAGGCCCAACTATGAGGCCACCTTCTCTAGGAACTTTTTTCTGACTTTTATCACCCTCACTCCCACCCCAAGGTAAAAATGGTCTCTCTTTTACACTTATTTCACTCTGTCAGTTATTTGGGTATTTAGTATTCCTATCATTAGAATGCAAGGTCCCTAAGATCAGAAGCCATAATACAGATCTAACTTAGTGTCCTCAGCATGTACACGATGACTTTAGACAGAGTATTTGAAGTCTGCTGAACTGAACCAAGATCCTTTGGTCTATTTTACTAAATCCTTTGAATTTTCTAAAGGCCAAATGGGGAAATGACACAAAACCATTTAGGGACAATTGTCAACTTTTACAAGACTAGAAAAGTAGAAGCTGGTAGATGATTAAGCTGGAAAGTAAGCACTTAATGACTTTCCTATCTCAACATATAAATCCACTCAAAGTCTACAATGAAAAATTAAAGTGATGCATATTAAATTCAAAATCACATGGAATAAGAAAAGCAAACCTGTTCTACAGTGTGTATAGAAATGTCAACATGACTTTTATACCTGTGTCGGTCTTCAAAAAACTGATAATCAATTCTTGCCTCTCCTTTAGGTTGGGCAGAGAGAAGAGCGTCCACTTTCATTACCAAGTCACTCGCCCTAAGAGAAATGTTTTTAGAGTTAGCATGCTTCTCTCATGGAAGGCTTTTCAAATATACATCTATATACAATCTGAAACATTAAGGATACATAACAAAGACTTCCACCAAGATACTATTTAAAATAATCTGATGATATCTGCTCCATTTTTAAAACTGAGTTTAAAGAAACTAAACAGAACCATGAACCAAAACAGCGAAATATTATACTGAACCCCAAAATGAATAGTACTTTTTGTTTAAGTACAAGTTTAATAGAAAACAGAAACCTATTTAGTGAACCAATATGAAGTTGAACTGAAAACAAAAATTTCCTAAAACTACTGAACCAAACAAAACTGAGCCAAAAATGTTCCAAACTATTATGCCCAAAGGGCTATAAAAATGTGCATACCCTTCGAACCAGCAATACCACTTCTAGGGCTGTCTCCCAAAGAGATCATACAAGTGGGAAAAGAACCTTATGTACAAAAATATTCATAGCAGCTCTTTTTGTGGGGGCAAAGAACTGGAAATCAAGGTGATGCCCATCAACTGGGGAATGGCTAAACAAGTTGTGATATATGAATGTGATAAAATATTATTGTGCTATAAAAAAATGGGGAAGATATGGATTTCATAATAACCTGGAAAGACCTACATGATATGATGCTGACTGAATGGAGCAGAACCAGGAGAACACCGTATACAACAACAGATACGTGGCATCTGTGGTGACTAGCTTTGATAGACTTGGATCTTCTCAGCAATGCAAGGTTCTAAGACTGCTCCAAAAGACTCATGACGGAAAAAGCAATGCACATCCAGAGAAAGAATTATGGAGTCTGAATACAGATTGAAGCAAACTATTTGCTCTTTTTTTCTCTTTTGGTTTTGTTTCTTCTTTCTCATAGTTCATTCCATTGATTATAATTCTTCTTTACAACTTGACTACTGTGAAAATAAGTTTAATGTGAAGGTATATGTAGAACCTATATCAGATTACATGCCATCTTGGGGGGAAGGGGGGGGAGGGGAAGAGGAAGAAAATTTGGAACTCAAAAATTTGTGGAACTGAGTGTTGTAAACCAAAAATAAAAAATAAATTAAAATAAAAGTAAACTGTGAAAAAAAATGTTCCAAACTGATGCTTTGCTTGGTTTAAGTCTCTGATTCTAACTTTAAATACAAGCATAACAGAATCATTACAAGAAGGTGATGTGGTCTCTTATGATTCATATGGTATTGAGGGTACCCAGTTACATAAACTCTTCCACTGCAATAGGAGCCAGAAGCATGCCAGCAGCCAAGTGGGGCTCCCCTAAAGAACAATCTAAATATCTAAAAAACCATTAGGACAGAAGACAGCACCACTCCAGGATATCTCAAAGGAGATCCTCTCTAAGGCTACAGGTACAAACCAGGGAAGTCTTAGTGTGAGGAACCTGTAGCTGACAGACAGAATTCTATTAAAAGCTCCATAACTAGAAAGACACTGAGGAAAAGGAGTACTATTCCCATCTGGTTGGTTGTTCGGTCATTTCAGTCATGTTGGACTTTTCATGACTCCCTTGTTCTTGGCAGAGATACTGAAGTGGTTTGCTGTTTCCTTCTCCAGCTCACTTGAAAGATAAAGCAACTGAGGCAAACAGGATTAGGTGATTTGTCCCAGGTCACACTATTAGTAAATGTCTGAGGCCAGATTTGAAGTCAGGTCTTCCTGACTCTAGGCCCAGCACTCTATCCACTATGCTACCCAGCTGCCCTCCCATCTGGTACAATTTTGGAATCTGTGGTGATTGGGGAATCAACTTGGCTGCCAGTGAACTTCAAGGATGACTCAGCTAGAAATGGATCTACCTCTGATGGTTTGGGGATAAGGCAATCTCATAGGCACTCTGGTTAAAATGCAAAGACATTCCAAGGAACTTGCAAAGCCTCCTCAGTAGATACAGGTATTGCTCAGGGGCAGCCTACAAAGTATGCAACCAACTATAGCTAGCAATTGCTGGCATATTAAGCACCATCTGAAAGGCATCTGTTTGTTAAGTACCTTCCTTTATGTCTGTTAAGTTGACCTGAGGAGTTCCTCACATATTACACAAACAACTTGGGAAAGCAATGATTCCAACAGCCACTGAAGTCAACACTTGACTCCAACACTTATCTTGAATGCTACACCATAGCATGAGAGAATGTAAAAATAACAGCAGAGAACCTTTTGAATTTTAGAGTCTGTCCTTAAACATTCAAGATGCAATGTAAATTCAGCATCCATGAACATATCATCACATGGCTTCAGGAGAGACAGTATACACCCAGTACAGAAAAACAACTTATTTTCTTCCACACAGAAAAAAAAAATAAGAAATTCAGTTCTCTGTCTACTAAGATTTATACTGGCTTATTTTTCTTTTTTTTTCAAAAAGATTATCAAGTAAAATGCACAACTACAGAGTATTGCTGTATTTTTTAAATCTAGAAATAAAGCATATTTTATGATAGCATATTCACAAACTATACATCTACAAAAAAAGACTTAGTAAGAAAATTCCTGTTAATAAAGGTCTTCTGTCTTAAGCTAATCTATTAGTTCCTTTCATCTCAAACTTACACATCTTCCTCTACCCGAAGCTGCTGAATGTGAGATTTGATTTTCTGCCCTGAGGTCTTTAGAATTATATTTTCTAGTAGGTGGAAGTCATCTTGATTAAAAAGTTCACCATCTTTCAGTGGCCCAATAATCTGTGAAGAAAATAGAAGCATGGTGGTTAGTTGTTTGATGTAAAGACTTGTATAATGAGGAAATTTTAGTGTGATACAGAACTGAAAAACAAATAATGTGATCATAGGCTACAATGACATGAGCACACAAACAACAGGAAGTTAAAGTCCCTCCCACTGCACTGGAAATACAATACCTTTTATTTAATTTTGTGTCCACATTTTGAGAGTATTTCAACCCCTTTGCAAAGGTGTTCCTCCAAAGCACTATAAACTGCACTCTCTTCTCTCTCTACCCCCATCTATGCACTCTCCCACTCTCCTTCCCTCTGTCTATTGGTGTGTGTCTCTCCCTCCCTCCTAGCTTCTCTTTCTCTCCTTCACTCCATCATTTCACAAGTTGATGGTCTCAATAATCACCTGTTAATCTATCTGTTAATTTCACATCAACTTCCATGGTTTCATCTATCATCTCTAGGTAGATGATTCTCAGATCTATTTGTTCTGCCCTAACCTCTTTATGGCTTCCAGTCTTCTTTTTTTTCTTTTTCAAATATATTTTTAATTCTTTTGTCAAATATTTTCCTATTACATATAAAAATGTTTAACGTTAATTTTTTAAAATGCTGAATTTTAAATTCTCTCCCTCCCTCTTAACCTTCCCCAACTCACTGAGATGGCAAGCAATATGATATCGATTATAGATATGACGTCACGCAAAAGTTATTTCCATGTTAGCAGTTATGCAAAAGAACACACACACATACAGGAAAACAAGAAAAATAAAAGAAGTTTTAAAAAAAATGTATCGTTCAATGTGCACTCAAGAGTCCATCATTTTTCTCTCCGGAGGTGGACAGCTCTTTTTTTTCAAATCGTGCGTCCTTTGTACCTGAATGACCTCTAGTCTCACATCTCCAACTACCTACTGGACATGTCAAACTGGGTGTCTTGTAAATATCTTAATCTAAACACATCCAAAACTGAACTCATTATCCTTCCCCCAAACTCTCCCTTTTTCCTAATTTGCTATTACTGCTGAGGATACTAGCAGCCTCCCAGTGACTCAAGACACAATCTAGGGAATCATCCTCTACTCCTCCCTCTCTCTCACCATATCCAATTTGTTGCCAAGGACTGTTGATTTTACCTTCATAACCTCTCCCGCATACACCCTCTTCTCTCCTCTAACACTACCAACAACCCTGGTCCAAGCTCCCATCATTTCACACCTGGACTACCATAATAGCTTGCTGGATGGCTTCCCTGCCTCAAGTCTCTCTCTACTCCTGTCCATACTTCATTTAGCTGTCAAGCAGATCTTCTTAAAATATAAGTTTTGATCATGTTCCTCCCACCCACTCAGTCTCCTTCAACTCCAATGGCTCCCTATTGCCTCCAGGATCAAATATAAGATCCTCTGGAATTTACAACCTGCCCCTTCCTACCTTTCCAGTTTTCTTTCCCCTTACACCTTCACATGTACTGTGCAATCCAATGACATTGGCCTCCTTGCTGTCTCTCACACAAAACACCCCATCTCCCAAGCTACAGGCATTTTTACCTGTTGTCCTCTATGCCTAGAATGCTCTCTCGCCTCTCATCTCCACCTCATACTTCCCTGGCTTCATTTAGTTCTCACGTAAAATACCACCTTCTACAAGAAACCTTTCCCAACCCCATTTAATGCTGTTGCCTTCAGTTTACTTATTATTATCGATTTATTTTGCATATATCTTGTGTGTTTGGGTTTGTTTTCATGTTGTCTCTCTCATTACACCGTGAGTTCTTTGAGAGTAGGGACTATTTTCTTTCTCTATATCCCCAGTGCTTAGCACAACTGGCACATAGTAGGCACTTAACAATCGCTTGCCGACTGACCTAATGACTACGTACCCCGCACTCATCTCACTCTTCAAGTGCATGACTGCATCACAACTGCCTGCTGGAAATGTCCACCTAAATGGCCCAAAGGTATTTCAAATTCAATATGATAAAAACAGAATTATTACCTTTTCCCCTAAACTTCCTCCTTTTCCTAACTTCCCTCTTTTTTTGAGGGCATCACCATGACAAGATTGTAGAATCATGATTGAGAATCAAAGGGATCTTAGAAACCAAGTCTAACCTCCCCATTTTTACAAATGAGGAAACTGAGGCATAAAGAAAAGTAACTTGCCTAGGGTCAAATAATAAAAGTCTAAGGTAGAATTTGAACCCAGATCTTCTTGATTTTAAGTCCGGTACTCTATACACTATTCCACACTTACATTCTTTTTTTTTCCTTCACACCTACTTTCAGTAACTCAAGTAGGTTTACACCCTTGAGGGAACGACCGAATCTTCATTCTCATCCTACACCTGACCAGTTGCCAAATCCAATCAACTTTACTTCAGCATTTCTCATATTCAGCTCTTTCTTTCTACTCCCATAGCTACCATGCTAGTTCAGGCCCTCTCACCTATCATTGATGCTTTTGAAATAACCTCCTAAATGGGTCTCTCTGCCTCAAGACTATCACCTCTCCAATTCATTCTCCTCAAAGGGGCCAAAGTTAATTTTACTGAAGTGTAGGTCTGGCCATGCTACTCCCCAACACAACAAATCCCAATAGATCCCATTTCTTTTGGGATATAAATTTCTTTTTGGAATTTTAAACTCTTAACCTGGCCAAAATCTACTTTTCCAGCCTTAATAAAAATTACTCGCCTTTCACCAGACTTCGACCCAGGCAAACTGGCCTTCTTGCTCTGTCTCACATAACATTCCACCCCCACCTTGGGGACTTCCGGCCTGGATTGCACGTGCCCATCATTGAGGCCTCTTAGGATCCCAACTTCCTTTCAAAACTCAGCTCAGGCAACATCTTCAGGCAACAGCCCCCCCCCCTCCAACTCCCAGCTATTCAGGCCTCCCCCACAACACTATCTTTCACCCATTTTGAGTATACCTATATATGTACATATTGTCTCTCCTGGCTAGACTGGCTCCCTGAGAGCCACACTGTTTCATTTGGGTCCCAGACATTGCCAAACCATGCCATTCATACCCCTTCCATTAATGCCATCCTCCTAGTCTCCCTCCTTGGACTGATAGGTGAGCTTTCACCTTATCCCCCTGACTCAGGCTTCCTCCCACCTTCTCAGCCATTTCCAAACCATCCCTTTTCCCAACACCCCCAATATTTATGGTTTCCCATGGTGTGTTGTTTTCTCCTATTTAAATATGGGCTTCTTTTGGGTAGGGTCTGTCTTGTTCTTGTATTTGTATCCCCAGGACAGAGCACAATGCTTGGCACAAAGCAGCCTTTAAATAAATGCTTGCAATGCGTGACATGCAAGAAATGCTTAGGAAGAAAAAATGTTGTTTTAAAGAATTTATGCACTTCAGAGGGAACACTGCAATGATCTCACATTGCCCTACTTTGAAACTAAACTGTCCTCAATCTGGTTGAATTCCTTACCCGTCCATTGCTGATCACGGCCCTTTCTCCCCTCTTTAGCTTCAGAACCTCCGTACAGTACAGAGCATGAGACAAAATAAAATCTGCTTTGAAAGATTCAAAGGCATCCTTAAAAAGGCCAACATCCATGCCCTAAAAGAAAAATTAGAATTGCTTTTATTAAACGATCAAAATGAATAAACTGAAATTTCAGGGGTTTAAAAAAAGTCTTTTGGTTGAATAATTAATGAGAGAATATGATTCACTATTACTATCACTAACACTATATAGCATATAATATAGCTGGCTCCTAATAAGCCAATGTAATTCTTGGTTATTTCTTTGTACAATTTAATAAAATCAATATTCTCAAAATTCATTGCCAAACTTAGTTTGTACTTCTCAATCCTGTCCACTTTGATTTAAATTAATTTCTTTTCCTAAGGAAATGTACCCTTTAAGAATATTTATTCTCAAAGCACATTTAAAACCAGAATACTTTGTTAATTGGCAAAAAGTTGAACACAGTAATTAAATAAATTAACTTCACAGTATGAGTTCATATAACTAACATACTTAGAATTCACAAGCTTCTAGCTCCAAAAACATGTGGTACAAATGACACTTTTTTTGGTCCTAAAATGTGCAAATCCAGTGTTCTGTCACAGTGATAAAAGCACTGTATAAAACAAAGGACTCTGGATTTACCTCATATACTTTATGAAACCCAGTGAGTTTCAAAGACATAAAAAGTGTCGCAGAATTTTTCTTTCCAGGAGGGATTCACACAATTTCAATAATGAGCCCTCTGAGGCCAGGAATGAGAATTTTACAAGCTGATGTGATAACGAACAAGATGCGTCAGCCCCTCAGGAGTTCACTGGGATAGTGAACAATGGAACGGAACAAGTGTAGAAAAGGCACAAAGACTTACTCCAACAGCAAATTCTGTAATGTCAACTCCTGCTGCCAGAGCTTCTGCAGTCTCCTCCTTGACCATTTTAGTGATGAAATTCTTGGCATAGTTAGATGTTTGTGTTTGGAGAGCTGCCCAGAGAGCTCTGGAGATTCGAGAGTTCTCAAAACGTGGTTCTTCACGAGGATTATTGATCATGCTAATTCGAATATTGTTACTGGATTTCTGTGTTAACAAAACGAAGGTTAAAAGTTATTCAGTGGATGTGACCAAACAAAAAGTGGCAATAATATTAGCACACTTTTGCGATATACTACAAATGATGACTAAAAAGAAAAATAACTGGCAATTTGGCTATTCTTAAAAAAAAAGTTTAATATAATCAGAAAGATTTAGACATGGACTGTCTAATTCTAATCTATGTGACAAAGCTCAAGGGAATGAATTCAACACTTTATTTTCATGGAACAATTACTTTTAAAATAATTTCTTTCTCCTCCTTTATAATCTCATGTTCTAACATCCGTACTTGTATCTGTATTTGCTCCGTGTCTACTCACACATATTCATGTACTTGAAAGGACCTATCAGCTTACATAGGTACTCCATCCAACAGTGCAGATTACAAGTCATCTGTTCATTCTCTTCCCGTGGAACTTTCATCCACATCCTCTCATAAAACCTTTCATAAAGAGTCCACCCAAAGTGTTAAAGACCTTCAGCAAGGTCTTTTAACACAGGAACAAGAGCAGCATTGGGTCCTGTTGTCTCTCGCACTTATTATGTGACTGCCCCACCTACTTTTCAGATTATACATTTCCTATACGATATCTTCTTATGCCACTTCTTGTGAGCCAGTAATGATTAAAGACTAGTATCACAGTGTAGTTCATTTATGCTTAGTAACACTGCTCGTTGTTGCTTGAGTCACCTACAATTTTGATTCTTTCCAGTGTGTAACATTTCACAATTTATAGCCATATAGCATCATGGGAAGAACACTTGTTTTTAAAAGATGTGATTTTGTTTCTGGAAGCAGGTTGGAACTGCTGAGAGCCATACACAATTTCCCAAATGCCATCTAGCCTCTCTCTATCCTATTCTGTTCTGGACCTACTTCACTGTCCATCTGCTGTATCTAAGATTTAGGTAATGATGGATCAAATCAATGGGCTGTCTATCCAATTACATATCACAGTCTGGAACTAGATATTCTTCATCTGCTTAGTTCTTGCTGTGTAGAAATAGGCCACACACTTTTGTGAGTGTGTATTAAATGAGATTGTGAATATCAAAAAAGGAGGCTACATTATTCCATGGCTTGAAGCAAAATATCTTCCACAAATAGGAATATCTGGAGGATCTCATCAGTTATAAACTCCCTCTTCCATTTGGACACTGTTAGACATGTTCCATAATGGTGGGGGAACACATTAAGTGAGCATGTCTCTTTTATGCTTTGCTTAATATTAATAAGATCACTGAACAAAGCTGTATCTCTTCTTATGCCAAATGAGGAATTTTTATAGATGGGTCAAATGTTATGCTTATATATTCATTAGAAGATTCACTGATATAGTATGCTCTATCCTTTCTTATCTGCCCATGTGTTGTTAAGCAAAATTGTCTCATTAGCATGGCTTTTGTTTCTTTTGAGTGGAAGTACTTTCAGCTGTTAAGTGCTAAGCCCCAGGCCCAGGGCCCTGTCAGGTGTGAAACCTGTGTGGGTGTGGACTGGTGACTTAGGAGGGGCCAGCTCGGGAACCAATGGTCTCTGGTCATTGAGGGGGGGCTTGAGAACGCCGGAAGCTCGGCTGCAAGGAGGGGTGAGCCGGGAGACAACTTCAGCGGCAGCAGCGGAAGGTGTGGAAGCCGGAAGCTGCGGAGGCAGGAAGCTGCGGAGGCAGGGCTTACCCGAGTGCGAGCAGGAACGTGAGGCCAGTGAACATGATTTGGCTAAATACTATCTTGTTTTTCTGTGGCCTCCTAGTTGCCCTTGTGAAATGGGCTTTCTGGGCCTGGAGTCTTTTTGTCAAGATGTTAGAATGGGGAGGCTGGTTCAAGTTTTTGCTGCAGTGGGGCCTAAATAAATTTCTTGTTGTTTTTCTCCTTAGAGAATCTCTCATACCTTGCGATTTCGGACCATTTAAACATATACATGATTATATTTGAGATCATAAATTCAGCCTTCCTACTACAGCCCAATATTTTAATCTCTTTCAAAATACAAATCCTCTCTTCACCATATCAAATGCAATGAAACATTTGCATCACCTAACATCAAGTTAATCACTGGGTTTAAATAAATACTTTTAAGTTATTGAGGTTTCTCATTATCTCTTTTAATTCTTTCTTTTTCATTTTAAAGTAACCTATTCTTTTGTCTAAGACTAGCATACAGTAGTCTTTTTCTCCTTCCCAGCTAACAGACAGCTTTCTGTAATACCTATATTCCTTTCATTCAACCAATAAAGAAATAAAAACACTGTTTGCCTACAAACCCAGATACATTATAGGATTAGAAGATAAGTGGGAAGGACTTCTGAGATCATTTAGTCGAATCCCCTCATTCGAAAATGAGAAAATAGTGCCTTGCCCAAGGTCACACAGGTATTAAGTATCAGAGTTAAGATTCAAACCCAATTCAGTGCTGCTTCCACTAAAAACATAAGAAAAAAATGATTCCTTATTGAGAACAATTCTAGCCCTAAACAAAGTTATAAGAGAACCTGCACAGACTTGCCTGGTGCTTGATAGCATCATATAATAATTGTCTTCCAGAAGGGCTGTCAAAATCTCCAACAATCCAGAAGGTTACTGGTCTAATAAAAGAATCATCTGTGGAAAAATGAAAATAGTGTTTGGAGGACAAGAAATTTCATATGGTACAATACTGATAATGCACTGAAAAGCACATCCGAAACTCATGCAAGATTTTAGAAAGTGCAAAGCTCTTAGTAAGGACAAAGTGAAAGTATTGGTACTTACATGCAAAAAGGTAAAAGAGTTTATATCCATATGGCTTAATTCCAGACATGCACTGATTAATTCTATTATAGTGTGTAATTAGCACCATTAGCATCTGAACTTACAAGGAACCTTTGAACTTGCAAGTAACATACTATATTTTTAAAAAATTGTAGGGTGTTGATGTGTAATTAAACTTTACATCAATTTAAACAAAATTTAATTTCACTGCTATGAGGCTGTTGTTACCCACAGGTTCCAGGGCCCTCATTATAAAGTGTCAGTAAATTCCCAATTATGAGGGTCCCAGAAAAGATACAAGATACATAAATAAAGGAATTTGAAGTTCTGAAATTATGAGTTACCATAGATCTCCTTGGAAGACATTCCTGGACAATAGGAAAGGAGCAAATGAGTGGGAGAGAACGAAATTTCACTTTGGAAATAATATCAAAGCACAACTGAAGAAAAAGAACTTAAACACAACTCCTTGGGTTCAAGATAAGTTGGGAGAGACCCTCAGAAATTCCTATACCAGTATTGGGAGTACAGTCCCACTACTGTAATCTGAAGAATTCATTTCTTTGGGGAACCAGATGGCACATAAATATCTCAATTTAAATATACATGCTTTGAAAACCAAATTTTCTCACTGAGAGGAATTCAGAAGGAACAAAATTAGCTTTTCCAGCTGATACTTAGTATTGTGAAAAGGCAGTAAGTATGACAAGATCTTAAGAGAAATTTCCCCAGAAGGAAAGAGTCATTTTTTGACCTCGACAGAAGAGTTTTCTATCAATATCAGTAAAGAAAAAAACCTTACCTAAAAACCATTAATAATAAATACAAATAAAGCTTTCAATGACTGAGTTTCTCTAAATAATTCTGAGAAATAGATAATAATGAATAATGAATTAACTATTTTCAATCCATCAATCAACTTTTATAATGAATTCAAAAGTACTATTTGAAATGTTACCAAATGAAATTCCATAGCATCATTCCCAGGAGACGATAAAAACTATTGTCACAATTACCAAACATACACGGAATCAAAGATGACCCCAAGTGATTACCTTTCTTTGTCAAATAAGTCATACTATTGGCTATAGCTGCAGTCTTATCTTGTGAATCCAAAAGAGAAAATCTAGCATAATCATCCACAAAAAAGTTATCTGAAAAGGAAACAATTATGGAGATTTACACTCTTATGTCATATACAAATATTTCTTACAATGCTAATATCCAGTTAGTAAACTGATTTATTGTCTTTAAACTTAGCATACGATTTTGGTGCTTACGTGATATGAGAAATATAACATGCTTATGAAATGGTCTCTCCCTTCTCAGGGAGCTTTTCTTTTAAGGTAAAATGAAGCCATGTACAGCATACCATAGTATACATAAAAAACATGAATATATACTTGGGGGAGGAGAGAAAGAGACTTTAAAAAGTGAAAAATCAGTGAGGGGTTTGGGGCATGGGAACAGTAGCAGTGTAAGGAAATTAATGTCTCAGGATCTGATTGTGGTATGTTAGATGGACAGACAAATGGGAAGAGGAGAATCAATAACATCACTTAAGAAGCAATTATAAAACGAATCCTGCTGAGAGGCAAAGAGCTGGACTGGAGAAGTGAGTAGAAACTTTAGACTAGCCAATTCTAAACGCTTGTCCATTAACTAAAAGATCTGCCTACGCTCTCTAATCACTAACATGTCCATTCAAGCACCACCCCTCCAAATGTCCTATTTCTTTTATCCCATTTGAAATACTGCCCTTTCCTTCCACATTCCCAAACTCCCCACCAATTAGTATTCAGCTTAGCCCTTCCACGCCTTGTAGACATATCAAGGGCTTGTTATATTACTTGAATTCCTAGGCTAGATCCCACTACGAAACTGAAAAGATGTACAAGAGACTCCTTGGCTTAATTTTTCTCTATTGGAAATTAGGAGCTTTGGAGATTCTTTCCTTCCCTAAGCTTTTGCACCCAGCAGTTATCTTCCTCTGTAAGGAAATCTATTAGGAAACAACTACCTCTTAAATATGAGATAGGCTAAATTAAAGAAAAACTAAACTTATTAGCTCATCCATTTACCAAAGATTGAGTACTTTCTAGTTGGCCCCCACAGAATGTAAACTCCTTGGGATCAGGAACTATTTTCTTCTCTTTGTACCCCCAATACCTAGCACAGAGCTTGGTACCTAGTGGGTGATTAATAAAGGCTTGCTGATTGACTGTGTTACTTTAGAAAAAGTCAAGAGACTTGGAATGTTCAAAAGAATCAGACTTCCAGTTTTACCACTCAGCTGTGTAGCTCAGAGTAAGTTGCTAAACCTAACTAAACCTGCTCATTTGTAAAATGGAAATAATATTATTTGCACTACCTACCTCACAAGGTTATGGGGATATAAGTACTTTTTAAGTTATGAGGATCAATATAAGTGAGAGATTATTATTTATATGGTACTGTTTGTAACATAAACTTTATTTTTACATACATACATATATGTGTATGTGTGTACATATATACATGTGTATACACACACACGTATACGCAGAGAGAGACAGAGAGCTACCTTACGAATGTTAATCATTTTAATGAACAGGGGGCTAGACATCTCCAAGACTTCTCAAAACTCTCCAAAAACAGAAATTGTGTGCCAAAGATAAGGCAACTTCAGCTGTCTCCAGGGACTAGAACACTCAGAATCCAAAAGAAAAAAACTGATGCTCGATGACTCTGCCTTTACTCAACAGCTCCCCTCTAACCTTTCCCACGCTTTGGCAGAGAGGCTACATTAGCAGAGCAAAAGGCTGGCAACAAAACCCAACCAAGAGATTGAGAGGAAACCCCCAACTCACCCACCCCTTTGTGGAGGTGGGCGATCCACAAGTGTTACACACTGCACAAATTTTTGGACTTTTTAATGTATTAATCAGTTGGTGTTGATTTCTTTTCCTCTCTAAAACATACTATTGCTATTTGTGCTGACTCTCTTGAGGATAGGAGGGGTGTAGGGGGAGACAGAGGGAGTGGAGGAATATTTGAGATAATTACGATGACATAAGAAATAGAACATATGAATTAAAATTTAATTTTTTTAAAAAGAATGTTATATTGTACAAATGAACACACAAATAAGTTTTATTGTATTGTTGTATTACACAGCGGCTTGCAATTTGATCATTCTTATATAAAATCCTACTGTAATATTGTTCAGAAATTGGAAATCATTTCATAATGTCAGTCATTTTCTGAATGGGGAGTCTCAGAAGCTGAAGTGAAGCACAGATGATAATGTACCTAAGTCTCTTGGGTTGGCTCATTTTCTGGCTTCAAACTCACCTAAGATTTTAAGGACAAAACGTCAATGTAAATGAGGCACTGTGTGATGACTCCTAAATCAGTGAAAAGTAGCACTGAACTTGTCAAGTTCAAATAAAGACAAATCTGACTAGCTAAATACAAGGCAGAAACCATGGTCAATCAAGCCTGAATCTAATACTCTATTCCTATGTCTATTTGATACAGTGCTTATCCATGCATAGTGTAGAGCATTCTGTCTTTAGCAGGAGATTGGAATATTCATTGGCATGAGCTCTGGAAGAAAAGCCTCTTCTTTCACAAAGAAAAAAGACATGAAAAGTACAGAAGTCTGTATTTGAGAAATCACCACTCCTTGTTTTAAAATCTCAGCAAATTCAGCACTAAACTGAGAATGAGTGAAGTGAAATGAATTGGGCAATGGAAAACGATTTAACACAGCTAAGAACAATATATGCTTTTGCAGTTAAAATATCAAAGTCTTTCTTTCAAGATGTCTCCAGCTAAGAAACTTTTTTTATCCATCTATGTTTAATGAAGTTTTACTTTTCAGTAAATATTATATCCTTGCCTTCATGACTTTAGAACTCCACTATAATAGGACTGCAAGCAACTACCTAACTGCAAAATTAAGCTTTCCGGACCTAGCAATTCCTGAGTACCTGCTACTATAAGGTAAGAAGGAAATAAGCTGATCTTCCTGTAAAATCTCTCCTAGGCCTCTTCACCATTTCCAGGGGCTCCTATGCTGTGGTACATAACTTCAAAGTAATTTTCTTCTTATTACTCTCTATTGAAAATGGGTCAATCAACATATGAGTATGTTCCCAAGTCTCACCTCAGAACAGAGTTTTCTGTAATTTAATCAAAAATAAGTGGCAATTAAAAAAAAAAAGCCTTAATCCATGTGGTAGAGTCAGCCACATCATATTCTGCCTTCTTGTACATACTTCCATTAAGAGACTAGAGTAAAGGCATGGAGAGATTGCCAGAAAGGCTAGGCTTCTTTTTTGCCTTTTTATTTAGGCATAAGCCTGAAAAATTATACTTTGCTCTCCCATAAAGAAAAATCTCAAGTTTTGAGAAGAATAAGAAATAGAAAACATAGTCAACTTACATGTGTGTTTTCTTTTCACACAATGGAGAAGCCACTTTGAGACGACCACTTCCACTGTAACTTCACTGCAGATCAATCAAATTGAATCTTTTGTGGTTGGTTCTCTGAATGAGACTTCATGACCACCATAATGACAAGTGATAAAGAATCCCCACGGTATTTCAAGACACCCCTTTTAAGTTGGATATTTAAACGCTTAAGAGTATATCCAAGGAAGAAGCCAATGAAGCTAGGCTTAAAGTAAGGCCACAGTTCCTAGGAGGTATTCAAACTGAATGTCCCAGGTTTAGGTGTTCTGAGGTCCTCAGTGTAAGAACTGCAGAGCTACACACCTCAGGGTAACAGGTAAAGGTAATGGGAAGATAAAGAAAGGGCATCCCTTCCATGCTGACTTTCAAGGAAGTCAACATTATGTTGTATTAATGTTGATGAATAATTCCACTAATTGGCATTTATACAGCACTAAGTATTTTTAAAAATATTTTACAAGTCACCTGTTTTCCAAGGAATTTATTCCTGTATCTCTTATTTTCTTTTTTTATGGCTTGAAGAGCAGGAAGGTACCATGATGAGGGGGAAAGGACAGAAAGAAAATCTTTGGAATTTAAAAGCTTAAAAAGCAGCTTCCACAAGTTTGCAGGGGCAAGGAGGAAAGAGAGAAACCTGCTTCCTGCTCTCAGATGTCAGTGATACTCTTGCTTTGTATTTTGAACCTCACAATTTTAGAAAAGCAGCAATAAATGTAACTTCAACTTAAAAGTTCCCTGGTTTAATCAGAGTAAGATTCTGAAAGTGCTTCTCATTCTAGAATTGTTAAAGAAGATGCCCCTTACTAGTTGCTGTTAAATCCAGATACTGCCGCTCAGACGTCAAAATTCTAGAGTTGATTCGTGGCACAACATTGGGCTGGTTCATGATATATTCAACCACATCTTGATCATGAGATAATTCACCCTAGGGAAAAGATAAAGACCAGTTAAAATATTGCTTATATAATAGGTTTACAAGAAAACCAAAGATGGGAAAATCTTACAGGTAACTTTTTTGTATAACTCCTTCTAGACTGTAATAGCATACAAATTCCACAATGTAGAAATATGTGGCCTCCTGCCCTAATTAAGTCTATGTTCACTACAATGAAGTTAAAAGAATTTAAGAGTAAGTAGTTTTTTGGTTTTTTTATTTTAGCTTTTCTCTGGAGGGGAGAATCAAAGTACAATCTGGGGAGAGAAGATAGCTGTTGAACTGTGATTACAGTCTTCAACCTTTTAAAGACTTGGTGTGAACTGAACTGTCAATGTATTATATTTGGAGAAAAGATTCTCTAACAAATATCTTTTATTTTTAAGAGAGAAAGAATGTCTAAAATCACCTCTGCTTCTAAATAAAGTTTTCTCTTCCTTTCTAGAAATTTTATTAATTCATTATAATAATTATGTCCACTAATGAAATTCTCAAAAAAGTAGGATCTACAGTCATAGTAATATTGCAAAGTTAAAAAATTAATATACTTTATGACTAATAGATTGTTTTTTTGGAGGGAGGAAGGCAGGGCATTTGGGGTTAAGTGATTTGCCCAAGGCTAGTAGGTGTGCCAAGAGTCTGAGGCTGAATTTGAACTCAGGTCCTCCTGACAGGGCTGGTGTTCTGCTCACTACGCCACTTAGCTGCCCCCAAAAGATTTTTTAAAAGAAAGAATTATATAATTCAAATTCTATTTAAGAATCTCGTTTAGCCTTTTCCTTTGGTAAGTGTTATTTCTATCTATTTAACCCAATACCAAGAACAAATTCTTGAGGTAGAACACAATTACAATCTGTGAATTGGAACCTCTTCTCCTATTAAAAAAAAAAATTGCTATCGAAGGCTAAGTAAACCTTTACAGGACACAGTGCAGAATGCATAAACTTTGGTTAGTCATTTCAGATGAGTTGATGCAAATTAAAATAAGCCTGACCCAAACATTCCACGAGAGAAATAACTGAAGAAAAAGCATGGCAATTAGAGAAGATTTAAGATTATTATTCCAAACAATAAGTCAAATGTCTTAGAAAGAAAATTATTTCCTCTGAACTGTCATGTCCCATAACACTGATATACATAAATAAAATCAAAGGATGAATATTTGAAGATTTCCAACTATTTCACTGTGTTCTCTTAAAAGTAGTGATAAAATTATTCCTTAAGTTTAGACTTCTGACTTTGAGCAACTAAAACCAAATATCACTCAGTAGAGAACCATGAAATTATGTTTTCACCCTGAGAGCAGTACCGAAAAATAAGAAAGCAATTGTTTGATGAAACAAAATGAATTATATTCACAAAAAGGAAATCCTAACAGATAGAATATATTCACCAAAATTTTACCTTACTTAGATTTGGTGAGGTCCATAGATTTTACTTGGGAACAATTTTTTTATTTGAACACAACAATACTGAACACAATAATTAAACCAATACTGAAATATATTTATGTCAACTACTCATATCAATTTTACTTTTAATCTTTACTTTCTTATTTCTAGGCAATTGTCCTATATCAAAAAGCTTGTATTGCATGGAAAAAAAAATATCCTTTGAGAAAACTAATATTTTTAGTGTGCTAACTAATGCCAAATCCCATAGCATGTCCCATTTCAAGTTCAACATTCTTAGTGAAAGCTCCTGAAGAGATTAACAGCAGCTATCCTGCTGGGAATCTAAAAACAATTGCTACCGGGGTATGTAAAACTCCACTGCTTGGCGAATTTTATTACAAACTACAAAAACTAGAACTTAATAAAAAAAAAAGATATCATGCTGCACCCAAATTCAGCTCAGAATCTTCACATACCAAGTACACAGCTCTTTGGAAGATGCTTGTAGTCTCCAGGATTTTATGCATCGTAATTGTTTCCAGTTCATCTGCATCCAGCTGATCCTTTTCATACGGCATGCCATTAAACAGTACAACTGGCGGAGGACCCACCCCTGTCTGCTCATAGTAAGCTCTTCCTTCCTATAATAAATACAAGACAAGAAAGCTTTAGGCTTTTGTGAGGCAAAAAGAAAAAAAAACTTCTCTCATTCTACAAATATTCTAGGCAGGACAAACTATATGATAAGAATCAAATGTTTAACCATGTTGCCAGTTGCTTGAAACCATCTTTTGAGAAGACCTATATATCAGACAAGTAAAACCACTACCACTGCCCCTCCAACTTGGATGGAGACAGCCCATGACCCCGAAGCACAAACCCTAGACCTAGACCATCAATCCTATTTCTAGCAAGACCACCACTGAGGAGTCTCCATTATTTGTCTGGAGGCATTATTTGTGGTCTCTTAGAATGGAGTTGAAAGTCAACACGGTATCGCATAAAAGAGGCTTGGTTTTGGAGCTGGGAAGGCCTGAGCACAAATCCTGTCTCTTGATACATATTAGCTATGCAACCAATGAACAACTCATTTAACCTGTCACTGCCCCAAGCAACTCTCTAAGACTTCAAGTTATATACAACTTGATCATTGATATTAGCAGATGGAATTTATAAAGAGTGTCTGTTAAACCAGTGAATTCACAGGTCCAGACCTCCATAGTGTGAGGTAGACAATCTAGAGACATCAATTTAACCAACATCTAGTTAGACATCAATTGTTTGCCCCTATTAATTTTCTTTTATTTAATATAACTTTATTAAAACTTTTTAAAAATGTTAACGTAAATATTCTGTATAGTGCATTCAGGAACTTGGCAGTCTAAATACACAGATACTATACTGCATAATTTTGAGCTGTTCTTACTCTTAAGTATTTTGTTTTTCTATTTCTGGGGCATCTAACTTATGCCATTATGAACATTTAATACTACCTTAAAAATGAATTTCATAGAGATCCAATAAAATGTAAATTTCTCGAGGGGGCTCTTTTTCCTTTTGTTTTTGGATCCCATGATATGTGAAGGCAGAATGATGCAATACATAGAGTACGAGAATTGAAATCAGAAGAGACAGAGGTTCAAAACATACCTCTGATTTTACTATCTGTATGGCAATGAGCAAATCACTTAATTTTACTAAGCCTGAGTTTTACCACCTGTAAAAGGGGGACAATAATACTTGCGGTATCTAGTTCACAGGAAGACCAAACGTGAAGATCAAATAATTAAAAACGTGTAAAAGACTTTACAAACCATAAATATATATAATGGATGTATATATGTTTGTATCCACAAATTGTAATATATATATGTAGATATAGTTTTTTATTTATTTTTATATGTTTAGTTTTCAGCATTGATTTTCACAGAAGTTTGAATTACAAAAATTTTCTCCCCATTTCCACCCCCCCCCCACTCCAAGATGGCGTACACTCTGGTTGCCCTGTTCCCTAGTCAGCCCTCCCCTCCATCACCCCACTCCATTCCCCTCCCCCTTTCCCTTCCGTTCTTGTAGGGAAAGATAAATCTCTACACCCCATTGCCTGTGCATCTTATTTTCTAGTT
>CM053622.1:558437496-558453685 GCA_028646595.1 Phalanger gymnotis
AGGGAGAAAATTCAATAAAGGTAGATAGGTTAGGAAGAAGCAAAATATAGTTAGTCTTTTACAACATGAGTATTGTGTAAGGGTTATACATAATGATACGCATGTGGCCCATGTTGAATTGCTTGACTTCTTAGGGAGGATGGATGGGAAGGGAAGAGGGGAAAAAATTTGGAGCTCAAAGTTTTAAAAAATAGATGTTCAAAAGTAAAAAAGTTTTTTTTTCATGCAACTAGAAAATAAGATGCACAGGCAATGGGGCATAGAGATTTATCTTGCCCTACAAGAAAGGAAGGGAAAGGGGCATGGGAGAGGAGTGGGGTGATGGAGGGGAGGGCTGACTGGGGAACAGGGCAACCAGAGTGTACACCATCTTGGAGTGGGGTGGGGTGGAAATGGGGAGAAAATTTGTAATTCAAACTCCTGTGAAAATCAATGCTGCAAACTAAACATATTTAAAAAAAGAGAGAGAAAAAAAAAAGACAAAAGAGACGCCAGAACAGAGCCCTGCAGAATTCTCACACACCAGAGGAGGACATGAATGAGAATCCAACAAAGGAAATGGAGACTTTCATTTTAAAAGTAAGGAAACTAGGTCCCAGGGAGATTAGGTGAGTTTTCTAAGATTGTCAACAATATAATCTGCCTCCAAACAAAGAATGAAATCAGTTACCTCTTATATTTAAAAAAATGTCAAAACTAAACAAAATAATGAGTCTCTATTATTGAACCAATTTGAGAGAATGCTGTCTAAACATTTCATTAATATGCAACCAGTACTCATTTTGGTATTTCAATACCTAAGGCCATGTATAATAAACATAACATCATAAATGAATAAGATTACAATTAAAAACTAGCAGAAGATAAGGGAACTTGATGACCCAGAGATGTAATAAAATATCCACCTCTTCCATTTAGCTTCCACAAATAACCTAACTGTGGGAAAAAAAGCTTTTTGATTACTGATAATATTCTAATAAAATTTTAATTAGCTAATTTAAATTATCTAGACTTAATTTAAAATAAATGGTCTTGTTTGAAAACTATATTTTTATATAATAATATCAAAATCATCCATAATTTGTAGTGCTTTTTTAAAAACCTGTATTTTTTAAAATCAAGTTAATAAACAAACCTGGTACACTATCCTAAGATACAAATAACAATGTAATGGTCAATGGATACTGGAAACATTAAATAAGAAAGAATAAATTTTAAAAGAAAAATAACAAATCATGACATAATTTATATATGAGAATGCCACATGGTGTAATGAGTAAGACACTGCACTTGAAGTCAGGAAGCCCTGGGTTTCAATCTCACCACAATCACTTAATTGATATGTGACCTCTGAGCAAGTCACTTAAACCTCTCTGTGCCTTGGTTCCCTCATTTATACAGGGAGAGGCTTGGACTTGATGCCCTGTAAGGGTCTTTTCAGCTCTGAAATCTATGATTTATGGTCCTAAGATCACATGTTATTGACAAAAGAAAACATTAGAGAGACACACTCTACCTTTTAGATGCTGTCTGTAAAAGTGCTCCAAGTGTGTCAAAATCACAAGTCTTCTCTCCATGCACTGAAAAGAATGAGTGACAACCTTTTGGCGGAGGTTCATCAGCTGCTATCTGCCAGGTAAAATAAGAGTAATTTTAAAAAGTAATTTCTAGCCAAAGAGAAAAAAAAAAGTCCAACCATGGATGCAATCCTACTAAGTCCAAATATCCAACCCCATTATTTAAATTCAAAGGTGCTATTTCTCTAAGTCTGTTTCTTCATCTGTAAAATGAGGGGATAAGGGTAGGTTATTTCTAAAGTCTCTTCCAGTTCTAATATTCTATGAATCTGATTCAATGTCTCAAACAGTAACAAGATATCTGCAAAATGGAGTCTAACTTGAAAATATTAAAAACATTAATTTTAACTTTGAAGGTATAGGCAATTCACTTTAGTTAAATGAGCCATGAAATGTAATATGAATGCAAATGGAAAGAATGATAAATGCCCTAAAAAAATGAGCTGTGGCAAGCAGAAAAGGGACCAAGGGAAAACTAAGTGGAAAAGGTTTAATTATATAAGGAGTATAATGAAATATTCTAAGGGAAAAACAAAACAAGATGCACAAATTCAATGGATCTATAATGACAGACATAAATATAAGGGTTTAATGAGATATGCATGTCGGCAAGTTTAATTAAATGTAGGTTCACATATTTGGATGTAATGAGATAGGAAAAGGAAAAGGTATTATGAGATCACTTATAGCTCTGTAATTTAACCTGTTTACAAAAAAATGACATGGCTATATGAAAATAAAGTGAGCAAAGGAAATGGCGCATTCGCAAAGCTATTTGTCTAAGGAGTTTGGGAGTGTGGCATTTTGGAACAGAGATAGTTTAAGTGAAATATATTCTGCATTTTTCATCCAAAATGGGTGAGATGGAATTCCCAAATAGAATTTATGACTTAATAGCTAAAAATAAGGATTATTACATATAAACAAGAAATCAGTTTAAACAAGAGCTCCCAAGCAGGCATTTTGTATATCTTCAATGTACAGAGTAACCAATTAATATAGTCAATGTGTGGATTAATCATATTATGATTCTGCTGGAACAGTTGTTCTATAAAGGTACTGACACATACTAACCTGTTGGAAGGCTTGAACTGTAGCTGAATAGGAGCGAAGAGACAGAGAAAATTTCAGCAAGTTCTGCTGAAGAGGTGACAGATAATGAAATGCTATCTTCAATAGTTCATTATAATAGGAATAATCAGTACCTGTAAAAGAAGAAAACAAAAAATCAAAAACTGTACTTGATTATAGATAATGAAATGAATTACTACATATAAAAATTATTTTAAAAAATAAAATATCTAAAGTATCACATGATTGCAACATTACAGCTGTGCTATCCAATCAACCAATAAGCATTTATTAAGTACCTACTAAGTCAATCAATAAGGATTTAACAAGTGTCTACCATGTGCCAGGTATTGTGCAAGGTTCTGGGGAAACAAAGACAAAAAGAAATCAATCCCTGTTCTCAGGGAGCTCACATTCCATAAGAGGAAAAGTATAAGTAAATAAGTGCATAAAACAGATACAAAATAAATTCAAGGCAACTTTGGGCAGTAGGGCACTGGCACCTGCAGTAATAAAGAAAAAGCTTCATGTAGAAAGTGGTGCGAAAGCTGATTCTTGAAATAAACAAGGTATTCTAAGACGCTGAAATGAGGAGGAAACACACTCCACGCATGGGGGAGAGACGATGCAAAAGCATAGAGCCAAGAGAAAGGGTATCTTGTAGAGGAACAGCAAGAATGCCAGTTTGACTGGTTGGTAATATGAAGGAAGACAAGCAACATACAATACAATTATAAAGATAGGTTGGGACCAGGTGAAGAGTTTTAAATGCCAAACAGAAGTTTATATTTAATCAAAGGAAAAATAGGGAGAAAATAAGGAGCATTTAGTAAGAGACTGATAGGGTCAAACCTAGACCAAGAAAATCACTTTGGCAATTGTATGGAAGACAGACTGAAAAAGGGAGAGACTTGAATTAAGAGAATCAATTAGGAAGCTATGGCAACAGTCTAGGTGAAAAGTGATGAAGACCTGAACTAAGGCAGTGACCATGTGAATGAAGAGGAAAGGACAAGATCTGACAAACTAGTTGTATGTGTGATATGAGGGAAAGTGAGGGGTCAAAGACAATTCCAGTGCTGGGTTATTAGAAAGACAGTAGTGCAGAAACAGAAAAAAACAAAGTCCGAAAAAGGAATGGGTTTGAGGAAAAAGATAATAAGTCATATTTTGAACATACTGAGTCTGAGATACCTCAGGGATATTAAGTTTGGAAAATCCAAAAAGCATTTGAGGATGTGTGACTGGAGCTATAGAGGGAGACTACAGCTGAATATAAAAATGTCAAAAGTCATCTGCATAGAGACAATAATTATAAAGCCACGAGAGCTGATGTCACTAGATGAAAAAGAAGAGAAAAGGGCTCAGGACAGAGCCCAGTCAGGGAGCACAATGTGGATGAAGATCTAGAAGTTAGAGCCAAAGATGTAGGATGAAAACCAAGAGACAGCAGTGTGATAAAAACCCATGAAGGAGAAAGTATCCAGGAAGAGAGGGTTCCATAGGCAAAGTCAAAGGCAGCAGAGAGGTCAAGAGGAGAAGGATTGAGAAAAGAAAAACAGATGTGGCTATTAATGAACCATCAATTACTTTCTAGAGAAACTTTTCAGTTAACGGACAAAGTCAGAAGCCACAATGCAAAGAAGAGTCCGTGGAAGAAACACGTACAGACAGCTTTTTCTAGCAGTTTGACTGTGAAAAAGAAAACCAATATGGAATGACAGTTTGTAGGTATAAACATTGTTTTTTCCCCCAGGACTGAGGTTTGGGTGGGTTCCTAGGCAGCAGAAAAGGACTGAAAAGTAAGGAGGGGAAATAAATGGTGGGTTGCCCTACTGAAAAAAAGGGAAATGGATAGAATCAAGGTTATACAAAGAGCAGCTATGCTTGGGAGGAAGAAAGGCCACCTCTGTAAGAAGGCAAAGGAAGAGAGAATTGGGGATTAATGAGGTATAAGAGATATAGAGAAGGGGAGAAGGAGCTCATAGAAAATGGCCTCCATTCTGAGAAAGTCCTTAGTAGAGAATAGAAGAGAGTGGACATAATGAATGGAAGAGAAAAAATACAGAAGGGTATTAGCTATTTTTAAAGCTTTGGAGAAAGCTGTGCAATGGAAAAGTAAGGCAATTTACAACATGACTAATATGGAAATATGTTTGGCATGACTACACATGTATAATATATATCATATTGCTCACCTTCTCAATGAAGGGGGTAGGGACAGAGGGTGAGAATTTAGAACTCAAAATTCTAAAAATGAATATTGAAAATTGTTTTTATATGTAATTGGGGAAAAATAAAATAGTAAATAAAAAGAAATAACATCAAAAAAAGAAGACCTCAGTATTTGATAAATAAGAGCTATTCTTTTAAAAAATTTCCTTGACTTGTTCAAGGAAATGAAACATTTCCATAACCAATTTCTATCAGCCAAAAATACCATGAGTAGTGCATACATATATTACAATTATTGATTATAATACAACAGACTTCAAATTTCATTATGAAGCATAATTATATAAATTTGACCTAATAAAAAGCAAACTGATTTTTAAGAATTCAAATAATTCTAGCTAGTTCTAAGTTATAAAAGTAAAATCAGAAGGAGCAAGTTTCAAACAGTGAGTATATTTTAATATCCCTAAAGACCATTAAAAGCTTAGACTATATATCTTCAGACCTGAATTTGATATTCTGCTACTCAGGTTCTAGCTGAGCTTTTTATCTTGTACAAAGAATACTTATATTCATAAATATACATAATGGAATACACTGTATAACACTAATAATGAGCACAATGGTGATGAGTGACCAACTAAATAATTAGTTCACAAATTAAGGTGAGTTTTCTCTTACTACATTTCCCAGACCTAGGGCTGAATCATGTTCAAGTCAAAAACTTATTTGATATTTACTGAATAATCTAAATTAATTTCATCATCAGAAAATATTTAAGCATTTTTTTTTTGCTTTTGCCACTCAGGACAAAAGGACAAAGACCAGAAATCACTTCTAACACAACTGCTAAGAATTGTATCTAACCTATTATTACGCTGTCCTGACTCTACTACTTCTCAACCTAAGTCATTTAACAAAAAAAAAATTTCTTTATCTTCTACACTTCGTATACCACAAAGGAAACCACAGTATAGGAGAGAAAGAACAGACAAAAAAAGTAAAAGCAGCATTTACTGCAATTTTACCATCATGATCCGCTGATCCAATATTTTCACTGGCTTCTACAAAATTCCAAAATTTCTCTTGACTGTCTTCTGCCAAAAATTCACTAGGAGAGAAGCAGGAAATGTCAAAAGGTGGGGGGGGGGGGGAAATCTTTAAAATCAATCAGAAAAACCTATAGTAACAAAGAAAGCAAAAGAGTTAACAAAGTTAAGTTTCCTAATTCAAACTCTAATGCAAGTAAATGAGAAAAGCAGTGAATGACTCAATAACTGTTTAAAAAATTTGGAATAAGAGCAGAGTAGAAACGATTGAAGTCAGTCGAGAAGCACATTAAAAAGGAAAGTTTAAAAAGCTCCAGAGATTCAAAACATTGTCAAGTAGGAACACAAGGTAAAGGAATAAGAAATACTCAATTTCAGTAATGGCTTTGTGTACTGAATTCGCTGGGAGACCTGAGACAAAATAAACATCTAAGTTTCTTAAATTTCTCCCAATGGAGTACTACAGTATATAAGCTATGAGAACTTTTCAAGTCAGTATTTTGCTTCACATTTTAAAAATCCTACTCGA
Source organism: Phalanger gymnotis (assembly GCA_028646595.1). NCBI lineage: Eukaryota > Metazoa > Chordata > Mammalia > Diprotodontia > Phalangeridae > Phalanger > Phalanger gymnotis. The sequence continues at coordinate 558,443,898 of CM053622.1, forward strand.
ATGCCTGACTGTGGACACCAGGCAATGCCAGCAGAAGGCAATCTCTAACAACTTCTACCATGCTGGAAGAGGCTTTAAATATGATCAATTAAATCAGTGAGTACTTATTAAGGGCCTACTATGTGCCAAACACTATACTAGGCAGTGGGGGATACACATACAGAAAACGAAAATATCTCTACTCACAATAAGCTTACATTCTAACAAAAAGACAAAAAGTAAAAATTAAAAAATGTATATTTATGTGTAATGTACACAATGTAACAGATAACTGCATGTGTACACACATACATGTATTAATATGTGTGTATGTATGTAATCAAATATAAACAACAGACTAAGTAGGCTTTTCTAAGACCTACCTAAGTGCAGAAAGGCTCGTATCCCATAAATTCTTTGGTCATGGCAACCCATAAAAACAAAAATAACTTTAAAAATACTTGGTCTTATGCAACTCCTTTCTGTTTTTGCAACGAGGGTGACAAAGCAGTGGGAAAGGGGATGCATGATATTAAAAATCACACTCTTTATACCATTAATAAACATTAACATAGATATTGTCAAATGACCGTCTAGTAACCAAAGAATGGGCATCCCACTTTGGGAACTAGATATTCTTGCTCTAAATGAATCCAGAACAGAAAAGGAATCTGCACCCAAAAGGAAGGAGAGTTCACCTCCCTGAAAAGAGAAACAAGTGAGTTGACCTAGTAGGTTTTATCATAGAACAAAAAGCAACAAGAAATATAATTGCATAGGACATTTGGTCATCTTGTTTTGCAAAATTCATAAGTACTTGCAAGAAAACTACCAGGAAAATAATTACAGAAAATGTACTTATCCTCCTTATAGAAGATGATGGAGTATTAACCCTTTATTTAAAAAAAAAAAACCTATAAGCTTCTCAAAACTTTTAAAATTTAGTAACTCGGAGGATTCTGGGAAGATGGTAGAGTAGGTCAGAAAACTTCCAGCTCTCCAGATTTCCTCCACAAGAAAAGACTGAACATCACCTCAGAGCAACAGAAATAAACATGGGGTAAAGCATGTCAAAAACATGGTAAAGTTGTCTTCCTAAGACAATTTGAGAAGACCCCAGGACTGGACTTCCAGGGGCTGAGGTAAGTTCAAACACCTCTAGGCCTACTCTGCAGAATCAACAAACAAGCCCTGGGGACAGCTGGGTTGAGAAGCAGCCTCAACCTTAGAAGTGTTGGGATCTGACAGCCGAGTAGGAAAAGATTGAAGGACCTTCCTCTGTTGAGGGACACCAAGCACAGCTGTGCTGTCCTGGGCTAGGCTGCCACTGCAGGGGAGAAGGAATTAGCACACACCTAGTGAGTGCAGTAGTGAAGGGCAGGGACCCCACTGACTGTGGGCACTTATAAGAGAACAGAGTCCCTGGTTTCAGTTCTGAGGCAGAGAGGACAGCTGTAGTTTGTAGCCACCCAAGGGACAACAGGCAGCAAGATCATTTGCAGGCCAATGTGGCTGGGGGTCCTAGCTGTGGCTTAGAAGTGGAGAGGAGAGCTCAAGTTTGGGCCCTGAGACAGATCTGATAAGATAACAATAAGAACCTGAAGCTTAGGGTATCACTCTCCATACCTTGGGACTACATATATGGGTATGAGTGTATATGTATATATACATCTATATGTATATAGAGATCTGTATGTGTGTGTGCTTAACTGTAGCCTTCTTTAGAGTGGGGAAGGAGGAAACGAAGAAAAAAATAAAGTAAAAAGTCCACAGCACAGAACAAAAGAAAACCAACAAGGAAGCAAAGAAAAGTTGGGCAGCTTGGAAAACAGTATGTAGTATTTAATACATAAGTTTTCTTGAAATGGAAACTTAATGTTTTACACTGAATCCTCTCATATTCTGCTGTGTACAAGGCATTTTTTTTCTCTTCTCATTTTGTATTTAAGTTTAAAATAAAAAAATTTACAAAAAAAAAAGATGTAAAAAAAAAGATAAAAAAGATTTAGTAACTCCAAAGCAAAGGTGGTAAATAGGACAAAAATGGAGAAAAATATGATGAAAAATATAGTTCAAGAGGAAGAAAATAAAAATAACAATAATAGCTAATAGTTGTATAATGCTTTAAGATTTGCAAAGCACTTTACAAATACCATCTCATTTGATCCTAACAACAACCCTGGGAAATAGATACTATTATTATCCCCATTTTACCATTAAGGAAACTGAGGCAAACGGAGATTAAGTAATTGCCCAAGGTCGCAGAGCTCATGAGTGTCTGAGGCCAGTCTTCAGTTCCTATGCTCTATCTTTATGCTACTTAGCTGTTCTGCTTGAGAAAAGCCAAAGGCTTGCAGACTGCAAAAGAAGCCTCATGGCTATACATTACAAATAACTTCTTTCATAAAAATGTTGGGAGGTAAGTGACAGGGAGTACCCCAAATAACATCACAAAAAAAATGAGCCTGATTAAATCTCAAAATACAGAAAACTGATACAATTTATTAGTGTGGGAGTACTTTCAGAAGAACCAACTTTTTATGTACTGCTAGATAATCGAAGTAATAGAGCAAAGGTCAAAAGTAACACCAAAGTAGAAATAATTAAATTGAGAAGATGTGGTATGAAAATCACACAACTCCACCTCATCTATTTTATCAAGTTGTTTTACATGGGAAGGAGAAATGGATAAAAGAACATCAACATACTCTCAGTATGCTTAAAGGTTAGCTCAGGGCTTCTGAAACTTTTCCCATTTGCAACCCCTTTGCGCCCAAGAAATTTTTATGTGACCACGGGTAGATAGGTATATAAAATAAGTATACAAATCAAACACTTACTGATAATAAATCACAAAGAAATTAATTTTAAAATAATTTTTGATATACATGTAAATTTACCGTTTACCAAAGATGAAATTTGCATACTAACGAGATGGACGTGCTTGTTTATTTTTACATAAAGAATTAAACCCTGGCAGAATATTTTAAATACTGCAGAATGTAGAGCATCTTCAACTTCTCCAAAGCTGATCGATATTTTGATTTTATAAGTCAATTCTGAGAATGTTACTTCGAATAAATATGTAGTACAAAATGGTGGAAGTATGTTTAGTGTCATTTCAGAAATTGTTGGAAATTCTTTCCTAGTCCCAAGCCAAAATTCATTTAACAATTTTCTATGTACAGCAAAAACACTGTAAATACAATAGTCTCAAATCCGAGCATTCACTTTTGTTGCATGGTGTGACAGTATGTGCAGTGCAAAGTGCACATTTGTGTGTTCAGAAGCAAGACTACGGTGAAGTTGTGGGATGCCATACAGGCAAGCACTGCTGGAAACACCTCAGATTCATTATGTGTTTGATTTTGAATTAATTTTTGGTCACTGTGAGTTCAGAAATCTTTTACTGTTGCCAAACTTTTTGTGATCCCCACATTTGGTTACGTGACCCCATAATTTAAAAAGTACTGAGTTAGTTCATTAAATCAATCACCACGAGGAGATCAAGAGTACCTAAAAACTACTTCAACCAGTAAACACATTTGTCCTTACCAGGACTAGAAATATGACAGCCATAGGCAACAATAGGTTAGAACATAAACTTGCTTGCAAATTCTTATGGGAGGAGATCAAGATTATAAGTAGTTTTACCTCAAAAAACAAGTAGTAGAGGGAAATGTAATAAGCATTTACTATGTGCCAGGCATTGAAAACAAAAAACCAAGTTTACAGAAAGCTTAATGAGAAATCCAAAAAAATCAGTCAACCTGAGGACACTAAAGGATAAAACTGGATGAAAAATAACATGCAAAAAAAGAAAAATGGTAAAGATTTTTATAACAAAATTTTTCAAGTATCAAAGACAGTAGCGCCACCACATGCAAACTCTAATGTCACAGTTCTGGATGTACTACGTGATAACGCAGAAACAGTAATGCCGCAAACAAGGATAAACAGAACTAAATCAGATCAAATCATACAGGAACAAGATAAAATTCTGAAGGCACTGAGGGATTAATTCTCCAAGAATCTGATAAAAGAGAGGACGTTAAAGATGGAAACAAACTAGAACCATAAAACCAAACAGAGAGACCAAAAGAAAATCAATAACTAACTACCAAACTATATGCCTACTTTCCCAGCCATACAAAAATTTTTTGAAAATAATATTCATGGATTGGAGCACAAAGGTTTGCAAAGGGCCCAAGCAGTCTTTCTCAAACTATATTCTACAAGCAAGTGAATGGAAAGTGTAGAGATTACAAGATTCTTATATGTTTACTGGGTTTTGGAATACAAAACAGAATCTGATTAGAGAGAGACAAATACCTCAAAGACTCTCTTCCAACAAGGTGTTTCCTATGCGAATGTCAGAATGTTACAATATTCCTAGAAAGATATAGTAACAGAAATAATTTTGTCTGGTAACCTTCTGATTATTAAATTTAAATAATACATAATAGGATAAGTAAGCTTGCTAAAGGTCTCTGCCAACATCACAGAGGATTCTAGCAAAGTGACCAAATGTAAGAGGAATAACCCAATGATGGTAAGGCCTACTAGATGCTCACGGTTTGTGGGTGACATTAGGCTAATTGTATTAAGGCCTAGAAAACTGCTCAAGTATCATAAATGAGATACATTATCATTCAAAAGAATTTGGTCTAATTTTCCAAAGAGAAAAAAATCAAGTGGATAAAGGAGGGAAATAAGCATTAAGTTCCTACTACATTAAGTTCCAGGCACTCTGTTAAGCACTTTACAAATATTTAGATGGGCAAACCAAGACAGGCAGAAGTTAAGCGACCTGCCCAGAGTTACAGAGCTAATAAGCATCGGAAGCCAGATTTGAATTCAGGCCTGACTACAGGCCCAGTGCTTTATCTACTGTGCCACCTAGCTGCCTTAAAAGGAAGAATGCTTTTCCTCCAGACTCTGATGTTCCATAAGACAAACAGAAGAGAGAGAGAAAGAGAGAAGAATGGAAGGAAAGAGAGATGGAAGAGGGGAAGAGAGAAAGGGAGAAAAAAGAGAAGAGCATAACAAGAAAAAGAGAAAGAGAATATTAAGCTTCTTGAGGGCAGAGGATGTTTCATTTTTGTCTTTATATACCTGGCCCCTACCAGAGTGTCTAGCCTATAGTACATGTTTAATAAATATATGCTGATTGATCTAGAATAAATATTGAAAATAAACAATGAATTGGACCCAGAGTTGAACAAGCTGAATACATTGGACTGGAAAGACTTCAGGAAAATGGAATGCTTTTAATGATGTCATGGTTCTCCCCGAAACAAAAGTTCATCTATTTTTATTCAAATCAATTCAACAAACATTTGTTAAGTATCTTTTCCATGCAAGGCACTGTCCTTGGTACCATGGATACAAAGACAAAAGAAAAAAACTGTACCTACTCTCAAGGAGCTGACATTCAACTGGGGGTTCTTTTTCTTTTCTTTAACACTATTCTTCTGGTTATGCTGCATATTTGAGTCATGGAATTCCAGAGGCCCTACAGAATTAAAGTTGAGGGTCACTCAAGGAACAAAGGAGGATCATACAATGGGTTGTAACACATTATAAATTAAGACGTAAAGGAAAAACAACATAAAGTTGAAGTATTCGTGGAAATGTATTCATGGAAAAAGAGAAGAGCTGGTTGCTCAGGGACAGAATAAGGGATAACTGATGATTAATTAGTCCATGTGCCCCCCTATAACACACATACTCTCATGAGATAATAATAGCTAACATTTAAATAGCACCTACTATGTAGCAGGCTCAATGCTAAGCACTTTACAAATATTCTTTCATTTTATCCTTCCTAGAAGATGGACCTTAGCAGACTAGGCACCCCAGGGAAGGATGCATGGGATAACAAGAGCTGCACAGGATGGGTAGGCACGGTGAATGAGTTACAATCTGAATAGGTAAGGAGAATAATTTATATCAATGATACCACATATTATCTAAGTATTGAAATTTCAATACAAATTTTCAAGCATACATCTTGACTTAATATTGATCTAGTAAAGATAATTTATTTGTAGAATTCAATATATTCTTTATGTTTGTTTCAACTTTAAACTCACCTAAAATAGCTTTCAAAATCTTCATATTAATGAAGCAATCTAAAAATCACTAGGGGCAGCTTGGTGGTGCAGTGAGTAGAGCACAGGCCCTGGAGTCAGGAGGACCTGAGTTCAAATCCAGCCTCAGACAGTTGACACACTTACTAGTTGTGTGACCTTGGGTAAGTCATTTAACCCCAATTGCCCTGCCCTACCCACCCTCCAAAAAAAGGGGAAAAAATCATATAAAAATCACCAAAAGAGAATGTAAAACTTGGGTTTCAATCAAATTTTATTTGAAGCAATATTTACTTTTTAAAGACTGGATCTTGTCATGGATTAACTAGTTTAAAGCTAATTGACATTTTTCTCCTACCAAGAAAAAATATTATCTACATGATGGTGATCTGTCACTTTCTTAAAGCAATTTTGCAGCAAACTTCAAGCTTTAATCTCACCTTACCTAGCAAAAAGAATACTTTCCCACTACATGTCAAAACTGAGGAGTACAACTCTCACTCTACTTCATTACTATATCCAAATATACAGGAAAAACAAAGAACATTTTCACTCTGGTAATTTAAAGTTTCCCTATAAAAAGGTTTCTGATAGTAACCATCGTAAAAATTCATTTACTAAGAGGAGCCTCTTTGAGTATAACACCATTTTAACCATTGTACCAAACAAGTTTAACACAATTCCTATCATTCAAGTATTTATAATATAAAAGATAACAGAGACTCAGACATAGTAAGAATCTGTAAACAAACATACTGACTATGCAAATCAAATTAATAAGTATTTACTCTATGTACAAGCAAAGAGGGTATAAAGTACCAGTTCATAAAGAGGTCATGATAATAAGAGATATAAGGCCTGAAGGTTGGTTTTCAAATAAAGAATAAATATTTTTCACACAATAATAGATGTTTTCTGATAATTTTATTTTTCATTAAATTCACCTCACCAAACAAATATGATTTATGTATTCTAAAGTCTTATGAGTACTAAACATCATGTGGGGCTAAGAAAATTAGCTTCTAGGTATTCTGGACCAGAACTTTCCAAAAGCACAGTCTAGAGCTGTTTAGGGAGAAAAGACCAATACATGATTATATGGAACCCTTCTAAGACTTTAAAATATATTACAAAGCATTACCATCAACACTATCATTCAAAAAACAGAGAAACAGATCAATGACACCGAACAGAGATATCAGGCAGCCAAATAGGTATAGGAGATTAGTAACCATTTTCTTTATATAGAAACAGAAACTGGTGTATATAGAAAGCCCAATTAGCCATTTGGAAGGAAACTTCTACATCTCACAGCATATATCTCAGTGAATTCCAGGTAAATGAGAGACTTAAGTGTAAGAAAAAGATTTCAAAACTGAATTTAAAAAAAAAAGGAGTTATGTGCTTATCTCAATTGTGTAATCAAGTGACTCCTTCCCCCTCCTCTCATTAAATAGAGAACACTAGTAGGGATAAGATGGCTGAATATAATAAATTTTTCTACAACAATAATAAAAATCAAAAAATAGGAAATAAAAATTAAATATCTAAAATACAGGAGGAACTATTAAAAAATTTACAGAGGCAGTTCCCAGTCCCCATTAATTAGTTATGGGATATGAATACAAATTTTTAATACTTGGAAAAGTGTTCAACCTCAGACACGAAAATCAGAATAACTTTGAGATACCTTCAAAATTGGCAAAAAATAAGTCAGAACAACAAAACTCTAAGTTGGTGAGGTTGTGGATAAACTGATACACTCATTTATTAGTGGTAGAATTATAAATTATCAGAACCTTTTGAGGATATAACTTGACAGTGTATCCTAAAAAATTAGAAAAATATCCTTTTAATGCATCCTTTGACATTGTTGGGAATATAACGTGAAGATGTTATCCAAAAGAAAAAAAGATACTTCTTCAAAGATTTTTAAAGCAGTATAATTCATAATTGCACAACAACCAAAAAAAAAGGAAGCATTTTTTATTATGTTGATTAGTTTGGCTAAGCTACTTTTTTCCAAACTTTTATTTGCTCATGTAAGGGGGAGAGATGTACACATTAGGAAATGAAGGTAAAGTATAAACAAAAGATAAGAATAAAACTGGAAGTACACTCAATGTCCAACAATAAATAGATAGTTAAATAAATTCTGATATATGATAGAATGGAATACAATGAAGAATATAAAGAAATCTAGAAGTACCTTTATGGTAATACAAACAAAAAGTGGAAACAAAAGAACAGAATACACACAATCATAATAAGGAAAAACAAATGGGAAAGAGGCAAACAAAGAAAATCTTGAGAGATTTAGATGTGACATCTTATATAGTGAAAGTCATTTGTTTAAATTTAAGTAGTTGCAAAGCAAGTTTAATTGGTTGTATTGATATTTAATATTCATAATAAATCTTGTAAAACTAACTATTATAGCTATCCAATTAAAGTACTATGGCTATCTCTACCCATGCATTAAAAGACACTCAAACACAAACCTAAAGTATTACTTTTACTACCTGCTTTTAACATAGTTACTAGTATAATGAATTAGTTTCCCTGGAACCTAAATATCTTTTATGTTGTTTGCACGGTAATAATTAACTCGTACACAAATATGGACATAAAAACTGACAAGAACATTTCTACAAGGTTACTCACAGAATAAGGGGTTTTAAATTAAGGCTTAAGTTGTAGCTGAAAATTTTTAACACAACCTAGTCCAAACTATGACTCCATGATACTTATTCTGCCAATAATTTAAAAAAAGGAAAATTGTTTGGCATCCTTTGTAAGCAATTATTTTAAAAGCCAAATTAAAAAGAGGGACAAGGAGCTACCTTACCAGATCACAATTTTTTAGGATTTGAAATTTCTGTTAGGGAGGAGACTACTTAGCCTGAATGCTGTCTTTCCTTACAAGGATGAAAGAACTTACTTACATCACATTTCTAACTAGTACATTTCTTCTTCTGTATTAAAGACAAAAGTCTCTCACAAAATACCCAGAGTTCTTGGAGAGACTAAGACAGCAATCTGAGTTTTTTTTTTCAGTTTCTGAAATGAAAACCTAGGACCATTCTTTACAGATGGGATAACTTTGAATGAACAGAGTTCATCCACTGTGCTTTCAAATTCAACCAATCTGACCACTACCTCAGTTTAAAAGTGGGTGAAGTGGTAGTTTGAAATAGGGGAGGCCAAAAAGTAAAGATAATTGGAGAAATTGTTGTGGGGAGAAGGGAAGAAAAAAAGGCATAAAGAATGACTGTGATAGAGAAAGAAATAAAGGAGAAGATACAGATTTTTGGAAATTGGAAATGGCTAATATATAAAGGTACCAAGAATGACAATCACAACATACTCCCTTCTTAATACCCTAAAAGACAAGCCCAAAATAGCAATAGATGACAATATGAAAATAAAAAGAATTTCTGGCCAGGCTGGGCATAGTCTATGAACAGTGGGTGCCAAGTGGTTTGGGGCTTACGTTATTTTTAAATTTATGTTAAGGCATTTCAAAAAATCAAAAAGATCCTGTGAAGGGGGGTGGAGCCAAGATGGCGGCCGGGAAGCAGTGACTGGCGTGAGCTTCCCACCAAGTTCCTCCAAAAACCTATAAAACAATGGCTCTGAACCAATTTTAGAGCTGCAAAACCCACAAAGTGGCAGAGAGAAGCAGGGCTCCACCGCAGGACAGCCTGGATGGTCCCT